>CM062514.1:50042706-50532391 GCA_031439585.1 Pterocarpus macrocarpus
AAAATGGCCAAGAACTCCCAGGGGACCAAGAGATGGAAAAATGATGACAAGTAATAGAAAAGTTTATGAGAAAGTTTATGAAGAAAGATTCAAGAGCAAGTCTGCATGATTGCATTCAGTGCATACTTACATCGAATGGTTATTATATGTCATTTATAGTTTCTATGCTGCATTCATGTACTGCCATATGCTCATTATTCTGTTTATTGTCGATATTGGTTTATTCTGCTCCTTATATGTCTTAAGTAAAACTGGACCCTGCCTCGGACCAGGCATTTTCCCAACCTTATTAAATATGAATAGTTAAGTTTAATCTCACGTCTTTATAAGTAAATAAAACCCGAGGCAGCTGAGAATGAACGCGACGTCAGTCAAGCGTCATGCACAACCCTACTGAATTTTCTTAAATTCTCACCTCGATTTTGCTTTTCCGCCTCATTCTCAGACGTGGGCAATGGACTCGGCAGCTACCCTCTTCATTGAGGTTCCAGACCTGCAACTGCACCAGGACCTCGAGTTGGATTCGCTGTTCCTAGCTGGCTTCCGCCATTTTTGTTATGCCTTTTCCTTCACTCTACTTTTGATATGTATATTTATAGACCGAAGCCCTGGCTTCCAACTTACATATGTATTTGTATATATAAGCAACTAATGATACTTCTATGTTAATCACGTTTATTATATGGAGCGTCCGGTTTTGTAGATTCTTTCGTCAGTTATATACATATATATCAGGATATAAAATACTGAATACAACTTTAGACAGCAGACTAATACGGTAACGCAACCTATCCAATTTCATGCTATGACTTAAGCATAACATCAAGTTGATAGGGTGTTACAATTATACTAGAAAATTAGTTAAGGATATGTTACTTACTCACAAACTTAACCTCAATAGCTGAATTTTTAAGCCAACGGGACACGGAGCCAAGAACCAAACTTGCAGTGGAAATCTATTACCACAATTATGATAACTTATTTCAATATTAGTTATTAAGACCGACGATTAATCCAATTTACTCTCAAATATCAAAATTCCTAATTCCTCTAACATAGAGTTCTCTAGGAACTCCTTATTAGAGAAATAATCCATAATTCATAGGAAAGGTAGAGGAAAAGAGTTTAGAGGTTACTTTAGAAATGAAAAATGAAGAAGAAAGATTTGGGAGCCTTAGTGTCACCTCCTCCAAGCTCCAAGACCAACTAGTGTTGATTTTTGGATGAAGACATGATTTGAGATCAAAGAAAGAAATTGAGATTAAGTGAGTGGAAAAGGTGTAATTTGATGCAAAGATTTGAAGGATTCAATTAAAGAATGAAGGGGAAGGTGTTTTAGAGAGAAGGAAGAGAGTTTGAGAAGTAGAGAGAGAGTGGAATTCATGAAATGAGGGAGGGAGAGCGCGTTTGGGCCTTATATAGCCTCATGGTAATTGATTACATGGATTGGTAATCAATTACCACAAGCCCAGTTTGTTGTAATTGATTACCACTCCATGTAATCGATTACAATAGGGAACAACTTAGGATGAAGGCGTACAAAGAGACTTGTAATCGATTACAAGCCCTATGTAATCGATTACCAGCCTTAGAAACTTGGTTTCCTCCTTTTGCAATCCCTTCCCAAGTTCAAGATATTGCACATACTTAACATAAATGTAAATAATGGAATACCCGGCATTTGGATTTAATAAAAATATAAAAAAATTCAAACTCCTTAGGAATTAGAATCCAACTTTTGGGTTTTAGTACAAGTTTTCAAAAATTTGCATTTTTATAAATTGTTGTGGTAAAAATGAAGGGATTCCACGTTCTCTAAAATTCGTTAAAAATCCCTCTTCAACTCATTGATGTCCAGGGAACTAGTATCGGGACTTTTGATCTTAAAAAAATGCCTCAATTCTATAGCATTCCAAGGAAGCATAGGGTTTGAACTTAAAATTCTCAGGATCCGATATTGACAAACAACTGCAACTCACGCTGGGATATTACAGAAAATCATGATCAATTTTGAAGACAAAAAGTATTAGGATTTCTACATAACAATAATTTAACATGAGTGGGCAGATAACTAGTATTTTAGCTCCAGAATCTAACACTATAACACCAGACGAGACTTTTTTTTTTTAGTTAGTTTTATATTTTGTCGGCATATGGTTATGGGTGTTTAGGGTTCGCATAAATAAGACTATATGATCATGGATAGAAGTTTTGAAAGGAAAAGGAGCTCTCACACACCTTATGTAACATCCTCAATTTTCATTCCTAGTAAATTACCTCAGTAACTCTAAGTAAATAAGCACTTGATAAGAAATTAAGGGATTAAGACTTAATTAAAGGATTAATGAGGTAACTAGGAAGAGAAAAGGTACGAGAATGCTTAATTAAAATTAGAGAATCTCTAATTATGTAGGTCAAACTCTTAATAGCTTAATTAAGTAGTAATCACTAATAATTAGCTTAATCGAATTTAATTAAATATAATTAAGCTAAATTAAAAGTTTAATTTTGTTAATCATGATCATATGAGTTAATCACTAATCTTCACTTAATCAAGTTAATTAAGCTACAAGAGCAATTAATTACATTATTAAAATTCAAATTTAGTCAACTAGACAATAAAGCATCGAAGACATCATTAAAGTAGAAAAGTGAAAGACAAGTTTGCTTTATGTAAGACAAGTACTAGAGTTTGTCTAAAGTAAACCCCATAATTAACCATTTTGTCCCCTTAATTACAACAAAATGAAGAAAATATCTTCCCCCCATGCCCTATATGCTACGACCATGTACTTCACACACACACACATCCACTTTTCATTTTTCAACTTCTATTCTCTTTCTAACTCTCAAATCCTCCAACCTATCTCTACGCTCTCTTCTTCTTCTTCTTCATCTTCTTCATCTTCTTCTTCCTTGCTCCACCACCACCATAACCAAACCTTCACTACTAAGCTCTTCAAAGACCACATCTTTTGGAGACTAGATTCAAACATTGCAACCTCCATTTTCACAAGACCTTAAGAGCTCTCACTTTCTTGAACCCAAAATCGCCATCACCACCACTTGGAGGAGCCATCATCGTCTTCATTTTCTATTTCAAGAAGATGCCATTCATTACCCATGGTAAGGATCTTTCACTTGTTCTTTTTGTTACTTAGGAAAGCTCGATGCTTAGCTCTCACCATGGCCAAGAACTTCAAGTGAGAACTTGAGAAAAACTCCATGCTTTTCATGAGCAAAGTTTCTAGTTTTGGCGAAGTTTATTCTTTAAATTTGTTTCATAAGATCTTGTGTGTTTCTCTTCTTGAATGCTTCTAAAGTTTTTATTTTTCTCTTATGATGCATATGTTTTGATGTTTTTGTGAGATGTTGAAAAAGAAATATACTTTCTTGGTAGTATTTTGTTTATAGATTATTTCTTTCTTTATGAAGAGCTCATGATTTGAAAGATTCTCTTTTTATATCTTCTTTATGATTTTGATAAGACTAAGAACATTTTAAAAGAAAAAGACATTAAAAAGTTTGCTTCTTGATGCACTAAAAGTGGCGCTATGTGTATATGGTTCATAAAGTTTCATTTTGTTCTTCTTGAAGACAAGAATATGTGGAAAAGTCTAAACCTTTTTTCTATATGAAACTTTTTAATCATAAAGGTAAGAACTTGTCACTTTATATCTCAAATATTGAATCTTGGAGACTTGGCACTTCATAAAGTTTCAAACTTTCTTCAAGAATGTAACTTATTGGTCATAAAAATGTAAACTTTCAACTTTATCTTGTAAAGATTGAATCTTGAGTTAAAAATATTGAGTAAAGTATTAAACTTTCTTCAAGAATGAATCTTTTAAATCTTAGAGTAACTTTAAGTCATAAAGTTGGAATCTTGAAGGCATAATAATGATTAAAAGTTTCAACTTTCTTAAAGAATAAGACCTTTAACTATAAAGTTAGCATCTTGTATTATTATTTCATAAAGGTTGAATCTTGAAGACAGGAATATAATGTAAAGGTTCATACTCTTTTAAAGAATGAAACTTTATAATCGTAAAGGTGAAATCTTGTTGTTTTATTTAAATAAGATTGAATCTTGTAAATTATTAGAATAAAAATTTCTTCTTGATGTTTAGTGAACACATGGTGTTGTTGGGTTTGTGAGTGTGGTTATGCTTTGTCATGACCCAAGGGACTAGAGGGATCTCGAAATCCTTTAGGAACAAAAGTATGATTAGGGCCTCTGAGCATACCATGAACCTAGAAATCACTTGTGTGCTATCTCAAGGAAGCTGAAAGATTTGAATGAAACATGTTAGCTAAAATGCCATGTAGGCTTCGACCATGATGAATCAAGATAAGAGACAAATAAGTGTTAAACTTTTAACTTTAAGAATGAGTTCCTTAGCATGTGAACATGAAGAATCTATTAAGTTATACGGTGAAAATGAATTCCTAATATCAAGTATAGTCTTACTTGAGGAGTTATTGATTAAAAGTTTCTAACATATATTCACTTTAAGTTATATGATTCTCCTATGAGAAACATGAGGAGTCTTACCATGATTCATAAGATGTTACACAAAGTGCAAGGAAATCCTAGATACTAATTAGGGTACGAGTGTATGTCACTCCCATACATGATTGTTGATATGTATGATTGATTTGAACATGGACTTATGATTGATGGATTATTGATGCTTGATGAAATACTCTGCGAAGAATATGATGGATTTTTTTATGCTTGATGAGATATTCTGTGATGAATAGGATGATATTAGATAAAAACAAATGGTTATGGGTTGAAATTTCTATATTTGGCATTTTGGGGAAGCTCCGATTTAGTCGTCATGCTACCTGATTTCCTTTAAAATTATGGACTTAGTCATATCATTGTATGTCCACATGTGTCTTGTCAGTGATTACAATGCATGTAAGATTTAATTATGAGAAAAAAATAATTAGACATGATCCTTCGTTTACTTCGGTAAGGGAAGTGAGGGAAGGTGATCCACAAAGACAAGATAAGTGAGCATGATCCTTCAATAAGGGAAGGTGACAGATAAAAGACCCCTTTACTTTGGAGGAAAGAGGGCCCTAAACTCTCCAAAACTAGATGAACCCTTATTAGCTTAGTCTAATTTTAGATTAGTACTGTATGGTGACAGCTACAGAATGAGCTCATGTCCAATAGTAGTCTATTTCAAGGGAAAGTAAAGAATGTTAGGCACATGCTAAGCATGAAGGTAAAGTTAAAGAAAGAGTCCGGTCAAGTCCATGAAGTTAGATGAATGTGCATGCATCTTTATTCTCTCATACACATGGTTATGAATGTTTATACTATGTTTTCATATATATGTTCCTATCTTATGGCTTTGTGTCCCTTTATATTATCTTTACATGATGAAGATTAAAAGAAACCCGCTTCGGAAACCTATTTTTCCAACCCTTTAAAAATGAAATCTATGCATGCCTACCATTTTCATAATTAAACCCAAAGTGGCTAGGATGACAACGATGACACATTAATGATCTAGTTGGGATCCTACTGAGAAGTCTTGTATTTCTCACTCCTATGTTTTTGTGTCGTCTTCAGATGGAGTTGATGGCATCTATGGCAACATTTCCTGTAACATCCACCGAAATTCTTTTATCGTTTTTCATTCAATTGTTCAGTTTTTATCGAATAATTGAGATTAATTAAAATTTGGTTAAATAATTATTTAGAATCAATTGATTAGCAATTACTTAAGTTTAGATATGAGAGAATTAAGCTAGAAGTATAGAAGATTTCATAAGAATTTTCACGAAACCGATTTACTGATTTAAAGGAAATCGGTAAGTTTACGGTATTTTAAACTGTCAGAACCGAACCAATAGAATTTCAATTCTTTTACCCTACCTTGAGTGGCTAATAACTCAGCCACTTAACCCCCAAATGTGGTGCCACTTTGGCCACAACTCATGGGGAGGCTTGGCTGAATTTCAGCCATGCAAAGCCAACCAATCAAAAGCCAAAGTGAGTCAACTTTAACCACTCAAGCAATCAGAATTTTTCCACCCTTTAACACCCATTCAGACCACATCCCAGTGCCACTTTTCTCCTCTCCTTTGAGCTCTCTTTCTCTCTTCTTCACTCAAATAACTCCAGCCAACATCAAGCCTAATCAAGCTTTGCTCATCTAAGCCTTCAAAATCCAGCAAAATCACTTAGAACAAAGGTAGAGGTTTAATTTTTACATCAATTCTGTGGTCTTGGCTGGCTGAGGTTGGATTATTTTCATAATCTTTGATATGTTAAATGAATGATTATGATGATATATGATGGGTTATTGGCTGTTTGTTTGGTTAAACCAAATTAGAAGGAAGAAAGAATGAAAATAGGAAGAGATGGAGAACAGGAGAACCCAAAACCCCTCAGCAGTCCGTACGGCGGAGTGTACGGCTCCGCTTACAGCCAATTAAATTTGATGAAACCAATTTTAAATGAAACTAGACATCCACAGCTTTCCATGCATATATCATATAAGGCTTTTGGATTAGTATTGAGAGAGATATGATTTTTTGAATTTTGACGTTGGGTTTTGACTCTGATTCTGGGCAGACTGGGTTGTTTAGGGTAGAACTCGCCCTATACTACTTGAAAATGAGTGAAATCAACTTTTTTATAAAGCTTACACATAAGAAAATGTCCCATGAAAATTTCATAATTAGATAAGATTCCAGTTGCTCCCAGTGATCCAATAAAGTTACCCTATGTCCCAACTGGGTCAGAACAGGACAGTTTAGGAAGGTCAGAATTTGGGGCTTATAAATCGAGCCCTACAAAGTCAAATGGAATGGAACTTTTTGTAAATGAAACTTTACCCTGTTAGATTTAATATGAGTCCAATTTTGTATCATTTGAGTCAGTTTTCGATTTTTAGTGAATTTTTACTTTTAGGTGTCTGATTCTGGCCAGCCATTGGGCAGGCTGGGATAAACTCTAAATTTCTTGAGCTATAGATATCGAAATTAGATGGGACCAATGAGGTTAGAAACTAGATACATAACACTTTAACATACCCAAATTTGAGGTCCAAATGAGTCAAATAGAACTTATGGCTTGAATTATAAAAATCGGGTTGGTTGACTATGCTGAGGCAGAAACTCTGCCTTAATGAGTTCCATGTTATTATGAGTTCAATATTGAAGCTTATGTGAAATGTTGTGACCTTTATGATAAATTGATGTTCTGATGTGCTGGCACTATTCATGGGGAAGCGGACACGTTCCGTTACGCTACCGAAATTCCGGTAGAACCCGTGGATAAGTTATGAATTACATGTTAATGCATGTGCATTTTCAAGAAAGCTATGAAAGTTATGATAAGGATTATGTACTATGAAAGTTCCATGCTACTTGGGCTAGCCCCGGATAAGAAGTTAAGGGGAATAGATTAGTGGGAAGGTCGAGGAAAGTAAACCCGGCATTCCTGTATAGGAACGAGCTGGATCCTGAAAAGCAGACTATTACCCAAGAGTCTAAATGGCCAAGAACTCCCAGGGGACCAAGAGATGGAAAATGATGAAAAGTAATGGAAAAGCTTATGAAAAAAGGTTCATGATTAAGTCTGCATGATTGCATAAATGCATGATTCATGAAATAAATTATGTCAGGATGGATGCAATGTCTATTATGTTTATTAACTACCGTTATTCATTCATTCTGTTTATTATTCTGTAAATTATTATTAGCAATTCTACTCTGTTTCATGTGCCACCTAAAGTAAAACTGAACTTTGTCTCGGACCAGATGTTTTCTTAAACTCATTAAAACGGATAGTCTAGTTTGAACACATGTTTTTATAATTAAATAAAACCCGAGGCAACTGAAAATGCATGTGACGTCAGATAACCACTAAACACAACCCTACTGAGAATTTCTTGAAATTCTCACCTTGTTCTATATTTTCCGCATCATTCTCAGACACTGGTGATGGACTCCATGGTCACCCTCTTCATTGAGATCCCAGATCTGCAGCTTCACTGTGACTCCAAGTTGGGCTCGTTGAACATAGCCTGCTTATGCCATTTCTACCCCTGCTTTTTAGCAATAGGAATTTTGCTGTTCCTTTGTTTCATTTGTTTTTAATATAGACATATAGACTGCAACAATGACTTCTAACATGTAAATATACATGTATGTATACAGTTGATGTTATTATACTATTTCTTATCTGTTGAAGTATTACGTTGAGTTTCGTTACGCTCATAGTATAGCAGCGTGCCGTTTTCGACTGTTGTGTAATATTAATCACGAAATTCAGCTATGTTAACACGGTAACACAGACTGACTAATTTCATGCTATGACTTAAGCATAATATTAAATTAGTAGGGTGTTACACTTCCGATGGTACTTGACTAGATAAGATGAGGTGCTGTCATGTTACTTCACCTAGCTAAGTAGGATCATGCAGTGTCCGAAAATTTTTAACTTTGTTAGTCGATTTATTCGATTTTATCATCTAAGTGAGATTAATTAAAAATCGATTAAGTATTTATTTAGAACCACTTAGGTATTAATTAGAAAGATTAAGATTAAAAATAATTAGAATAGAAACATAGAAAACCTCACAAAATTCTTCAAAATTGTTTTGCCAATTTGAAGGAAATCAGTAGAGATTCGGTAGTTTAAATCGCCGGAACCGAATTAATAGAATTACACATCAAAAACCCTAAGATTAGTGGCTAAGAACTTAGCCACATTTCCCCCCATAAGTGGCGCCTTTAGTCATAGAAAGTTTGGGAGAGTTGGTTCACTTATGAGCCATACAAACTAAGAGCCAATGAGGAGCTAATATGCTAACTACCTCATTTATCAACTCTATTTTTCCTTTTCTATCCCTCATTTTTGCGCCCCCAAAAGACAACAGCCTTCTCTTCATCTTTTCTTCCTCCATTTCATCCTATCTCATCTTGTTTTCAAGCTCTAATCACCCCACTCTCTTAAGAACTCTACTTCTTGCTAGTTATTCTACTAAATTGGGGTAGGATTCAAGTTCTTGTTTGATTTTAGTGAATTTGTGGTTACTCAGAAATCTTGCTCTACTCATTTATTATGATGATTTATGGTTGGTTTGGCAAGTATTTGGTTGAATTGGGATTGAATCTTGCTTAAAAAACAAAGAAAGATAGCAAATCAGAATTTCAAAACTTAGAAAACTTAATGGTATCTGTATTTACAAAGTGTACAATTTGCCTACAATGATTGAAACTTGATGAAATTATTTTTATGTAAAACCAGACATCTAGGGCTTTCCAGCCATATAAATTATAAAATCATTGGATTAACATTGAGGGAGATATAATTTTTTGAAATTTGCCTAGGTTTCTATCTCTGTATCTGACCAGGATGGGTTGAGCAGGGTATAAGTCGCCCTATACTCCTTCAAATTAAGTGCAACCAATTTTGTTAGAAATTTAAGACATAGGGTAACATGTTAGAAAATTTCAAAACAAAAATTGATCGCTGTTGTTCCCAGTAATTCATGAAATTTGTGGCTAGAATAAGGCAATTCAAGTTAGCCAACTTCAAGGGCTCACAACTTGAGTTTTACTTATTCAAAAAGGATGAAACTTGTTGGAAATGAAAATTTGTTCAGTTAGCTTTAAAACCATATAGGTTTCATATAATTTTCCATTTTTAGTTTAGTTGTACTTATCAGGGCTTAAATCTATATAGTATAAGACAGACCTAGGTAAATCTTCAATAACTTGAATTATATATATCAAAACTTAATGGGATCGAAGAGGTTAGAAACTAGACAAATAACACTTTAACATGTCCAAAATTCAGGTCTAAATGAGTTAAACAAAATTTATGGCTTAATTTACAAGACCAGGCAAAGCTAAAAGAAAGTAGCAAAAACCTAATTCAAGATCAAGGTTATAAATTTTGTTTGATTATTGAAAGATAGATACCTTGTACAGATTTTCTGTATGAATGACTACCTAAGTGATTGATACTATTCACAGGGAATGGACTCGATCTTTTATGCTACCAAAATCCTAGTAAAAGCTATGCATAACTTATGATGTACTTGCACACGGATGTAATATCCAAGTCAAGTTATCATTTATTGTGAGACTTATAAGGATTTATAAGAAGCTCCGTATTACTTGGGCTAGCCTCGGGATAAAGTTAAGAGGAATAGATTGGTGGAAAGGTCAGGGAAAGCAAACCCGGTATTTCTATGTAGGAACAAACTCGGTCCTGAAAGTTAAACTATTACCTAGGAGTTATATGGCCAAAAACTCCCAAGAGACTAAGTAAGGAAAAAGTCTATAATATATGAGTTAAGGATCAATGAAGTAAAGTGAGTCCTGTGCACATGCATTATTGCATACCATAGACATGTCATTTATGTGTGATTTGAATGCTATGCTCTTTCATATTCGTTTTCCTTGTTTATTTTGCACTTAACATCATTGTATGATGCTATATTTGATGCTTATTCTGTTTTATTACCTTGAGTAAAATTGAACCTTGTTTCGAGTTATGGTTTCTTAAATCTAATAAACGGGGACAAGGTATTTTGTTACTCATGTTTTCACAATTAAATAAAAATCAAAGCAGCTGGGAATGAATGTGATGTCAGTATTAGTATGATCAACAATCCTATTGAGAATTCTCCGAAATATTCACCCCACCACATATGTCCACATCATTCTTAGACTATGGAGATAGCGGCAACGATCGTCAGATTTGTTAAGCTACTTGAGTGGCACCGACATTAAGACCTCGTTTTAGACTCACTATACATTACTGCTACTTGTCACTTCTAGTTATATATATTTTTCCCCCGTGACTTTGCTGTTCCTTTGTGCAACCCCTTATTTGATCCCATAGCTCATTTCTTGGCTGTACCTATATACATGGCTCACCCTGCCATACCTCCAGCAACACTTCTTGCTTCACCACTTGCTTCACCTCCCTAGTTGTTCCTGCACATCCATCCGAAAGTGACCCTTCGGAGGAGCTGACCCCATCTTGACCCTCTACTTCACCTTCGGCCTCTAATGACAAATACACCCCGGTAGACCCAACCATGGCGAACGGATTCCTTTCTTCAAAATCCAGCAAGAGAATCTTTCTAGTTAGCAGCTCATGTTGTCTAGTGTAGCCCTCTTTTGGCACTTTTTAGCCATAAGCTTGTTTCCGTTTGTGTCTCTTTAGAGAGAGTTAGTACATGAAATATCCTATGAGGACCACATGGGGTTATGCTTCATGTACATTGTAACATCCTCCCAAGTATGGTACTATGCTTAAGTCATAATACCTCATCTAAGAGTTGTTACTGTCACTTAATCGGACCTTGTCTTGCAGCAATCTTCGGCCACCTTCAATCTTACTAGTCAATTTCGCCTCGGAGGACCTTCTTCGGAACTTCTGAACTATCTGGAGATAACAAGGAAATAAACATAGGAGTGAAAATTATAAATTCTCAGTAGGATTTATTAAACTACCATATGCTTTGTCATCATTATAATCTCTAGTTAGTTCGGTTTATTATGAAAAATGTGAGCATCTTAAATAGATTACTCAGTTTTATAGTTTGAAAATATATTATCCGAAGTAGAATTCATTTTATTCACGCACTGGAGTCACATTGGCAATATTTCATATTTAGAATAACAACCATAGCATAAGTAGATAGAACAGTCTCAGCATCAATAAAACATGGGATATAATTATGCAAATACTCATACTTGAATTCATGCAAATGCACTGGTGTTTTTCTTTAACTTTCTTTGCTTTCTTTTCTTGGCACACTTAGGTGTTACATATCACCGTCCTTAGGGTGCTTGCATATGGTTTAATATTTAGTCTTTACTGCCCTTGGGTAGTCTAATCTAGGAGTGAGATCAACTCGTGACTATCGTCACATAGTACTGACCCGCAAGGGGACCCACATGCCTTTAGGTCGAAGGGATTTAGTTAGCCATCTGCCTCCAACATAAAGGGACCCAAAAGTTTTAGCTGCCTTCACAGGGAGGGACCCAATGTGCAACTGCCTCTGAGTGAAGGGACCCACATCTTAATCTTTTAACTACTTTCACTTGGAGGGACCCAAATAACTGCTTCCAAGTGAAGGGATCTCATATATTCTTCCTTCATTCATAAGCAAATATGCATACTCTCATAAGAATAATTCATGATCATATCACCATAACATATTCATAATTGTATAGCTGTTCATATCATAAATTTCTCGTAAAATAAACACTCGTAGTTTCATAGACTTCTGCCGAAAATTTGGCAGCATAACGGATCGAGTCCGCTTCCCCATGAATAGTGCCAGTACTTAGGAAAACAATTTTTTTTCAGAGAAATCATAAGATTTCATTCACAATTCAATCATCAATCTCATAGGAACAATTATTGCATTTAAACATAGTTGCTGTCTCAATACATTCATTCAACCCGATTTTTATAGATCAAGCCAAATTTTCTATTTAACTTATCTGGACCTAAATTTTGGGTATGTTAGAATGTTATGTGTCTATTTTCTAATCTCTTTGGTCCCATCTAATTTTGATAAATGTAGCTCAAGTTATTTAAGTTTCATCTCGGCTTGCCTTGTAGCTGGCCAGAGTTACACACTTAAAAGTAAAAATCCACTAAAAATTGAAAACCAGCTCAAATCATACAAATTGGTATCATATTAAAGCTAATAGACAAGATTTCATTTGCAATAAGTTCCATTTCATTTTCTTTAGTAGAGCTTGAGTTATAAGCCTTGAAATTTGACCTTTCTAAACTGCCCTATTTTGGCCTGGTTTGGACATAGGGCAACTTCCTCGAATCATTGGGAACAAATGAGACCATATCTAATGCTGAAATTTTTGTAGGATGTTATTCTATGTGTAAGCTTTCTAAAAAAGTTATTTTCATTCAATTCCAAGTTGTATAGGGCAAGTTTTTCCCTAAACAACCTAGTCTACCCAAAATCAAACTCAAAAACCTAGGTCGAATTTCAAAAATTCATATCTCTCTTAATACTAATCCAATGGCCTTATACTATATATGTATGGAAATCCCTGAATGTCTAGTTTCACATAAAAATAGTTTTATCAAATTTAAATAGCTGTAGGAGGAGTCGTACACTCTGCCGTACGAACTACCGAATGGCTTTAACCTTTCAGCCCCCTGCATCCCACTTTCACTCCTTTCTACTGCTAAATCGACTTTAACACCAAAAACAACCAACAAACCAGCCAGAGATCATCATATTCATTCAATCATCACATCAATAAGTGAGAAAATAAAGCCCCAAATCAGCCACCCATAACCAGAAGAACAAGAACAAGGTTGAATCTCTACCTCTTGTATGTGATCTTGCTAGATTTTGGAGTTTGGTGGGTGAAATCTTGTCAAGACTTGAAGGTTGTTGGAGTAGATTGAAGGGAGAAGAGATGAAGAAGGCTGAAGGGAGGAGAGAGTGGCGCAATCAGCATGAAATGAAGGGAGAAAATCTGATTCAAGTATTAAAAGGGGAGTTGGGATTGAGGGCTTTGATTAGTTGAGGTTTTGTGGCCAATTTTCAGCCATGCTTCCTTCTCCTTATGGCTATCTTGCGCCACTTTGATGGGTTAAGTGGCTGAGTTTTCAGCCACTTGATGTAGGGTTATTGAGTGTAAAATCCTATTGGTTTGGTTCCGATAGTTTGAAATACTGTAATCTTACCGATTTCCTTCAAATCGGCAAATCATTATTGAATAGTTTTGTAAAAATTCCTATGTATCTATCTTAATCTTTTTTAAACTTAATCCTTCTAATTAACACTTAATTAAATCCTAATTAATCTCTAATTAATTTCTAACTAATCTTACTTATCCAATAAAATCGATTAATGAGATAAATTAAATGTATTATAATTCCAGACGTTTTACTAAATAATTTCTCATAATTTCTTGCATGACAACCTAAATTTCCCTTAGCTCTAATATTTATAATTCACTCCTAATTACTCTTATTTTTCTAATAAATTGATTAGCAGGCAAATAAGTCGCATGGTTCCTTTAGAATTGTTGCGTTTCTAATTTTGTTCATAAATCCTTTAGTATTTTCTATCTGGTTTTCGTAACTAATGGCACTTCCGTAATTTTGAGCAAGTCTAGGGGCATCCTATGTCATTTCACATATGGATACCTCCGTGGTTCAATCAACTGAGGTTTAGGTTTCTACATTTTTGCTACGTGATTCTACTTCGTTTAAAACCTTATTTTGCTGATTCTATTGATATAGGGACCTAGATGTCATTTTCTAAAAAGTTTAGGGATAATTATGGAAAAGATCTTTAGGGTAAATATATAATTACCAAAAGTTTTGGGCAAAGTCCCAAATAATCGAAATTTACCCACGGACGTATTTATTATTTCTTATTACGTTATATAGGGATGTTACATAGATGGCCCAGATTATTTTGTTTTTTGATGGCCCCATTTTTCATACCCTCTGCGATATATGTACCTTTACTATAGCAAACTCTGATGACATATATGTATATATATATATATATATATATATATAGTTTCTGTTTGTTTTATTCATCTTTCTATTATGACGCCAAAAAATTGTTACATTCCACGATAAAAAAGTTACTCAAACTAGTAAATGGCATTCAATTAAAATGAAATTAATAAATTCCTATCCGTGAGAAATTACCAGGTGAAATATTATGACTTAAGTATAGTATTACATCCAGTAAGGTGTTACATTTTTGGTATTAGGGTAGTTCATCCTAGTGTAGGCCTGAGGATTGGATTTATTATGCTTCACGCATACTTTGTATTTCTTAAATGATACCATGCATTGAATCTTATCTATTTGGATAAGATATATAATCCATATGCACAAATTTGCCTAATGATGTGAGCTATTATTTACTAGCACAGTAAACTTAGTATTGAGCTAGATCAACTCAATAACTTTTATTTTGTGTGTTTAGAACTTGATGGCTTCCAGTAGGCGAGGAAGGCCACAAACAACACCTATTCAAAAAACCTACCAATTTCAGGGATATAATGCTGGAGATGGCACATGCCATGAGGGAGCAAGTAGCTACGGCACACTAGATGATGGACCAACTAGGTAGATGACCCAAACCTAGTCTTGGAGGAAATTCGAATGGCCTAGTAGTGGACTTGGAGTATCTTAAATTTGTTGAGTTCAGAAAGACAAACCCGCGTAGTTTCAGAGGAGTCTTTGGCCCCGATAAGGCTGATGAGTGGATTAAGGAAATGGAGAAAGTTTTCTCCATTTTGGACTACATTGACGACCGAAAAGTGGCTTTTGCCACTTATATGCTTGAAGCGGATGCAGAGTTCTAGTGGAATGGCTTAAAACGGCTATTAGAAGAATCCTAGATGGAGATCCCTTAGAATGTGTTGAAGGATGCATTTTACCAGAAGTATTTTCTTACCTCGATTTAAAATGCCAAGGAGCTAGAGTTTATGCAACTCTGCCAAGGAAATAGTAGTGTATCAAAGTATATCAGTGGAACCCCAATGAGGCCTAGAAGGGTGTTAAGTTTAAGGCAGACTACGAGAAGATATCCTTGTAGCCATAAGGCTTATGGAGATCAGAGATTTCCTCACTTTGGTGAATAAATGCTAGCTTGTGGAAATAGAAAGTTGGTAGTTGCCAAGTCATCTGGCGGCAATGATAAGAAAAGATTGGCACCACCAGGTTCAAAGTTCAAGCCTAATTTTTAGCAACAGAAGAGGTTCTAGCCAACAAGCAATAAGGGTAAGCAACCCCAAAGGCCTTTTATAAGCCAAACCTGCACATAGTGTAGAAGGAATCACAGTAATCACCCATGCTTGGTGGGCCAAAATGTTTGTTTTGGATGTGGCAAGCCAGGCCACAAGATCAATGAATGCCCGACTAGAAATCCTCAATCGGTCCCTAGGCCTCAGTGCCAAGAAAGAGTTTTCACTATGGACGTAGAGGAAGTTGAAAAATCTAGAGATTTGATTCTGGGTACATGTGAAGTAAATGGTAAGGTTCTAACTATCTTATTTGATTCAGGTGCCTTACACTCTTTCATTTCTTGTGATTGCATGTTAGCTTTAAACTTACCTATCTCTGAATTACCTTATGATTTGTTAGTTTCTACTCCTACGAATAAACCCATTAAGGCCAATCACATTTGCATAGATGTTTTCCATTAGATAGAAGGCCGAACTTTTACAGCTAATTTAATCTGTCTTCCTTTGTCCAGACTTGATATAATTCTGGGCATGGATTGGCTTTTTGCCAATCGGGTCATGCTAAATTGTTCTGACAAGATAGTTGTGTTTTCCTTCATTTCACCTTTGGAGTTTGTGACCTCTATAAATCTTTATCTAAGTTCCTTAGCAGTATACCACTATGGGAGTGAAAGTCAAGGGTACATTCTTCTATCAACCAATGTGACGGAGGTTGATAAGAAATTAGATGATATTCCAGTTGTTAGGGAATACCCAATTGTATTATGCAAAGATCTCCCCAAAGGGAAATTGAGTTCACCATCGAGTTGGTGCCGAGAATGGGACTAATATCTATAGCTCTATACCATATGTCACCCCTGGAGTTAGCCGAACTCAAAAAGTAGATTGAAGAACTTCTGGAGAAGAAGTTTTTTTGGCCAAGTATATCATCATGGGGAGCTCTAGTTTTGCTAGTTATGAAGAAAAATGGGGTCATGCGACTGTGTGTGGATTATAGGCAATTGAACAAGGTAACAATTAAGAATAAATATCCTTTAACAAGGATTGATGACCTTATGCATTAGTTGCAAGGGGCAACTGTGTTTTCAAAAATTGATTTGCATTCCGGATATCACCAGATTCGAGTTTAAGAAAAAGATATTCCCAAGACAGCCTTTTGAACTTGCTACGAACACTATGAATACATTGTGATGTCTTTTGGACTAACGAATGCACCGACAATATTCATGGATTATATGAATCGGATATTCCGACCATATCTAGATAAGTTTGTGGTGGTGTTGATCGACGCTATACTCGTGTACTCGAAGACGGAACGAGTGCATGCAGAACACTTTAGACTGGTGCTACAGATCATAAGAGAAAATAAGCTTTATGCCAAGCTATCCAAATTTGAATTTTGGGTAAAAGAAGTGAAATTTCTCAGCCATATAGTATCTCAAGGAGGAATTTCTGTAGATCCCAGTAAGGTGGAGGTGGTATTAAACTGGGAACACCCGACTACAGTTATGGAAGTCAGGAGTTTCCTTGGTTTGGTCGAATACTACAGACAATTTGCTAAGAACTTCTCCCAAATAGCTTTGCTCCTAACGAAGCTAACTAGGAAGAATGCTTCATTTGAATGGATGCCCGAATGTGAACGAAGTTTCCATGATTTAAAAGAAAAATTGACAACAGCCCCAGTATTAACTCTGCCAAATCCTCATTGACCCCGATAAGGCTGATGATACTTACGGCCTAGAGCTGTCAGAAAAGCTACGCGAATGTCAAAAGAAAGCCATTAGAATTTCAAGAGGGAGACCACGTATTTCTGAAGATCACGCCCACAAAAGGAACAGGTAGAGCCATTAAGGTCAAGAAACTAAGCCCTCGACTTATCGGCCCTTTTCAAATCTTGAAGCGAATCGAACCAGTTACATATCGAGTCACCTTACCTCTACAGTTGTCAAATCTTCATGATGTTTTCGATGTCTCTTAACTCCGAAAGTATCATCCTGACCCCCACATTTCGTAGAACTCGAATCAATACAGCTAAGAGACAATTTAACTTTCCACGTTCCCCTGGCGCGGATAGTAGACAGGAGCATCAAACACCTTTAGAACAAGACTCTGCAATTAGTAAAGGTAGCATGGGGGAAAGCAGGCACCGAAGACTACACATGGGAATTAGAGTACCCTGAATTATTCTCAGGGACTAAATTTTGAGGACAAAAATTTTTTTTTTAGGAAGGTAGTAATGTAACGTTCAAAAATTTTTAACGTTGTTGGTCGATTTATTCAGTTTTATTGCATAACTGAGATTAATTAGAAATTGATTAAGTATTTATTTAGCCCCAATTAGGTATTAATTCGAGAGATTAGGATTAGAAATAATTAGAAAAGAAACATAGAAAACCTCAAAATTCTTCAAAACTATTTTGTCGATTTGAAGGAAATTAGCAAAGATTTGGTATTTTAAACCGCCGGAAATGAATCAAAAGAAGTACACACCAAAAACCCTAAGATTAGTGGCTAAGAACTCAGCCACATTTCCCCCCATAAGTGGAGCTTTTAGCCATACAAAGTTTGGGAGAGTTGGCTCACTTATGAGACATACAAACTAAGAGCCAATGAGGAGCTAATATGCCAACTACCTCATTTATCAACTCCATTTTTCCTTCTCTATTGCTCATTTCTACGCCCCCAAAAGATAGCAGCCTTCTCTCCATCTTTTCTTCCTCCATTTCATCCTATCTCATCTTACTTTCAAGCTTCAGTTACCCTACTCCCTAAAGAACTCTACTTCTTGCTAGTTATTCCACTAAATTGAGGTAGGATTCAAGTTCTTGTTTGATTTTAGTGAATTTGTGGTTGTTGAGAAATCTTGTTTGATTAGGATTGAACATTGCACGAAAAACAAGAAAGATAGCAAATCAGAATCTGAAAATCTAGAAAACTTCACGACTGCCGTATTTCCAAAGTGTATGGCTCTACCTACGACCACCAAAACTTGATGGACCTATTTTTATGTGAAACTAGATATCTGGAGCTTTCTAACCATACAAATTATAAGACTATTGGATTAATATTGAGGGAGATATGGTTTTTTGAAGTTTGCCTTAAGTTTTTGTCTCTAAATTTGACCAGAGTGGGTTGAGTAGGGCTCTCCCTAAACTCCTTCAAATTGAGTGCAGCTAAAATTTTTAGAAATTTAAGACATACTGTAATGTGTCATAAAAGTTTCAAAACCAAATTTGATCCCTGTTGTTCCCAGTAATTCATGAAAATTGCCTTAAGTCCTAACTAGGCTATAACAGGGCAGTTTAAATTAGCCAACTTTAAGAGTTCGTAACTTGAGTTCTGCTTATTCAAAAGGGATGAAACTTGTTGATAATTAGTTTGCTTTAAAAATGTATAGATTTCATATAATTTTAGCTAGCTTTCCTTTTTTAGTGAATTTTTACTTTTAGGACTTACATTTATCTAGTACAGGACAAGCTTAGGTAAATCTTTAATAACTTGAGTTATATATATCAAAACTTAATGAGACTAAAGAGGTTAGAAACTAGACAAATAACACTTTAACATATACAAAAATCAAGTTTAAATGAGTTAAACATAGTTTATGGCTTAATTTACAAAATCGGGTAGAACTGAAAGAAAGTAGCAGAAACCTAATTCAAGATCAAGGTTATAAATTTTGTTTGATTATTGAAAGATAGATACCTTGTATTGATTTTCTATATGAATGACTACCTGCTTAATTGATACTATTCACAAGAAAGTGGACTCTATCCGTTATGCTACCCAAATTCTGACAGAAGGTATGCATAACTTATGATGTACTTGCACATGCATGTAATATCCAAGTCAAGTTATCATTTATTATGAGACTTATAAGGATTTATGAGAAGTTCCATATTACTTGGGCCAGCCGTGAAATAAATTTAAGCAAATTAGATCGGTGGAAAGGTCGGGGAAAGCAAACCCGACATTCCTATATAGGAACGAGCTCAGTCTTAAAAAGTAGATTATTACCCTAGAGTTATATGGCCAAAAACTCCCAACGGACCAAGTAAGGAAAATATCTGTAACATATGAGTTAATGATCAATGAAGTAAAGTGAGTCCTATGCACATGCATTATCGCATAACATAGACATGTCATTTACGTGTGATTTGAATGCTATGCTCTTTCATATTCGTTTTCTTTGTTTATTCTACACTTAACATCATTGTATGATGCTATATTTGATGCCTATTCTATTTTTATTGCCTTGAGTAAAATTGAATCTTGCTTTGGGTTATGTTTTCTTAAATCTAATAAATGGTGACAAGGTATTTTGCTACTCACCTTTTCACGATTAAATAAAAACTGAAGCAACTAGGAATGAATGTGATGTCAATATTAGTATGATTGAGAATGCTACTGAGAATTTTCCAAAATTCTCATCCCACTACATATGTCCACATCATTCTCAGACTATGGAGATGGCGGCAACGATCGTCGAATTTGCTGAGCTATCTAAGTGGCACTTACATTATGACATCGTTTTAGGCTCACTGTACATTACCACTACTTGCTGCTTCCGGTTATACATATTTTTTTCGTTGGGACTTTATTGTTCCCTTGTTCAGCCCCTTATTTGATCCCATAGCTCCTTTCTTGGCCGTAGCTATATACATGGCTTACCTTACCGTACCTCTAGTAGCAATTCTTGTAACACTCTCCCGAGTACAGTACTATGCTTAAGTCTAGCACCATTCTCAAGAGTTGTTACTATTACTTGAGCGCACTGATAAGCAATATTTTGATACATTGATTAACCCTCATATTTAGTTATTGAACCTCTTTTGTGCTTAATTGAATAATATTGGACACATTTTATAAGTTTGGACTCTAATTGGGCTTAATTGTATTTTCCAGCACTATTACAAATTTATACTGTTTTTGTATTATGGCTGTATATTCAGTTGTAGGTATCTAAAAATTACAAATTTTATATTGTAGGAAAGCTGAGAGAATGATCTACAACTTTGATAAAGAAGTCAAAAACTAATTCAGATGTCTAGTGGGTCGAATTGGGCCACGAAGTCAGAATGGGGCTGTTACGCTAGAACCAGAACAGTGTGCACTAATTGGGCCATAACATGAGTTGTAAACATTGGATTGAGGTGAAACCGGTGCCATTTGAAAGCTAAGACATAAAGCTTCAATTCATATGAAGATCATTCTCCAAAATAATGACATCTTCATGGACTTATTTGCTGATAAAATGGACTGACGTGAATACATGTATAATCTGAACATGCTGTAAAGATTGGGCCATAACTCTCTCATTTCAAGTCCAAATTAAGCAAATTGGGTGTCCACTTAAAGCTAAGAGGCAGAGGATTAAGTTGGGCTCAAGGGTATTTTTGAATTTTGACATTTGAGGTCTGATAAGAGGAGAGAAAACTGAGACGCAAAGAGGACTCATGTCCAACATTTTTCATTTTTTCTTTCTTCTCTTCTCCTCTCCTCTTCTTTTCTTTTTCTTTTCCCTTCATTTTGGAAGATACTTGTTTTGGGTTCTATTTTGTAACCTTCATTGCTATGGAGGAGTAGGATTTCAAGCTAGCTCAAGGAGACTCCAAGGGCATTATGGTTGTAATCTTGAAACCCTATGCTTGAATTTCAATCATGTTTGTTTTCTTGATTCTTTGCCCTCTTTTATTTGTAAATTTGCATTGAATGGTATTGATATGTGAGTTTATGAATGAGGAATTAGTTGGGTGATTGCTAATTGGTCAATTGGTATGAACTTGATTAGTTAAAGAATTAGGAATTGGGTTTGGGTTCAAACCTAGGCTAATACAATTGGGGCTAGAAATCAACATAGGTTAATTAGAGTTGAGGTCTCAATTATCTAATCAATTATGTGTTGGTTGAATTCCTAGAGTTCTCTAGGTAGAATTGTGGGGTTGTTAGTAGAGGTCTCTCTAATAGCTCAAATTAGTCGCACTCCATGTGTTTGATATATTGTGCGTTAATGATTGATTCATCTTATACCTAAGGAACTCTTTGACCTAGTGTTTTTATTTTCATCTAATTTTCTTTTATAGCTTATTGACTGCATGTTTGAATATACCCCCCTTGTTACTTAACTAGATAGCAAGAACATCCTTGTGAGACGATCTTGGTTGCACTATACTTCAAATTTAGTGTAATTAAGTATTTTAAAATTGTAATTTGGAGCAGGCTGCGACACTTGCAACCACGCACCTTGTCTAATAACAACCTCTGGTTGTCCCCAATATTCCTTAAACTATCTGGAGATAAAACGGAAATATAGTGACAACTATAAATTCTCAGTAGGATTCAATTAACTATCACGTACTGTGTCATCATTATTATCTCCAGCTGTTTCGGTTTATTATGAAAAAGGTGAACATGTTAATAGACTTTTCCATTTTATAGTTCGAAAACATATTATCCGAAGCAAAGTTCATTTTAGTCATCCACTTGATAAACAGAGATGAACTTTGTTACATCCTCCCAAAATGTAGTACTATGCTTTAGTCATAGTACCACACTGAGGAGTTGTTACGATTACCTGAGCGGACTGTTATGTAAACTGTTAAATTTTATAGTTCAAAAATATATTATCCAAAGCAAAGTTCATTTTACTCATACACTTGGCATTTGGGAGAGCCTATACAAAACAAATTTATGAATTATACTATGAATAATAACTGCAACATATTAAAATGCACATACCATCAATATACTAGAGACATAACATCTGCACATGCCTTTACTTATACTAGAATTTATGCAGATACATAAAATTTACTTTTCTTTCTTTGTCTTCCTATACTATTTATCTTTATTTTCTTCATTCGACACACCTAAGCGTTATGCATCGCCATCCTTAGGGTGTCTGCATCTGCCTAAACTTGAGCATTACGTATCGCCGTCCTCAAGTGTAGCCTTACTCATCTTCCCTTACTTGTCATACATATCCCAGAGTATGATTGCTATGTCATACTCCATCGAGGTGTAATCATCATGTCACACTCGTTAGGAATATGTTCTTCCTGCCATATCCCAAAGTATGATCGCCATGTCATACTCTATCAGGTGTGATCGCCATGTCACATCCCTTAGGGTGTGGAATCATTATACCACATTCTAGAGTAGTGTGATCGCCATGTCACATCCCTTAGGGTGTGGAATCATTATACCACATTCTAGAGTATGATCGCCATGTCATAGCCTAGTGATTGTCATGCCACGTCTTTCGGAATATGGACTCATCATCATATCTTTCGTCATAGAATCTTTACATGCCACATTCCAGAGTACGATTGCCATGTCATACCCCATCAGAGCATGATCATCATGTCACGTTCCTTAGGAGGCACTTATCATGCCATATTCCAGAGTACGATCGCCATGTCATACTTCATCAGAGCGTGATCATCATGTCACATCCCTTAGGAATATGGGACCTTCATTATATCTTTTAACTGCCTTCACAGGGAGGGACCCAATGTGCAATTGCCTCCGAGTGAACCCTTAATTGCCTTCTCAAGAAGGGATCTCAAATAATTACCTCCAAGTAAAGGGATTCACATTTAATATGTTCATATTATTTCATTCTCACACATAATCATGCATAGACATGCAGAATGTACTCATACATATGCTGCATCATTTATTTTCATATGCCTCATATCATACTTAAATCAGACAGCAAACCCAGGATAGGACATTGTAATTATGCTAAGAATATAACAATATCAATAGGTGCAAGTTCTATAGTTTTAAGCCTTAAGTTGTCTCGCAAGTTTTTTAACTTTTACTGATGTTCCCAAGTTTGAGCTCATAACCGACTTCCGAGTTCCGATGTCATATCTGCTTCAACTTTCAGAGTTATAAGTCTATGTCTTGGTTCCCGACTTCCGGAGTTATGTATATAATGTCCATGTCTTGATTCTCATCTTCTGAAATCATGTATCCAATGTCTTAATTCCTAACTTCCGACTTTAATCCATAATTGGTCCTCGAAGACTCTTACGGATGTTTTCCTAGGTCCCGAATTCCGACATTAACCATATCCTGTCTTCCCTAATTTCTGAGTTACGGCTTTAACTATGTCCGACTAGTTCCTATTTGCTCAGTCCCGAGTTTCGGTATTAACTATACGTGATCGGGTTTGCTATTTACTAAGTCTCGAGTTCAAGGTTAAGTCACCCTTCCAAGTTCAACCTTAAGTATATTATTTCGAGTTCAACCTTAAGTATATTATTTTGAGTTCAACCTTAAGTATATCATTCCAAGTTCAACCGTAAATACATTATTCTGAGTTTCACCTTAGTTACACTCTATTTAGCTCTTCGTTTACTAAGTCCTGAGTTCCGATATCACGGAGCTTGATCTAGTATTCATATATGTCTCTAGCCCGAATTACACTCTTATAAGAGAAAATTTACCAAAAATAGACATTCGGGTGAAATTATACGAAATTTATATCTCTGTAAAGCTAATAGGGCAAGCTTTCAAATAAAAGAAATTGCATATTATTTGAATGAGTATATTTTGAGATATAAGCCCTAAAACTCGACCTTCCTGAACCACCCTGTTTTAGCCTGGTTTGGACATAGGGCAACTTTCTCGACTCACTGGGAACAAATGGGACCTTAACTAACTCAGAATTTCTTTATAGGATGTTCTCCTATGTGTGAGCTTTCTAACAAAGTTGATTGCACACAATTCCAAGTGGTATAGGGCGAGTTCTTCCCTGAACAACCTAGTTTGCCTAGAATCAAACTCAAAAACCTAGGTCAAATTCCAAAAATTCATATCTCTCTCAATACTAATCCAATGGCCTTATATTATATATGTATGGAAAGCTCTGAATGTCTAGTTTCAATAAAAATAGATTCATGAAGTTTAAATAGCTATGGGTAGAGCCGTGTACTCCGCCGTACGGACCACCGAGGAAAAACTCTAACAGCTTCTTGGGTTTTCTCTTTTCCTCAAGTTCTTTCATACCAATTCTAATTCTAATCATAACATACATGCATAATCAACTATAATTCATCATTATCACTTCACATATCATCAGTAGCACAAAGTATACAAGACTCACACACAACTCCAAACCAAGAAAAATAAGAAGAGAAGTAGGATTCCTACCTTGTCTAGTTGAAAACTTGTTGATTTGGTGTCTTAGATGGAAGCAACTCTTGATGAAACATGAAGAGGGGATGAAGATGAAGTGGGATAAGTGTAAGGAGAAGAGAAATGAAGAGTGGTCAACTCCTTATGCTGGCCGAAATTATCAAGGGAGAAAGAAGGAATTATCTCAAGACTTTTGAAACAAGTTGTTGCATGATTGGTGGATTTGAGTAGGTTATCTAACTTAGTTTGGCAGCCCATATGGAAGGTTAAGATGGCGCCACTTGCATGGGTAAGTTGGCTAAATCTTGGCCATCCATTCTAGGGTTCACGCAGTATAACTTTTATTGATCCGGTTCCGACAATCTTAAATACCGAAATCTTATCGATTTCTCTTAAATCGGTAAACCGGTTTTTAGAAGAATCCTATGAAGTTTCCTATGGTTCTAATCTAATTTCATTATAACTAATCATCTTGAATCACACTTAATTAGTTTTAAGTGAATACTAAAATCGAATCCTAATTAATCATAATTATTTGCTAAAAACCGAACACTTCGGTTAAAAACGATTAAAATTTTTTGGGCGTTACAAACTTCAAACAATTAACTTATCAACATGAAGGACAAGTAATCATAATGTAACGATTCATAATAAGATACAACACAATTGAATAACATGCAGAGATGAATGCAAATAACTTCTCAATGTGAGCGCATTCATCTACCTTTAGTTTTCTTTTCTTCCTTTTTCTTGGCACACTTAGGCGTTACGTATCACCGTCCCTAAGATGTGAGCTTAGACGTGCCACTAATTAGAGAGATCTAATTTTGACCACATGCCTCTAATTTGGAGGGATCTCATCTGGCTACGTGCCTCCGAGATAGAGAGATCTCATCTGGCCACGTGCCTCCAAGTAGAGGGATCTCATTGTCATGTCACTTGCCAGAATATGATCTCTATCTCATACCCCATCGGGGTGTGATCACCATGTCACACTCCTTAGGATGTGCAATCATCATCATATCCTTAATCATAGGGTTCATGGATGCATATGCTTCATAACTTATTTTTAAACATCTCATAGTTGCATGATAGTCATGTACTCATCATATGAACATCCCGAACTCTCACATATTTCTACCGAAAATTTGGCTGCATAACGGATCAGATCCGTTTTTCCATGAATAGTGCCAGTTTCAACAGACAGTTAGTCATAGTAAGAGATCAAATATAATGCATTTATCTCTCAAACACCAACATGGAATTGCAACACTTAGGCTTTAATTGAACTCATATATGCATTAAGGTAACAAATCCTTTAATTTTGGAAATCTTGCTCATATTCTTCAACTCTGCCCGTTTTTAGAAATTAAACCTTAAATTCATTTGAACTCATTTGGATCTAAATTTTGTATATGTTGAAGTATTATGTGCCTAGTTTCTAACCTCTTTAGTCCCATCAAGTTTTGATATATGTATCTCAAGTTATTAATATTTTACCTGGGTATGTCCTGTTACTAGGCAGATTTGCCTATCAAAAACTAAAAATTTACTAAAAATAGAAAATTGGTTGAAACTATACGAAATCTACATTGTTGTAAAGCTAACTGACCTGAATTTTATTTCCAACAAGTTTCATCTCATTTGAGCAAGTGGAACTAGAGTTATGAGCCCATGAATTTGGGTAACCTTAACTGCCCTGTTCTCACCTGGCTGGGGTAACACCCTCCCAAGTACAATACTATACTTAAGTCATAGCACCACACTTAAGAGTTGTTACTGTTACCTGAATGAACCTTGTCTGATAACAACCTTTGGCCGTCCCCAATATTCCTTGAACTATCTGGAGATAATATAGAAATATAGTGAGAGTTATAAATTCTCAGTAGGATTCAGTTAACTATCACATACCGTGTTATCTTTATTATCTCCAGTTGCTTCAGTTTATTATGAAAATGGTGAACATGTTAATAGACTTTTCAATTTTATAGTTCAAAAATGTATCATCCGAAGCAGAGTTCATTTTAGTCGTCCACTTGATAAACAGAGATGAACTTCAAACAATTACTTATCAACATGAAGGACAAGTAATCATAATGTAACGATTCATAATAAGATACGGCACAATTGAATAACATGCTGAGATGGATGCAAATAACTTCTTGATGTGAGCGCATTCATCTATCTTTAGTTTTCTTTACTTTCTTTTTCTTGGCACACCTAGGTGTTACGTATCGCCGTCCCTAGGGTGTGAGCTTAGATGTACCTCTAATTGGAGGGATCTCATTTTGACCACGTGCCTCTAATTCGAAGGGATCTCATCTGGCTACGTGCCGCCGAGGTAGAGGGATCTCATCTGGCAACGTGCCTCCAAGTAGAGGGATCTCATTGTCATGTAACATGCCAGAGTATGATTGCCATGTCATACCCCATCGGGGTGTGATCGTCATGTCACACTCCTTAGGATGTGCAATCATCATCATATCCTTAATCATAGGGTTCATGGATACATATGCTTCATACCTTATTTTTAAATATCTCATAGTTGCATGATAGCCATGTACTCATCATATGAACATCCCGAACTCTCACATATTTCTACTGAAAATTTGGCAGTATAACGAATCAGATCCGTTTCCCCATGACTAGTGCCAGTTTCAACAGACAGTCAGTCATAGTAAGAGATCAAATGCAATGTGTTAATATTTCAAACACCAATATGGAATTGCCACACTTAGACTTTAATTGAACTCATATATGCATTAAGATGCCAAATCCTTTAATTTTGGAAATCCTGCTCATATTTTTCAACTCTGCCTATTTTTAGAAATTAAGCCTTAAATTCATTTAAACTCATTTAGATCTGAATTTTTGTATATGTTGAAATATTATGTGTCTAGTTTCTAACCTCTTTGGTCCCATCAAGTTTTGATATATGTATCTCAAGTTATTAACATTTTACCTGGGTATGTCCTGTTACTAGGCAGATTTGCCTATCAAAAACTAAAAATGTCCGAAAAATAGAAAATTCCTTGAAACTATACCAAATCTACATTTTTTTAAAGCTAACTTACCTAGCTTTTATTTCCAACAAATTTCATCTCATTTGAGCAAGTGTAACTCGAGTTATGAGCCCACGAATTTGGGTAAATTTTTTTAAAGCTAACTTACCTAGCTTTTATTTCCAACAAATTTCATCTCATTTGAGCAAGTGTAACTCGAGTTATGAGCCCACGAATTTGGGTAACCTCCACTACCCTATTCTAGCCTGGCTGGGACTTAGGGCAACTTTCATGAATTACTAGGAACAATAGGGATTGATTTAAGTTCTAAACCTTTTATGGTATGTTACTCTATGTCTTAAATTTCTAAAAAAATTGGTTTCGCTCAATTTGAAAGAGTATAGGGCAAGTTTTGCCCCTCAAAATCCAGTCTGCGCAGAATCAGGGTCAGAATCCTAAGGTAAATTTCAAAAATTCATATCACACTCAATACTAATCCAATGGTCTTATATTATATATGGTTGGAAAGTTATAAATGTCTAGTTTCAATAAAAATAGGTTCATAAAGTTTCAATGGCTGTAGGTGGAGTCGTACACTCCGCCAATACAGATGCTATAAGATTTTCTAGGTTTCAGATTCTAGTTTGCTATCTATCTTGTTTTTCATGCAAGATTCAATCTCAATCCCATCAAATACTTGATAAAGCAGCCATAATTCATCACATAACCATCATATATCATCAATTACATGAATAGAGAAGAACTTCCCAATAGCTATCAACTCAATAAACTCAAGCAAAGAAGTTGAATCCTACCTCTAGTTGATGCAAAACTAGCTAGACTTGAGCTCTTGGTTAGTGTATGAATAAAATACACTTTGCTTCAACAATATGTTTTCGAATAAAATAGCCACCGTGCATAATCATATCCAAGAGGTAGTAAAAGATTTTAAGGACTTACGAGAGGGACGTACCAAGCTACCACGTGAGACATGGCATAGACCCAGCTAGCGTGGGCCAGAGCGGTACTGTCTAAGACTTGGGCCAACCCTCGACCAGATTTAAGGGGAATAGATCGATGTGAGGGTCGGGGAAAGTAAACTCGTCACTCATGTATAGGGACTGACTCGAGTGTCGAGCTCAGTCAAATTACAATAAAACTGAGTTACACTACTTTGCGGTAAAAGGTGCAATCCGGGTCATCTCACATGGATGACAATGTTATATGATTAGAAATTCGTGGGAGGGGGGTTGTTTATCAAATAAAAATGTAGCTAATTAAAATGGAAATGAACAGAAATTGAAACTCTAATCCAAGAATCAAAGGAACAACCATAGACACTCAATCATTGAATTCTAGAAATAACTCAGCAAACAGAATCAGTGATTAACATTGAATCTGAATGAAACCTCAATTTAAACTCAGCATTCACATGAAAACCTCCATGCATTTGATTAACACAATTTCAATTAAAATTCAGAAACCTCTAGAATCTAAGTGAATTATGTTAATTTCATATGCCAATGTAGTTAATCATAGAATTCAAACCTGAAGCTCTAATTCATGTTCCTTCCACAATCTGATTACATATATCTACTAAATATTATGCAACCAATCAAATCTCAACCACCAATTTAGAATGAAGAACTCTAATTCAAACAAGATTGAAATAAGAGAAGAAAGAATAGATGAAACCAATTGTATGCCGAGTCTGATTAAACCAATTCTCAAGAGTGTTGTTGTTGTTTCTTTAATCTGTAGATCAGATGTAAGTTCAAACCTCCATGAATGGAGGAAGACAAATTGGCAAGGTGGGGGGGTGTGAGAGAAGAGAGAAGAAGAAAAATCAAAATCGAAAATTACTTATTCCCGCTAAATCTGTCTAACCTCCTCCAGTTTTTCACCTCCTCCCAATTCATCCAGCCAAAATAGAATCAAAACATCTCCAAACAATTCGTAACAATTATTACATTAATCCCCGTGTCTCCTAGATGAATTTGGACATCTTATTTGCTAAATTCTAAATTTTGGAGAGAAAATTATGCTAAAAACACCAAATTCAGCTTTCCAATACAACTGGTAACGTCTTCTGTGGTTTTTGGCTAGGAATATGCAACTGTTTGGATTTGTATTCTGAAGAAAAATTTTAGCCTTGGATGTTAGCTTCAAAATGCCACTGGAATGGGCTTAATTGGGCTACTATGGTCCAAGATATGGTCCAAATACTACACCCAGTTCAGAAACCGCGAGTACATCTCTTCAGTTCACTTCTAAGCCTAGTTTTGGCCTCTTATCATCAGAATTGGCCTCTGACCTCTTCATAGGAATTGTGGGCCTATCTCTCAAATTTCCTGCAAATTAAGAATCACAAGAAAATGAGCTCTATAACTCAAGATATGCCTAAAAAGCCAAAACAGTGTTAGAATTAGCTTAATGCTAGAAAAACTAAATCTAGCCTAACCAAAACTCAATAAAACGCAATATGGCCAAATTAATCCTATTAAGCACAAAAGAAGATTAATGAACTAAATATGAGAGAAAATAAATATATAAAAATCCAATTAATTAGGTATGAGCTCAGACCTGAAAAGCAGGGTATTACCCAGGGGTGAGAGAGGTCATTCATCTCCGGGGGACCAAGTATAGAAGAGCAAGATCAAGTTGCAAGTTAAAGAAAGAGATAAATTAAGTCAAGTACAAGCATCTTCATGTGCATCTCTAATTCTTTTATTATGTCATAATGTTATTATGATTCTTATTGAAGTATGTTACACTATTCTTATTTCTATGTCTGTCACATAATATGCCAAGTGGTTGTTAAAATATAACCTGCTTCGAGAAAGATATTTTCAACTTAAAATTGAACCGGAGGTGAATGGCCTTTCTCACCCCTGGGTAATAGCCTGCTTTTTAAGTCCGAGCTCATAACTATACATGAGTGACGGGTTTACTTTCCCCGACCCTCACACCGATCTATTCTCCTTAAATATGGTCGAGGGCTGGCCCAAGTCTTAGACAGTACCGCTCTAGCCCATGCTAGTTGGGTCTATGCCATGCCTCACATGGTAGCTTGGTACGTCCCTCTTGCAAGTCGTTATAATCTTTTACTACCTCTTGGATATGATTATGCACGTGAATGCTCTATGCGTTCATGCATATATCTCATATCATTCGTCAATCCTATTTGCATGCACGATTTTCATAGACATGGCATTCATATGAACACATGTATCCTTATAATCTTAGCACAATTATTCATAATATAGTATGCAGTTAAAGGGCCATATATTATACTTTCTATATTTTAAAGATCTCAATTGGCTATGAGTGGAGTAGGAATCTTCTTCCTCCGATCAGGCTTATTTTAAGCTTCATTTGCAATTGCCTGACCCAGGCTATCTTCTCTAGATTGTATCTAGGGAATTCTTTTGCCTGGTTTAGTGGACCTAATGCTCGATAAAAGTAAGGTAATTATCTGTTGATCAGGTTATCTCGAGTGGCACAGATAGTATCCTTATTTTCTTAAGATTTCCTCGAAGGTACTTCACTGGCAAATTCAGTCAATGATGTTTATTCTAGATTATGGTAATGTCACATTATAAAGACCCGATCCTTCATTAAGAAATTGAGAGCGTGGGCAAAATAGGTAGAGTTTTAGCAAAGGGAATTAAGAGCGGGAGCCTTAGTCAGGTATAAGGGAAAATGTTAATAAACTTTGAAGAAATTCATCTAATTATATATCATGGTAGGGACGTGGTTATTCATGGTGCAGAAAGGAAGTGAAGTTATACGAATAAACCCAAAAGCATTCTTTGAAACAGAGCAAGATATTTCCTACTAACCAGAAGTAGGACACTTTCGGACTAGGACCGCACGCGAAGCAAGCTTGGATAACCAACCACTTGGCATATTATATGACAAACATAAAAACACGAATAGTGTAATATACTTCAGTTAGAATTATAATAACATTATGACATAATGAGATAGTTAGAGATGCACATACAGATGCTTGCACTTAACTGAATGCAAGTGCACTTGACTTAATTCATTTCTTTCTTTAACTTGTAACTTGATCTTGCTTTTCTGTACTTGGTCCCCTAGAGGTGAATGGCTCTCTCACTTTTGGGTAAGAACCTGCTATGATTGGGTTGAAGGTTACAAATTTTACATTGATAGATATGTTAGATTGATTATACTACTATGATTGATTTGTTCGTGGGAGCTGGCACGATTCATTGGGAAGCAGGCCTAATCCGTTATGCTGTTGAAATTCTGGCAGAAATATGTGAATTATATGAATGTTATAAACATTTATATGTTTGCTCGGCATGGAGTTATATTAAGAGGTTGTTACTATGCTAAGAGAATCTTTAAAATGCGAAAAATACAATACATGGCCCTTTAACTGCACACTTTATTACTAAATACAATTCATAAATTTTATCATCTCTGATACATAGAGAATAAAATAATTACATTTTAAGAAAAAAAATTTTGTAACTAATATTATACACAGAAATCAAGCTTTACATTATGGCCGCTTACCATCGAACTTCAATCGGCCTCTATAGTCTTCCAGGCTTACTTAAGCTTGAGTCTTGAATGATGAACATCCTAGGTTTCTGCCTTATTCTTAAGTTTTAGCCTAGGATCTGCATCTTTTCCACTATTTCTTCCTTTATTTCACTTTATTTCACCTTATCTTCAAGTTTCCATCACTTCCCCATCAAGAGGAGCTCAATGCTAGTTAGTCTTGCATCAAAAATTGAAGGTAGGGTTCAATAATCCCCATGGTTCTCTTGTGTGTGGCTGATGAGGGTTGGGATTTCCACCTTTTATTAGATGATATATCACATACACATGATGATTCATGACTAGTTTGGCATGAAACTCTTAGGTTTTCATTGAAACTTGCATGAAAATCCATGAAGGAGAACAACCAGAATAGGATAAGCTGGGAAACCCTATGGCAGTCTGTACAGCGGTGCTCTATAGGCTGCACTCCATCTTGCTTCCCAACGAGCCCTTTTTTGGATTTGGAAAACGGGCATTGCGTTCGATTTGAAGGGCATGGTTTTCAGTATGTCTCCAAATAGGGCCCCCATTAGTTCGGCAAGCTAGTGAGCGGTTCTTTCGGGCTAGAAGCAGCCCGGGCCCTACGGCCGAGCATATCCCGCAACACAAGTTGCATTGTTCGCCACCACCCGAGAAGCAAAAGATTTTGGAGTCCAGGCTTAACCCCGACCCTCACACCGGTCTATTCCCCTTAAATCTAGTCGAGGGCTAGCCCAAGTCTTAGATGTAATAACCTCCCGAACTATAACACTATGCTTAAGTCATAGTATCACACCCTGGAATTGTACCGTTACCTGAGCGGACCTTATCTGACAACAACTTCAGCCGTCTTCAGAACTTCTTGAACTATCTGGAGATAACACGGAAATAGGAGTGAGAATTTTAAATTCTCAATAGGATTCCTTAACTATCATACATACTGTCATCGTTGTCATCTCTAGTTACTTCGGTTTATTATGAAAAAAGTGAACATGTTATGTAAACTATTTAATTTTATAGTTCGAAAATATATTATCCGAAGCAAAGTTCATTTTACTCATACACTTGGCATTTGGGTGAGCCAATATAAAGTCAATTCATGAATTATATTACGAATAATAACTGAAACATAATAAAATGCAATAGCATCAATATGCTGGAGACATAACATCTGTACATGCCTTTAATTGTACTTGAATTTATGCAGATACATAAAATTTACTTTTCTTTCTTTATCTTCCTTTACTCATTACACATATTCCAGAGTATGATCGCCATGTCATACCCCATTAGAGCGTGATCGCCATGTCACGATCCTTAGGAATATAGGACTTTTATTATATCTTTCATCATAAAATCTTTACACGCCACCATAAATTTTCGATACTTACACTAGCTGAGTCATGCCATGCCTCATGCAAGCCCTATCCCCTATACTCACACTAGCTAGGTTGATACCATGCCTCATGTAAGTGGGGTGCTTGCATATGCTTTAATCTTTATTCTTTACTGCCCTTAGGTAGTCTGATCTAGGAGTGAGCTCAACTCGTGACCCTCGTCACACAGTACTGACCCGCAAGGGGACCCACATGCCTTTAGGTCGGAGGGACTCAGTTGGCCAATTGCCTGCGACATAAAGGGACCCAAAAGTTTTAGCTGCCTTCACAGAGAGGGACCCAATGTGCAACTGCCTCCGAGTGAAGAGACCCACATCTTTATCCTTTTTAACTGCCTTCACCTGGAGGGACCCAAATAACTGCCTCCAAGTAAAGGGATCCACATTTAATATATTCATATCCTGTTATCTCATACATAATCATGCATAGACATGCTGAATGTACTCATATATATGTTTCATCATTTATTTTCATATACCTCATGTCATACTTAAATCATTCTTACATATAGAATTTCCACATACATATTCATAACATATAAATACTCATAGCCCCTTTACTATTCTACCGAAAACTCGGCAGCATAACGGATCATGTCCGTTTTTCCATGAATAGTGTCAGTTTCAGCAAATAGTTAGTCACAATAAGAGATTAAATATAATGAATTAATCTTTCAAGCACCAACATGGAATTGCAACACTTAGGCTTTACTTGAACTCATATGTGAATTAAAGTGCCAAATCCTTTAACTTTGAGAATCCTGCTCATATTCTTCAACTTTGCGCATTTTTAGAAATTAAGGCTTAAATTCATTTTAACTTATTTGGACCTGAATTTCAGATATGTCAAAGTGTTATGTGTCTATTTTCTAACCTCTTTCGTCTCATCTAGTTTTGATAAATATAACTCAAGTTATTTACGTCTTAACCCGGCCTACCCTATGATTGGCTAAAATTACACACCTAAAAGTAAAAATCTACTAAAAATTGAAAACAAGTCCAAATCATACGAAATTGATGTCATATCAAATTTAACAGGACAGGCTTTCATTTGGAAGAAATCTCATTTCATTTGCTTTTGTAGAGCTCAAGTTATAGGTCCTGAAATTCGACCTTCCTGAACTACCCTATTTTAGCCTGGTTTGGACATAGGGCAATTTCCTCGAACCACTGGGAACAAATGGGATCATAACAAACTCGGAATTTATTATGTTTCCCTATGTATAAACTTTCTAACAAAGTTGGTTTCACTCAATTTGGAGTTGTGTAGGCTGAGTTACACCCTTCTCAATTCACACTGCCCAAATGAAAGTCCTGATTCCTAGGTCAAACTTCAAAAATTCATATCTCTCTCAATACTAATCCAATGGCCTTATATTATATATGTATGGAAAGCTCTGAATGTCTACTTTCATATAAAAATAGTTTCAGCTATAAGCAGAGCCATACACTCTGCCATCTAGACTATCATGGACCTTTCATCTAGATAGCATCCTAATTCTCCACTCTTTCTAGTTTTCTCCTTCTAACTTTAATTCCAACTCAAGATTTCATATTAATCCAACAATAATCCATCAAATACATCCAATATATCATCAAATACATAAAGAAGAGTGAAATTTTATACAGCTACAGTTTAGAGAAATTAAGGACAGAAATTGAATCCTACCTCTTAGTATGTGATTTTGCTAAGTTTTGTAGTTTGGATGGAACCTTGTTAAGCTTGGAGGTTTGATGGAGTAAGTTAAGAGAAGAGAAGAAAAGAAGAAGAAGGCTGAAATCAGATGAGAATGAGACGCAAGTCAGCAGGGAGAAGAGAAAAATCTGATTTAAGTATTGAATAGGTAGTTGGCTTTATGTGTTTTGATTGGTTGAAATTTTGTGAGTGAAGTCCAGTCATGTCTCCCTCTTTTATGGCTAAATTATTCTCCACATCGCCCCAAAGGTGGAACTCACTGCCATTCTATTTCAAATCAGAACTCGTATCTATTCTATGTAAAGTCGGAGCCCGTGTCCATTTTATTTGAACTAGGAGCTGAATTCGGATGTCGGAACTCGTGCCCACCTTATTTGAGACTTGGAAATAAATTCGGAGATCGGAAATCATGTCCGTTTTATTTGAAGTTTGAGAATAAAGTAGGAGATCCGAACTCGTGTAAATTTTGATCGGACTTCGAGATCAACTCAAAGATCTGAACTCGTGTCCATTCTAGTTGAATTCAACTCTAAGGTCGGAGCTTGTTACATTCAACCTGGAGGTCGCTACTTGTGACCATTCTCTTAAACTATCAACTTGGAGGTCAAAAACCCTGTACAATTTATTTTGAAACATGAAGTCAAAAGTCAGAAATGAGTGAATACTGGATATGGTTAAGGTCAGAACTCGGGACTTAGGAAACATTCATAACTTGGAAGACCAATATGGATTAATGTTGGAAATTGGAATCACAAGCACATAAAACACTTTGAAATCGAAAATAATGAACAAGAATATCAAACCTAAAATACTTAAACCCGGAAGTCAGGATTTTTACATAAACTTGGAAGTTGGTACCAGAATAGGAAACCTTATACCCGAATCCCAGAAGTCGAAAATTATGTACAATATATTTGAAACTCAAAGTCGAAGGTTAGAACTCGGAAACCACTCCATTTAATTCGAAACTAGATGATGAAGTCGGAAATCGGAACTCGAGATGGATGTTACATTAGACAGTACCGCTCTAGCCCACGCTAGCTGGGTTTATGCCATGCCTCATGTGGTAGCTTGGTACGTCCCTCTTGCAAGTCCTTATAATATTTTACTATCTCTTGGATATGATTATGCACGTGAATGCTCTATGCGTTCATGCCCGGAAGACTATAGAGGCCGGCTGAAGTTCAGTAAAGGCAACAGCTGCAATGTAGAAACAGTTTCTGTGTATAATATTAGTTACAAATTTTTTTTTTCTTAAAATGTAATTATTTTATTCTCTATGTATCAAAGATGAAGAAATTTATGAACTATATTTAGTAATAAAGTGTGCAGTTAAAAAGCCATATATTGTATTTTTCGCATTTTAAAGATTCTCTTAGCACAGTGATAACCTCTTAATATAACTCCATGACTCGAGCATGGCTAATATGATAGAGGGTGTTACAAAATAAAGTCATGAATCATAATATAAACAATAACTGCAACGTATTAAAATATAATAACACCAATTTACTGGAAACTTAATATCTACATATACCTTTACTTGTACTTGAATTTATGCAGATACACATAATTTTCTTTTCTTTCTTTGTCTTCCTTTACTTGTCATACATATTCCAAAGCACGATCACCATGTCATACTTCGTCGGGGTGTGATCACCATGTCGCACTCCTTAGGAATATGTTCATCCTACCACATCCCAAAGTATGATCGCCATGTCATACTCTATCGGGGTGTGATTTCCATATCATATTCTTTAGGGTGTGGGATCATTATGCCACATTTCACAGTATGATCGCTATGCCATACCCCATCAGAGCGTGATCGCCATGTCACGTTCCTTCGGAATATGAACTCATCATCATATCTTTCATCATAGAATCATAAATACACAGTCAGCATGAAAGAAAAGCACGAAATAAGGGGAGTTAGAGGGGATTTGGTGTTTTAAAACTTGAGAAATGGCTTGTGATTGGTGGAGAGCTATGTGGTGCATGGAAGACCAAATTTCTCCTCTCCATGGGCACCATATAGCACCACTTATATGGGGAAAGAGTGGTAAAGTTTCAGCCACTCATGTTAGGATTTTTAGTGTGGAATTCTACTAATTCAGTTCTGACAGTTTAAAATACCGAATCTTTACCAATTTCCCTCAAATCAGTAAAACATTACTAAGTAAATTTGTGAGATTTTCTATATCTCTATTCTAATCTTCTCAAGTCTAATCTCTTTAATTAACATTTAATTAACTCCTAATCAATATTTAATTAACTTCTAATTAATTCTACACAGTCAATACAGTCAGACAAATAGATTAACATCGTAATTTAAACGTATTGTAATTCCGGACGTTATACTGAATAATTTCTCATAGTCTTTTACATAACAATCTAAATTTTCTTTAGCTCTAGTATTTGTAATTCATCCCTAATTACTCTTATTTTTCTAATAAATTGATTAACAGCGCAAATCAATTGCACCTTTTTTTTGGAATTATTATATTTTCGCTTTTTCGTAAATTCTTTAGAAATTTTTGTTTAGTTTTCGTAACTAGTGGCATTTTCGTAATGTTGAGCAAGTCTAGGGGCATCCCATGTCATTTAACATATGGATACCTCCGTGGCTCAATCAGCCAAGGTTTAGGTTTCTACATTTTCGCTATGTGATTTTGCTTCGTTTAAAACCTTATTCTACTAATCCTATTGATATAGGGACTTAAATATCACTTTCTAAAAAGTTCAGGGGCAAGGTTGTAAATAACAAAAGTTTGCCCAAGGAAATTTTCATCATTTCCTATTATGTTATATGGGGATGTTACACACTACCCTCCTTAAAAAGAATTTTGCCCTCAAAATTCCTTTGTCCTTAATAAGCCAACTGATTGCGGTAGATCTCCACCTATGCTGAACTACAAATTGAGGTGATCAGGCTCAGTATGTAGTCAAGTGTGGCAAATAAGCTACAACACACAACATAGCTGCCATGCACAAACATCTATGTCCTTGTTATGTAAGAACCTAAAACATGACCTTTCTAAACTTTGAGAGTTTGCCTCCTTGAAAGCATAATCAGCCCATCCCAGGTCCGGGTAGGACGAATTGCTCTGATACCATTAAATGTAACACCTTTCCAAGTATAATACTATTCTTAAGTCATAGCACCACACTCAAGAGTTGTTACTGTTACCTGAATGGACCTTGTCCGATAAAAACCTCTAGCCGTCCCCAATATTCCTTGAACTATCTAGAAATAATACGGAAATATAGTGAGAATTATAAATTCACAGTAGGATTCAATTAACTATCACATACTGTGTCATCATTATTATCTCCAGTTGCTTCGATTTATTATGAAAATGGTGAACATGTTAATAGACTTTTTAGTTTTATAGTTCGAAAACGTGTTATCCGAAGCAGAGTTCATTTTAGTCATCCACTTGATAAACAGAGATGAACTTCAAACATTTAACTTATCAACAAGAAGGATAACATAATGTAACGATTCATAATAAGATATGGCATAATTGAATAACATGCTGAGATGGATGCAAATAACTTCTTGATGTGAGCACATTCATCTATCTTTAGTTTTCTTTACTTTCTTTTTCTTGGCACATCTAGGCATTACGTATCGCCGTCCCTAGGGTGTGAGCTTAGACGTGCCTCTAATGGGAGGGATCTCATTTTGACCACTTGCCTCTAATTCGAAGGGATCTCATCTGGCTACGTGCCTCCGAGGTAGAGGGATCTTATCTGGCCATGTGCCTCCAAGTAGAGGGATCTCATTGTCATGTCACATGCCAGAGTATGATCGTCAGTGTCATACCCCATCGAGGTGTGATCGTCATGTCACACTCCTTAGAATGTGCAATTATCATCATATCCTTAATCATAGGGTTCATGGATGCATATGCTTCATACCTTATTTTTAAACATCTCATACTTGCATGATAGCCATGTACTCATCATATGAACATCCCTAACTCTCACATATTTTTACCGAAAATTTGGCAGCATAATGGATCAGACCTGTTTTCCCATGAATAGTGCCAGTTTCAACAGACAGCCAGTCATATTAAGAGATCAAATATAATGTGTTAATCTTTCAAACACCAACATGGAATTGCAACACTTAGACTTTAATTGAACTCATATATGCATTAAAGTGCCAAATCCTTTAATTTTGGAAATCCTACTCATATTCTTCAACTCTGCCCGTTTTTAGAAATTAAGCCTTAAATTCATTTTAACTCATTTAGACATGAATTTTTGTATATGATGAAGTATTGTGTCTAGTTTCTAACCTTTTTGGTCCCATCAAGTTTTGATATATGTATCTTAAGTTATTAATATTTTACCTAGGCATGTCCTGTTACTAGGCAGATTTGCCTATCAAAAACTAAAAATTTACTAAAAACAGAAAATTGGTTGAAACTATATGAAATCTACATTTTTGTAAAGCTAACTGACCTAGCTTTTATTTCCAACAAATTTCATCTCATTTGAGCAAGTGGAACTCGAGTTATGAGCCCACGAATTTGGGCAACCTTCATTGCCCTATTCTAGCTTAGTTGGGACTTAGGGCAACTTTCATGAATTACAGAACAACAGGGATCGATTTAAGTTCTAAAATTTTTATGGCATGTTACTCTACGTCTTAACTTTCTAAAAAAATTAGTTTCACTCAATTTGAAGGAGTATAGGGCAAGTTATGCCCCTGAAATCCAGTCTGCTTTGAATCAGGGTCAAAATCTTAGGGTAAAATTCAAAAATTCATATATCACTCAATACTAATCCAATGCCTTATATTATATATGGTTGGAAAGATCTAAATGTCTAGTGTCACATAAAAATAGGTTCATAAAGTTTCGATGGCGGTAGGCGGAGTCGTACACTCTGCCAGTAGGGACGCTGTAAGAGTTTCTATGTTTTAGATTATGGTTTGCTATCTATCTTGTTAATTCACGCAAGATTCAATGTCAATCCCATCAAATACTTGATAAACAGCCATAATTCATCACATAACGATCATATATCATCAATTACATGAATAGAGAAGAACTTCACGACAGCCATCAACTCAATAACTCAAGCAAAGAAGCTAAATCCTACCTCTAGTTGATGCAAAGCTAGCTAGAATTGAGCTCTTAGTGTAGGAAGTGGGTGGAGCTTGGAGATTTGGGAAAGAGGAAGTGAGGAAGAAGAAGAAGAAGAAGGGAGAGAAGTCAGCATTAAAGAGAAGCGCGAAAATGAGGGGAGTTGGAGGGGATTTGGTGTTTTAAAACTTGAGGAATGACTGGTGATTGGTGGAGAAGTGTGTGGTGCATGGAAGACCAAATCTCTCCTCTTCATGGGCACCATATGGCACCACCTATATGGGGGAAGAGTGGCAAAGTTTCAGCCACTCATGTTAGGATTTTTAGTGTGGAATTCTACTGATTTGGTTCTGACAGTTTAAAATACCGAATCTTTACCGATTTCCTTTAAATCGATAAAACATTACTAAGTTAATTTGTGAGATTTTCTATGTCTCTATTCTTATCTCTTTAATGAACACTTAATTAACTCCTAATCAATATTTAATTAACTTCTAATTAATTCTATACAGTCAATAAAATCAGATAAATAGATTAACATCATAATTTAAACGTATTATAATTCCGGACGTTATACTTAATAATTTCTCATAGTCTTTTACATAACAATCTAAATTTACTTTAGCTCTAGTATTTGCAATTCATCCCTAATTACTCTTCGTTTTCTAATAAATTGATTAATAGTGCAAATCAATTGCATCATTTTTTTTGGAATTGTTATATTTTCTCTTTTTCGTAAATTCTTTAGAAATTTCGGTTTGGTTTCCGCAACTAGTGGCATTTTCGTAATATTGAGCAAGTCTAGGGGCATCCCATGTCATTTCACATATGGATACCTCCGTGGCTCAATTAGCCGAGGTTTAGGTTTCTATGTTTTCGCTACGTGATTATGGTTCGTTCAAAACCTTATTCTACTAATCCTATTGATATAGAGACTTAAATGTCATTTTCTAAAAAATTCAGGGACAAGGTTGTAAATAATAAAAGTTTGCCCAATGACATTTTCATCATTTCCTATTATATTATATCAGGATGTTTCAACTGGGACTTAGGGCAACATTCATAAATTACTGGGAACAATGGGGATTAAGTTAAGTCCATAAAATTCTAAAAAAATTGGTTTCATTCAATTTGAAGGAGTATAGGGCAAGCTATGTCCCTCGAAATCTAGTTTGCTAAGAATCAGGGTCAGAATCCTAAGGTAAACTTCAAAAATTCATACCCCACTTAATACTAATCCAATGGCCTTATATTATATATGGTTGGAAAGCTCTAAATGTCTAGTTTCACATAAAAATAGGTTCATAAAGTTTCGATGGCCATAGGCAGAGCCATACACTCTGCCAGTACAGATGCCATAAGATTTTCTAGGTTTCAGATTCTAGTTTGCTATCTATCTTGTTTTTCATGCAAGATTCAATCTCAATCACATCAAATACTTGATAAATCAGCCATAATTCATCACATAACCATCATATATCATCAATTACACGAATAGTGAAGAACTTCCCAACAGCTATCAACTCAATAAACTCATGCAAAGAAGCTGAATCCTACCTCTAGCAAGTGAGTTTCTTGATCAAGATTGGTGTTTGTGGGTAAGGAAGTGGTTGAGAGTTTGAGAGGAAGTGAAATGAAGCAAGAGAAGAAGAAGAAATGAAAGAGGAGATGCAAGAGAAAAAGAGAGCCATACTAACTTAAGGAGAAAGGAAGACAGAAAAAAAAATCTTGGATAATTAATGGTGGATGAATGCTTTTAAGTTTCACTGGTTGTTGCTTTTGTGGCTCACTTGTGAGCCATAAGGATCAATCTTGGCCCTTGGATGGCGCTACTTAGGAGGTGTGGGTTGATGGGTTATGAGCCGTTGGATCTAGGGTTTCCAATGCATAATTCTATTGATTCAGTTCTGGCAGTTTAAAATACCGAATCTTTACCGATTTCTATCAAATCGGCAAAATCGTTTTCTACCTATTTTTGCTATGGTTTTCTAATTGTCTACTCTAATACTTCTCAATCCTATTCGCTCTAATTAACATCTAATAAATTTCTAATTAACACTTAGTTAATTTCTAATTATCTTTACATATTTAATAAAATTGAATAGATTGACTAACGGCATAAATTAAACATTTTGCATTTCAAGCCCTTTCTATTTTCTGTTTCTCATGGCTAATGACATTTTCGTATTTTTGGACAAGTATAGGGGCATCCCACGTCATTTCACCTGTGGACATCTTCGCGGCCCAAGTGGCTAAGAATTTAGTTTCTACGTTTCCGCTATCTGATTTTGCTTCGTTTAAAACCTTATTCTGCTGATTCTATTTATTTAGGGACCTAAATGTCATTTTCTAAAAAGTTTAGGGGTAATTTTGGAAAAAATCTTTAGGGGTCAACATGTAATTACAAAAAGTTTCAGGCAAGACTGCAATTACCAAAAGTTTACACAGGGGCATTTTTTCTCATTTGTTAATTAGATGTATCTCTTTAATGAAACATAAAAATTCAATCAATAGTGCTAATTAGAAGTACCATTTCTTCGGGATGTTACATACTACCCCCCTTAAAAGAATTTTGCCCTCAAAATTCCTTTATCCGTAGTAAGCTAGCTACATGTTGTAGATCTCTACAAACACCGAACTTCATATTGAGTTGATCAAGCTCAATATGCAGTCAAGTGCGATAGAGAAACTACAACACACAACAAGGCTGCCATGCACAAACATCTATGTCCTTTTTATGTAAGGACCTAAAGCACAACTTTTCTAAACTTTCAGAGTATGCCTCCTTGGAAGCATAATCAGCCCATCCCAGGTTCGAGTAGGACAAACTGCTCTGATACGATTATGTAACACTCTCCCAAGTACAGTACTATGCTTAAGTCATAGCACCATACTCAAGAGTTGTTACTGTTACTTGAACGGACCTTGTCTGATAACAACCTTTGGTCATCCCCAATAGTCCTTGAACTATCTTGAGATAATATAGAAATATAGTGAAAATTATAAATTCTCAGTAGGATTCAATTAACTATCACATGCCGTGTCATCATTATTATCTCCAGCTGCTTCAGTTTATTATGACAAAGGTGAACATGTTAATAGACTTTTCAATTTTATAGTTCAAAAAGGTATTATCCGAAGCAAAGTTCATTTTAGTCGTCCACTTGATAAACAGAGATGAACTTCAAACAATTAACTTATCAACATGAAGGACAAGTAATCATAATGTAATGATTCATAATAAAATACGACACAATTGAATAACAAGCATAGATGGATGCAAATAACTTCTTGATGTAAGCGCATTCATCTATCTTTAGTTTTCTTTACTTTCTTTCTCTTGGCATCCCTAGGCATTACGTATCGCCGCTCCTAGGGTGTGAGCTTAGAGGTGCGTCTAATTGGAGAGATCTCATTTTGACCATGTGCCTCTAATTCGGAGGGATCTCATTTGGCTACGTGCCTCCAAGGTAGAGGGATCTCATCTGGCCACATGCCTCCAAATAGAGGGATCTCATTATCATGTCACATGCCAGAGTATGATCGCCATGTCATACCCCATCGAGTTGTGATTGCCATGTCACACTCCTTAGGATATGCAATCATCATCATATCCTTAGTCATAGGGTTCATGGATGCATATGCTTCATGCCTTATTTTTAAACATCTCATACTTGCATGATAGCCATGTACTCATCATATGAACATCCCTAACTCTCACATATTTAATTTCTACCAAAAATTTGGCAGCATAATGGATCAGATCCATTTCCCCATCAATAGTGCTAGTTTCAACAAATAGTCAGTCACAGTAAGAGATCAAATATAATGCATTAATCTTTCAAACACCAACATGGAATTGCAACACTTAGACTTTAATTGAACTCATATATGCATCAAGGTGCCAAATCCTTTAATTTTGGAAATCTTGCTCATATTGTTCAACGTCTGTCCGTTTTTAGAAATTAAGTCTTAAATCCATTTTAACTCATTTAGACTTGAAGTTTCTATCTATTCAAGTATTATGTGTCTAGTTTCTAACCTCTTTAGTCTCATCAAGTTTTGATATGTGTATCTCAAGTTATTAACATTTTACCTGGGTATATCTTGTTACTAAGCAGATTTGCCTATCAAAAACTAAAAAATTACTAAAAATAGAAAATTGGTTGAAACTATACGAAATCTACATTTTTGTAAAGCTAACTGACCTAGCTTTTATTTCCAAAAGTTTCATCTCATTTGAGCTAGTGGAACTCGAGTTATGACCCATAAATTTGGGTAATCTTCACTACCCTATTCTAGCCTGGCCGGGACTTAGGGCAAATTTCATGAATTGCTGGTAACAACAGAGATTGAGTTAAATTCTAAAATTTTTATGGCATTTTAGTCTATGTCTTATATTTCTAAAAAAATTGTTTCACTCAATTTGAAGGAGTACAGGGCAAGTTATACCCCTCGAAATCCAATCTGTTTAGAATCATGGTCAGAATCCTTGGGTAAATTTCAAAAATTCATATCTCACTCAATAGTAATCCAATGGCCTTTTATTATACATGGTTAGAAAGCTCTAAATGTATAGTTTTACATAAAAATATGTTCATAAAGTTTCAGTAGTCATAGGCGGAGTCGTACACTCTGCCATTACGGATGCTGTAAGATTTTCTAGGTTTCAGATTCTAGTTTGCTATCTATCTTGTTTTTCATACAAGATTCAATCTCAATCCCATCAAATACTTGATAAACCAGCCATAATTCATCACATAACCATCATATATCATCAATTACATGAATAGTGAAGAACTTCCCAATAGCCATCAACTCAATAAACTCAAGTAAAGAAGCTAAATCCTACCTTTAGCAAGTGAGATTCTTGATCAAGATTGGTGTTTGTGGGTAAAGAAGTGGATGAGAGTTTGAGAGGAAGTGAAATGAAGCAAGAGAAGAAGAAGAAATGAAGGAGGAGATGCAAGAGAAAGAGTGAGCCATAGTAATTTAAAGAGAAAGGAAGAGAGAAAAAAAAATCTTGGGTAATTAATGGTGGTTGAATTTTTTTAACTCTCATTGGTTGTTGCTTTTATGGCTCACAAGTGAGCCTCAAGGATCAATCTTGGCCCTTGGATGTCACCACTTAGGAGGTGTGGGTGGATGGGTTGTGAGCCCTTGGATCTAGGGTTTCCAATGCGTAGTTCTATTGATTCAGTTTCGGCAGTTTAAAATGCCGAATCTTTACCGATTTCTATCAAATCAGCAAAATCGTTTTCTATCTATTTTTGCTAAGGTTTTCTAATTGTCTACTCTAATACTTCTCAATCCTAATCCCTCTAATTAACATCTACTTAATTTCTAATTAACATTTAGTTAATTTCTAATTATCCTTACATATTTAATAAAATTGAATAGATTGCTAATGGCATAAATTAAACATTTTGCGTTTCAAGCCCTTTCTATTTTCTATTTCTTGAGGCTAATGACATTTTCATAATTTTGGGCAAGTCTAGGGGCATCCCACGTCATTTCACCTATGGACACCATTGCGGCCCAAGTGGCTAAATGTCATTTTAGACGGGGGACATAAATTAAAACTTTATTCTACTGATTCTATTTATTTAGGGACCTAAATGTCATTTTCTAAAAAATTTAGGGGTAATTATGGAAAAAATCTTTAGGGGTCAACATGTAATTACTAAAAGTTTTGGGTAAGGCTGTAATTACCAAAAGTTTACACAAGGGCATTTTTTCTCATTTCTTAATTAGATGTATCTTTTTAATGAAACAAAATAATTCAATCAACAGTGCTAATTAGAAGTACCACTTCTTCGGGATGTTACATACTACTCCCCTTAAAAGAATTTTGCCGCACTACCCGCTTCACCTCCCCAAGTTGCTCGCCTACTTCCATCCGAGAGTGACCCTTCGGAGGAGTTGATCCCATCCTCATCCTTTACTTCACCCTCCGCCTCTAATGATGGATATGCCGCGATAAAGCCAGCCATGGCAAACAGATTCTTTTCTTTAGAATCCATCTAGAGCATCTCTCCAGTTAGCAGCTCATGTTGTATAGTATGGCCCTCTTTTGGTGCTTTTGGGCCGTAGGCTTGTTTCTATTTGTGTGTCTTAGAGAGAATTAGTACATGAAATGTCCTATGAGGACCACATAGGGTTATGCTTCATGTAGACCGGCCGGTTTATTTTGTTTTTTGTCGGCCCTATTTTTTGTACCATCTGCTATATTGCTATAGCAAACTCTGATGACATATATATATATATATATATATGATGCAGTTTTTGTCTATTTTATTGATCTTTCTATTATGAAGCAAAACAAATTGATACGTTCCATGACAAAAAGTTGCTCAAACTGGTAAATGAATTAAAATGAAATTAATAAATTCCTACAGGTGAATTTATTAATAGAGATAGTAGCATAGTATTTTCACTTTCTTAAGAGCCCTAGTTGGTAGTTTATGTGTAACTAAGTGCATGTGGAAAGTTGTGTTGCGTAATTTGACCACTTACATATGTGATAACTATTAAGTGTAATTATGACTCTTGATCATCTATGATTATGATAACTCTGTTTGGTGAGTTATATTTTTAACTAGTTTTTATTTAATTTAGGATGTAGTTGTTTAGCTTTATTGCTATTTTGTTTATTTTAGTTAAGTAGTTTAGATTAGGTAGTATTCTTATTTTCTATTATTTTCTTATCCTTTGGATACTTATTTTGGGTTTATTTGATTTATTGTAGGTACAAGTGGGCCTAAAAGAAGTTGGAAGAAGCCAAGCCATGAATTCAGACTCAGCACCTTGCGCTATAGCGCAAGCTAGCACGCTACAGTGCACTGCCACATAAGGAAGAAATTGCCACATTCAAGTCAAGCTATAGCGCAACCCCTTGCTCTATACCGCGCTCCCGTTTTGTCAAATTTCCAAGGTTTCATGCTGCGCTATAGCGCAACCCATCGAGCTATAGTGCGCTACCGTGTTCGAAGACTCCGTCAACAAATTTTTGTTGCACTATAGTGCAACCCTGCGCGCTACAGCGCGCCACCGGATTTCGCAAATGAGCCAAGAATTGGGACTTGCGCTATAGCGCAACCCCGTTTGCAGTAGATAATCCATTCGAGCTGAGAGTTAAAAGAGGGATATACACACTATATAAAGGTGTCACACATATCACAAAAGAGATCCCTAGACACTTACACACTCTTTCCAAGACAGAAGACTTCTTTCAAGAGATTGAAGGTGAAGATTCAAGGATTTCAACGCTTAATCATCAACACGGAGAGATCCAAATTTTCCTGAAGTCCTTGTGTCTAGCCAGAATTCTCCATGGCTCTTTGTTTTTCTGTTTCCTCATCTTTATACTCTGTTATTGTTTTCTTTTCTTTAGACATGAACTAAATTCCCTTTGCTAGGGCGTTAATGGACCCTTTTGTATGACAACTTTCTTTATGGATTAATGTTAATCTTGTTTCTATTTCAATTGCTTAGTGTTTTGTTTGTGCTTAATGCTTTTGAGTGATTGGCCACCATTCAATTGATTCGCTGGTTTGCAATAACTAGAGATAGGGTTTGTAAACAAAGCTTCTTAACATAAACACCGTGAGCTGAGCGAAAACTAGAGATAGACAAATGCGGTTCATGCAGTCAACATAGGAACCCATAGAACTTCAACCTTTTCCTAGATTAGTTTGTGCTAAGAGATTAGGCAATCAGTTTAGGATAAAGAGTATTGTTTGACCTCGAGAGAGGTCAGGAATAAATTAAGGGGAACTGACCGTGAGTCAATTAGGATAGAACGAATTAACAGAAATTCATAGGCAATGCGTCTACAATAGGTGAAGTTAATTAGCCTTAGCATTCATTCCATTATATTTGGCCAACCTTTCTTGAATCCGTCTTGGTTACTATTTTTCGTATTTATTGAATTCTTATTTTCATTTTAACTTTCTTTGCATCCATAATCTCATTCCTTCCAAATAGTCATCCCTTAAACTATCCAGTACTTGATCTATCCTCGTTGGAATGATACTTTTCTTATCACTTTATTACTTGTACGATACGGTATACTTGCCAGAGTCACATCAAGTTTTTGGCGCCGTTGCCGGGGATAGTATCAATATCATTTTTCAGTTGACGGGATACTGGATTGGATATTTTATTTTATTTTGTTAGTTATTTCTATTTAGCCTTGTTATTTTGTTCACCTGTTCTTGTGTTCCATTTTTTTTGCAGTTTATGCGAAGGAGCCAATCTGTTGAAGACTTGCTCTTCGATCCAGAAATCGAGCGTTCCTTGCGTCAACTCAGGAAAGCACAAAGAGCAATTGAAGAAGTCCCTGAAGTTACCATGGCCAATGAAAATGAGCATGATGATAGAGTCATGAAGGACTACTTGGCACCCACTCTTGAAGGGTGCTCATCAAGTATTATGAGACCGCCTGTCCAAGCAAACAACTTCGAGCTGAAAACATCACTTATTCAGTTTGTGCAACAAAACTGCCAGTTTGCAGGACTACCTAGTGAGGATCCAAATGAACACCTCAGCAACTTCTTGGAAATCTGTGACACCATAAAAATCAATGGTGCCACGGATGATGCTATTTGGTTGAGGCTGTTCCATTTTTCATTGAGAGACAAAGCCAGAGCTTGGTTGAAGTCTCTACCACAAGGGACACTCACTACTTGGGATATGGTGGCCAGAAAATTCTTGGAGAAGTACTTCCCTCCTGCCAAGTCTGCTAAGATGAGGAATGACATCACTTCCTTCACCCAAATAGATGGAGAATCCTTTTATGAGTCTTGGGAGAGGTATAAGGAATTATTGGCCAAGTGTCCACATCACGGCATCCCGCTCTGGATGCAAATCCAAACATTCTACAATGGTCTCCTCATGTCCACCCAAATCATGGTCGATGCAGCAGCTGGCGGCTCTCTGAATAATAAGACACCAGAGCAGTCATGGGAGCTATTCGAAACAATGGCTAGCAACAATTACCAGAGGCCTAGTGAGAGAATTCAGAAGAGGGGAGTTTTGGAAGTCGACACTACCACTGCCCTTTTGGCCCAGATGCAAGCTCTCTCTATCCAAAACGCAACCATTCAGAAGCAATTAGATATGCTCAATACCACTTCCCCAGCATCGATCTTGCGGTGTGACTTCTGCCAAGGGAATCATCCTAATGGAGAATATGCCACGGAGCCTACTTCTGATGAACAAGTCAATTACATGAATGGTCAGAGGCACAATTTCCACTCCAATAGCTATGTTCCTGGATACAGAGACTATGGTCATTCCAGTCAGTTTCGTGGGAATCAAGGTGCTCCTAGGCATTCATACAACCCACCTATCCAAGAGAAGAAATCTAACTTGGAAGAAATGTTCCAACAATTCATGCAGACTCATTCTAATTTTGTGGACAGAACTGAAGCACAATTCAAGCACCAGGAGGCTTCCATTAGAAACCTTGAAACTCAATTGGGGCAGATATCCCAACAACTAGCTGAAAGACCACAGGGTACTTTGCCTAGCAACACAGTGAAAAATCCAAGAGAGCAAGTTAAGGCAATTACCCTGCGAAGTGGCAAATAATTAGAAGACCCTAAGATGCCAGAAGTGGAAGAAGAGCAACCTGCTGAGACTGAAGTGCAAACTACCCAAGGGAAGAAATATGAGATTCCCATGAGGCGTAGCAAGGGTGTGGGAGAAGAAGAAAAGACGCCAGAGTATATGGCACCACCTGCCTATGACCCTCCCATTCCCTATCCACAGAGGGTGAAGCAACTGAAGAAAGAGCAGCATGATAAACAATTTGCAAAATTTCTGGAAGTATTCAAAAAGCTGCAAATTAATATCCCTTTCGTGGAGGCGTTGACTCAAATGCCTAGTTATGCTAAGTTTATGAAGGAAATTCTCTCTTAGAAGAGAAAAATTAGAGATGATGAGACTGCCCTACTTACTGAAGAGTGCAGTACCATCTTACAAAACAAGTTGCTCCCAAGCTTAAAGATCCAGGGAGTTTTACTATTCCATGTGTCATTGATGATGTTTATTTTAATAAAGCTCTTTGTGATCTTGGTGCCAGTATTAATTTAATGCCTTTGTCTATTTTCAGGAAGCTTGGAGTTGGAGAAGTCAAACCTACCATGATGTCACTACAGCTGGCTGACAGATCAATCAAACATCCAAGAGGCATTATTGAGGATGTTCTGGTGAAGGTGGATAAGCTCATATTCCCTGTGGATTTTGTAGTGCTTGACATGGAGGAAGACAGAGAAGTCCCCCTCATTCTTGGGAGACCCTTCTTAGCCATTGGGAGAACCCTCATAGATGTCCAAGAAGGAAAGTTAGAGTTGCAGGTACAAGATGAGAAGGTTACCTTCAATGTTTTTGATGCAACTAAGTTTCCCTGGAAGCTGATTCTTGCTTTAGAGTCGATGTCATTGAAGAAGTGGTAACCTCTTCCTTTGGAGCTGTTTCCAACACCATTCCATTAGAGGCATACCTGGTGAATTCTAAAATGGCAGAAGAATTGGAAGACAACAACTTACAGCTGTGCCATGAACTTTTGGAAGCTCAACCAGTAGTTTCTCGCCTTCTTTCTGACACTCTGACATGGGATAAGGAATTACAACCAATGAGTGAGGAGCCACCAAAATTAGAGCTCAAGCAACTTCCTATCCATCTGAGATATGCATTCCTTGGTGAGGGTGACACATATCCTATTATTATTAGTGCCTCACTAAGTAGCGTAGAAGAAGATAAGTTATTAAGGGTACTAAGAGATCATAAGGCAGCTATTGCAGCTATTGGATGGCAGATTTCAGACTTGAGGGGTATCAGCCCTACCTTTTGCATGGATAAAATCTTCATGAAAGATGACTTCAAGCCACTGGTCCAACCACAGAGGAGGCTGAACCCAACCATGAAAGAGGTTGTGAAGAAGGAAGTGGTGAAGCTCCTAGATGCAGGGATCATATATCCCATTTCAGACAGTGTTTGGGTGAGCCTAGTTCAGGTGGTACCCAAGAAAGGAAGAATTACAGTGGTGAAAAATGAGAATAATGAGCTCATTCCAACTCGTACGGTCACCGGATGGAGGATGTGTATTGATTACCAGAAGCTTAATGATGCCACCTGCAAGGACCATTTCCCACTACCCTTCATGGACCAGATATTGGAGAAGATAGCAGGCCATGCTTACTATTGCTTCTTGGATGGCTACTCTGGTTACAATCAGATACACATTGCCCCAGAGGATCAGGAGAAGACAACATTTACCTGCCCATATGGGACATTTGCATATAGGAGAATGCCATTTGGGTTGTGCAATGCCCCAGCCACCTTCCAGAGATGCATGCTAGCCATTTTCCATGATATGGTGGAGAGGTTTATAGAGGTTTATGGATGACTTTTCTGTTTTTGGTTCTTCTTTTGATGATTGTTTGTATAATTTATCTTTGGTTTTGAAACGATGTTAGGAAACTAATCTTGTTTTGAATTGGGAGAAGTGTCATTTTATGGTGCAGGAAGGCATAGTTCTTGGACATCGGATCTCGGCTAAAGGAATTGAAGTGGATAGAGCCAAAATTGAAGTCATTGAGAAGTTACCTCCACCAACCAATATGAAGGGAGTTAGAAGTTTCTTAGGCCATGCTGGATTTTATAGGAGATTTATTAGGGATTTTTCTAAAATTGCTAAACCTTTGAGTAATTTGTTAGTTAGGGATGTCCTTTTTAATTTTGATAATGAATGCTTGCATGCCTTTGAACTTTTGAAGAACAAATTAGTTTCAGCTCCCATTTTCGTTGCCCCTAATTGGGACTTGCCATTTGAGCTTATGTGTAATGCTAGTGATTATGCCATAGGTGTTGTTTTAGGATAGAGGAAGAATAAGTTGTTGCATGTTATTTATTATGCTAGTAGAACTTTGAATGATGCACAACTTAATTATGCTACCACCGAAAAGGAACTTTTGGCTGTTGTTTTTGCTTTTGACAAATTCCGTTCTTATTTGATGGATGCTAAGGTGATTGTCTACACAGACCATGCAGCCCTGAAGTTCTTGTTGGATAAGAAGTATGCCAAGCCTAGGCTCCTTAGATGGATTCTATTGCTTCAAGAATTTGATTTGGAGATCAGAGATAAAAAGGGAGCAAAGAACTTAGTAGCTGACCACCTTTCTAGATTGACCTCTCCCTTTCTGCATGAGGAAAAAGAGATTAGAGAGACATTTCCTGATGAGCAGCTATGGGTAGCACAAGTAGCACCATGGTTTGCAAACTATGCCAATTACCTGGTAAAGAGACTTCTACCTGAAGGCCTCTCACACTCCCAGAAGAGGAAATTCTTTTCTGACCTCAAGTACTATTTCTGGGAGGACCCATTTCTTTATAGACACTGCTCAAATCAGATTATCAAAAGATGTGTTCCTCAAGAAGAAGTGGCTAGCATTCTTTACCATTGTCATACATCACCAGTTGGGGGTCACTTCGGAGCCACCCAGACAGCTGCTAAGGTCCTCCAGTGTGGGTTCTATTGGCCCACTATTTTCAGAGATGCCTATCACTATGTGAGAAGGTGCAATGATTGCCAAAGGACTGGGAATGTTTCCAGGTGGCATGAGATGCCATTGAATAATATTTTGGTGATTGAGCTATTTGATGTTTGGGGTATTGACTTCATGGGTCCCTTTCCCACTTCCTTTGGCAACAAATATGTATTGGTAGCAGTTGATTATGTGTCCAAATGGGTGGAAGCCATGGCATCTCCTACTAATGATGCTCAAGTCATCACAAAGTTTCTAAAGAAGAATATTTTCTCAAGATTTGGCACCCTAAGAGCAATAATCAGTGATGGAGGTACACACTTCTGCAACCGTCAATTTGAAGCCCTTCTTTCCAAATATGGTGTGAAGCACAAGGTTAGCACCCCCTACCACCCTCAGACAAGTGGCCAAGTGGAGGTGTCCAATAGGGAGTTGAAGAGGATCGTTGAGAAGATTGTTAATTCCTCAAGAAAGGTCTGGTCAGTTAAGTTAGATGATGCTCTTTGGGCTTATAGGACAGCTTTCAAGGCTCCCATTGGGATGTCTCCATATAGATTGGTCTTTGGGAAGGCTTGTCACTTGCCAGTTGAGTTAGAGAATAAGGCATATTGGGCAACAAAACTGCTCAATTTTGATCTCAAGGAGGCAAGTGAGAAAAGAATGCTGCAGCTTAATGAGTTGGATGAGTTTAGACAGGAAGCTTATGAAAATGCCAAGCTTTATAAGGAGAAAACCAAGAAGTGGCATGATAAGAATATACTGACGAGAGACTTCCACATAGGTCAGAAAGTTCTACTCTTCAATTCTAAATTGAAGCTATTCCCTCGGAAGCTGAGATCAAGGTGGTCCAGACCTTTTGAGATCACTAAAGTATCCCCTTTTGGAGCCATTGAGGTTACACATCCTACCAAAGGCACTTTTAAAGTCAATGGCCAAAGGTTGAAGCCATATGTTGATGGAAGCTATGATAAACTCAAGGCTTTACCTCTTCTCTCTGATCCATGCTGTTAGATGGAGTCATGTCCAACTTAGGGACATTAAATCAAAGTGCTTGTTGGGAGACAACCCAACTTTTCTAACTTTTCTTTGATTTCCTTTAACTTTTTCATTTAGGATCATTTTAGTTTTTCTTTATTATTATTGTTATTTTTTAGGTATAATTTTATTTTGAATCAATTTAATTTATTCAAGTCTGGTTTGTTTCATTTTTTTTTAGGTTCATGGAGCTATTAGGAAGTTCATAAGTGGAAAAAGTGATGAAATTGGGTGTGCAGTAGAGAAATTGCAGAAGTTGCAGCAGCAACAGCGCGCTATAGTGCGATGCATTGCGCTATAGCGTGCTGTCGAAGGGAGTATGCGTTTTGAAAATTTTTTATTGCGCTATAGCATGATGACTTCAGCTACAGCGCAAGCATGAGTCAGCAGAAAGTGAAGAGAATATTTTCTTGCGCTATAGCGCGACATGTTGCGCTATAGCGCAAGCCTATTTGTGTGATACACCAAAGGAAAATTTTGTTGCGCTATAGCGCAAGCCCACTTTCATGACAGATTTAAAGATCGCGCTGCAGATTCGCTGCAGCACAAACAGAAACACACACACATGAACTCTCTTCTCTCTTTCCTCCCTCACACACCTAAACACAAACACTTACTCTCCCACTCAATTTCTTCCACCCAAATCCATTCCTCCCTTCAAAACTGCCCCTCACCCCTCACATTTTCACCTATTTCTGCATCACAACCATTGGTTTTTCCCCATTTGAACCCTAACTCGCAGAATAGGATTTTTTTTGGGTGGGAGGCAGGATTCTCACCATTTTTGGAAAGGAGTTACCCCACTTGAATTGTTGAGAATCATCCATACTTGGTTTGCATCTTCTTACTGTCTCAGTTTTGATTTTTAATGTTGCATATGCTACCTACATTGCCATGTTTAGTTCTCACCTTGAATTGATCATAAATAACATGTGCTTTTGTTATGGTAGAATGAATTGATGCTGTTTCATTTGATTAAACATCATACTTGAGTCAGTTGTGATCATTGTTGTTATATTATGTTATTGGCCTGAGTTATTGACTGTTTGGCTTGGAATTGAGAACATGAGTTGAGTCATTTGGGTGTTTATGCATATTTGATTTAAGACAATTGGATTTCAAAATAGGATTGGAAGCTTTGCTTGACATGATCCATATTCGAATGTGCTTAGGATCCTCATCCTCATTGATTATTTTCAGAATCCTTGCATATGCTCTATTATGTTAAATGGAATTATAGTGCTTGGATTCTGAGTTATTCCCTCTTATAGATTAATTCTGACTGTGCCAGTAAGTAAGTTGGGGGTCGTTATCTTAGAACACTCTGCTATGATTTATTGATTACTGACTGGTTGTCTTTGGATTTTTGGTTGTTTTACTTGTATTTTTAGGACCATGGCATCCAAGAAGAGAACCGAGACTACAGGAGCCTCCTCTTCTTGCCAACCCTCTCATGCCTAGGAAGATTTTGACAGACATCGATTCATCAGGGCGAACTGTCAACATCGATACCAGTCCTCCTTCCACAAATGGGAGTTAGTGATAGAGAAGGGCATTCAGCTGAGTTCGGGTACATTCCGAGCACATGTGGAAGAGATAGAGAAGAGAGGGTGGCACAACTTGTTGGATGAGCCACCATTGGGTTGTCTCAACTTAATGCGAGAATTTTATGCCAACCTGATGGTGGTTAGTGGGGCCAACCAACCTGAAGGCCACGTATGGGTGAGAGGCCAGTGGGTAGACGTCTGCCCCTCCAGCATCAATTCCTTCATGCACACTCCTGATATCCAGCAGGATGATTTCTCTACATTGAGAGGGCAGAATGTAGATTGGGATAAGATTCTTCAGACCATAGCCCTGCCGAATAGCGAGTGGGCTTATTATGATACTCCGTCTACTGGCCCGAAGCATCTGCTGAATAAGTACCTCAACCCAGCAGCCAGAGTGTGGGCACAGATTATGTTCTCTCGTCTCATGCCTAGCAGGCACACCTATTCTATCACTAGGGAGAGGTGCCTGCTATTGTATTGCCTCATCACTTAGAGGGAGGTGAACCTAGGGCAATTGATCAAGGATCAGATGATGACCATACTGAGCAGCAACTACTCCTTACCTTACCTATCCTTGATCACTACATTAGCCTTGCAAGCGAGTGTTGTTGTAGATCCTGCAGAGCACATGACAGACAGAGGTCCAAAGATTTCTGATGAGAGCCTCTCTGTGACACTGAACAGAGTGACACGAAGGACTAGGAGGACCCGACAGGCTGAGAGATAGGGAGATGCATCATCACCATCGGCACCACCACCACAAGTCGGAGACACTGATGCATCCCAGCCACCATGGCTTCAGCTTCAGGCCCAGATTGATGAGCTGCGCCTAGACATGAGGAGCACACGGACCACTCTCCAGAACAGAGCGAGCAGGCAGTATTCCTCTATTTATAGAGGCATCCAGGGTCTGGAGGCACTTATGAGGCAAAGAAATGTCGCGAGCTCCTCCAAAGAGCCTACCATCTCTACCTCCACCAGATCTAGAGCTTGAGCGTCTCACGGACGAGGAGGCCTTTGCACAGGAGGAGTCAGAAGAAGAAGCAAAAGATGCAGCTGAGGAGTCCGAGAAAGACTAGATTTGGGGAGTTCCCTTCCTTTCCTTTCCCTTTTTGTTTCTATTCCAGTGCATTGGGGACTATGCACAAATTTTAAGTTGGGGGTTGGGAAAGTCCATAAATGTACTTTTGCATTTTGCTCTTGCTTATTTTCCTATAGTTATTGTTAGTTTCTATTTCAAAAAAAAAAGAAAACCAAAATGATTTTTCAATTTTAGTCTTTTTTAGTGTCTTTCGTCAATCAAATAGATGCAATGCCTATGCCTATGATATGAAAGACTGCCCTATTTGTTAACTCTTAAGTGACTTCAGATCCAAATTTAAGTCTTGAAAATCTTCTTGTGCCTTTACTTTTGAATTGAGAAGGATTATTCTTTTACACTTTGATAAGAGTCAGCAACTTAGGATAGGTGGCCTTTATGCTGTTTATGCTTTATTTAGGTTCAAACATGCATTCTTATTTATGTGAATCTCTCTTGAAATATATGTGAGTGAATCTTAGCCTTAGAAGTGATTTAGGCCATATTTGGTAGCCATAATTGAGCCTCATTGCCCACCTTGGTCATTGATCCTTAGTCACCCTATTTGAGCCTTAAAGCCTATCCTTGGATTGAACCACGTTATGAGCCTAATGTCCTTCCTTGCTTTTCCTTTTTGATCCTATGGTTTACCCTCAAACCTTAACTTCTAAATTCATTTGAATAGGGTAATACCTCCACTACACCAACCTCATGCTTTCTAAAGTCAAAAGTGGAGTGGGTAAATATTTGAAAAAAAAAAATAAAGAAAAAGAAAACAGAAGGAGGAATGAAAAAAAATATATATATAGAGAAAAGTTGGCAATACAAGGAAAATATAATGTTGAGGTTCATCAAGAAAAGCATGATGGTTGCCAAGCAACTAAGTTGGGGGTACCCCAAAGAGAATGAATTAGAGGTGAGGGTTCCTTAAGTTGAGGGGATTAATTGAGCTTAAATGACTATTCCATCATACCCCTTACCTTGGCCTACCATTACAAGCTAAGAAAAGTCCTTTTGATCTTTGGCTAAGTGACATTCATGTAGAAACAGAGAGAGAGGATCACGGATAGTGTGATGTTTTTGTCTTTTCTTAAACATAGCATAAGCATAAGGTGAGTCAATTCTTTGTTGCTTTTCTCTTGTACACACACACACTGGATCCATTCTTTTGACAATGTGATTGCATAATTAGATGGTCTTGGCACTTAGACTTTGATCCTTGGTAACTTTTGAGTTAAGTTATAGAGTAGTGATGAGGAATCCCATAGACAACAGCTTCTATCCTGACCATTTTTGTCTAGTAAGTCCTTTTGTTTTAAGTGTTTTTGGTTGAGTCTTTTGTTTTTCTATTTTTTTGAGTCTTTGTTTTGAGTTTTGCTTGGGGACAAGCAAGTACTTAAGTTAGGGGTTGTGATAACTCTCTTTGGTGAGTTATATTTTTAACTAGTTTTTATTTAATTTAGGACGTAGTTGTTTAGCTTTGTTGCTATTTTGTTTATTTTAGTTAAGTAGTTTAGATTAGGTAGTATTCTTATTTTCTATTATTTTCTTATCTTTTGGATACTTATTTTGGGTTTATTTGATTTATTGTAGGTACAAGTGGGCCCAAAAGAAGTTGGAAGAAGCCAAGCCATGAATTCAGACTCAGCACCTTGCACTATAGCGCAAGCCAGCGCGCTACAGTGCACTGCCGCATAAGGAAGAAATTGCCACATTTAAGTCACGCAATAGCGCAACTCCTTGCGCTATAGCGCGCTCTCGTTTTATCAAATTTCCAAGGTTTCATGCTGCACTATAGCGCAACCCATTGAGCTATAGCGCGCTGCCGTGTTCGAAGACTTCGTCAACAAATTTTTGTTGCGCTATAGTGCAACCCTGCGCGCTATAGCGCGCCACCGGATTTCGCAAATGAGCCAAGAATTGGGACTTGCGCTATAGCGCAAGCCCGTTTGCAGCAGATAATCCATTCGAGCTGAGAGTTAAAAGAGGGATATACACACTATATAAAGGTGTCACACATATCACAAAAGAGATCCCTAGATACTTACACACTCTCTCCAAGATAGAAGACTTCTTCCAAGAGATTGAAGGTGAAGATTCAAGGATTTTAGCGCCTAATCATCAACACGGAGAGATCCAAATTTTCCTGAAGTCCTTGTGTCTAGCCAGAATTCTCCATGGCTCTTTGTTTTTCTGTTTCCTCGTCTTTATACTCTGTTATTGTTTTCTTTTCTTTAGACATGAACTAAATTCCCTTTGCTAGGGCGTTAATGGACCCTTTTGTATGACAATTTTCTTTATGGATTAATGTTAATCTTATTTCTATTTCAATTGCTTAGTGTTTTGTTTGTGCATAATGCTTTTGAGTGATTGGCCACCATTCAATTGATTCGCTGGTTTGCAATAACTAGAGATAGGGTTTGTAAACAAAGCTTCTTAACATAAACACCGTGAGCTGAAAAACTAGAGATAGACAAACGCGGTTCATGCAGTCAACATAGGAACCCATAGAACTTCAACCTTTTCCTAGATTAGTTTGTGCTAAGAGATTAGGCAATCAGTTTAGGATAAAGAGTATTGTTTGACCTCGAGAGAGGTTAGGAATAAATTAAGGGGAACCGACCATGAGTCAATTAGGATAGAACGGATTAACAGAAATTCATAGGCAATGCGTCTACAATAAGTGAAGTTAATTAGCCCTAGCATTCATTCCATTATATTTGGCCAACCTTTCTTGAATCCGTCTTGGTTACTATTTTTCGTATTTATTGAATTCTTATTTTTATTTTAACTTTCTTTACATCCATAATCTCATTCCTTCCAAATAGTCATCCCTTAAACTGTCCGGTACTTGATCTATCCTCATTGGAACGATACTTTTCTTATCACTTTATTACTTGTACAATACGGTATACTTGCCAGAGTCGCATCAGATTACATTATTGTCTTAAAGTATTGTGTTATGTTATTTCAAGTTCATCATATGTCTTATTAGTAACTCAACAATACGTGAAACAATACCCATGTTCATACGAGTAGGTAAGCGCTTAAAGGCTGGACTAAAGTCAAGTGATTCAACTCAAGCACAAACCACTACCTACTCTTCTCAAACTTCAGTAGAAAAAAGGCAAAAAACTCATTATCTCATTTCAATAGCACATTTGTGAGCTCCAAGTCCAAGAGCCTATCTGATACGAGAAGTTAAGGGTGAATGTGAATTTTTCTTCTTTTAGCTCGTATTTCGAGAAGAGCTTCAAGGAGAAGGGTGGAAGACTTTATATATATGGAAAGCAAGTCTAGTCCATGCGACTCTTAGGGAGTCTATCATAGTTGGACCTAGATGAAGCCATGTCCTTATTCGCGAACTACGGCAAACCTATCTTAAGCATAGTGCCGGTAGGAAGAAAGTCTTTCTTTGGGAGAGTTTGATAAGGCTAACGGTAGCAAGCATTCCTTCGAGGAGCCTAAAGCCTAATCAATAATCCCTTGAGTAAGGGCCGAATAGCCAGGGTCAATAATAAGAACCTATTCTCCTAACATGAGGTTAGTATTCATCTGAATTTTTCATAATAGACCTACCTTGGAAGACAGCTTGATGAAAGCCGTGTAGCAATCTAGCCCAAGAAAAAGTCCTTCTTGTCGGACTCATATATTGATTGATTGAAGACTTTATCAAACGTATTTTATTTCGGAGGATGGTCAAGAGACTTGGGAAGTCACCTTCTTCTTTCTCATATTCTATTACTATACGAGGCCCTTCCAATATCATAGAAAGGGTAAGCCCTTGGAGTGTAAGTGTCAATTCCCAACCATCTAGTTCTAATGGAAGTTGTAGCTGCAAAGCCAGTTTAAGAAAGTTCATTTTCAAATGGGGGCCTGATACGTGTGACTACAAGCAAATGTTTCCCTACAGTTGCATAGACCTTTACCTTTTTCAGGCTTCCATGTGAACCAGTTTTCAAGACTTTACATAGCAGTGGTAAGGTACAACTATGTCATTTCATTTTAAGGGGATCAATTGATTGATACATTGAAGCCTCTAAAGTGAGTCCGTTCATAAGAACTGTTAGGCTATCTTAGTCTCATCATGTACCCTTATTACATTGAAGAAACCTATCGAATGAAGATGCCACTTAGGGACCCCTCATTAAGGATAGGTCTAGAAGACCATGGGAAAGAAAGATCATCTTATTCCTTTAGTCAACCGTGATTCTATTATGTTTTACAGCTATTCATTTGATTGACTCTGTCCTGAAGGTCCTCAGGAATCACTCTCAGGCTCGAGGATGCAAAAATATCTAAATGAGTTCTCTTATTTCAGAAGCTAGGGCTAGGGTCAAGCAAGCCTGCCTCCATCCATTTATTGCATAGCCTATCGAGCCAAGCTAGATGTATAGCTAGTGATGATAACTAAGTAGTTAGCAGTTGTAGTACTTTATTGGGATGATCTACTAGATCCATAAGCTCATAACAAAAAATAGCCTTTCTTTTCCCAAACCTCATTCAATCCTGAACTGTATTAAAAAATGAAGCAAGGACTGCTTGGTTCTCTAAGCAAAGTAGCCTAGTCGTAATTGCTATAGTAAAAAAAGTAAGAAATGATAGAATGAGGCTGTTTACTAGCTTGGCCAAAAGGAAAGGACTTTTCAAGAATTCATTCCAATGGGGATTGGGAAGATCTTCTAATGCTTCTAACCCACCAGCCCAAGAATGAAGTTATCACAGAAAGGAACTTAGTCCGATCTTCTTCCACCTACGCTAAGTCAATTGGACTTTTGTCACTATAGTAGCGAGTAACTTGAAACCCGCAATAGAAAGGGGATTAAGGGGAAGAGCTCCTATCTAGCAATGACTACAAAAAGCAAATCAAGCAGGGAAAATCCAATTTCATTGCCCAATGAAAAGAAGATATGGTTATGCCTGAAGAATGGCAGTTAGAAGAGGAGAAATCAACGCTTGAAGGCTCAATTTTCAAGCATAAAGGTTTTATAAAAAGCAAAAAAAAATTTACAAGCTATTTTCATATATTATGCTAATTTCAACTATAAAAACTTCCACCAGTTAAGAGTAACAACTAGTAATGCCATAAAATGACTTAAGCATAGTATGGTATTATTAGAGTGTTACACCTTAGGAAAGTTGTTGCACATCTTGGAAGGATTCAATTGTCTACGGGTTCTTCTCTCTGTCTTCATTTTAATTTCTTTACTATGTGTAGTTAATTCCTTTCTTTAAGGCATTGATGAAATCAAAACCAGGCGATAATGAGTATTTTTTTGTGTATAGATTATATATCTAGCTTTATAATTTGATAGTCATTTTAGACATGATATCTACCGTGGATCTAATTGTTCGTTGAATTGAAAGTTGTTAGCTATTCTTGTAGAATTTATTGATGAGTTGAAATTAATACCTGCTTTATATTCCTAATATTTATGGTCTTGGGTAAATTAATACCTATTCTTGTATAGATTATGGAATAAGATTATTTGAATTTGAGGTTGAATGATCGAATTATTCATGCCTGGGTAAATGTTTCATGTTATAAGTTTAATAGGACATGTTACATTAGATGGATTATGTCAATAATTTGATAGCCAATTAATGTTTATTTGTGAACCAAAATTGTTAGCCCGAGGAAGTCGTCCAATCCATAACCTCAAACTTGATAATTTGATGAGGGTTAGAGCAAAACTCTTAGTGGTTTGGCCATGTGATTGGCAACTATAGGGGAGAATTCCTTTCACATGGCCTTTCAGTTTATCAAACATGCCCCACTAAGCATTTGTTTTGTAGTGATGGAATTTAGGGTCGGATCTAGGCTATCAATTTTCCTTAATTAAGCCCCAACCAATAATGAATTTTGCCAGTTGGATAGGCCATAAATGAAGGGAGATCATAGTGGCTATTGGATGGCTAACAAAGTGCTTCCTTGTTTTCACTAAATATCACAAAGTTTACTTTTTCTACTTTCTCCAACCTTGTTCAAACTTCATCACAAAGTCATCCCACTACTTACTTGTTTCTAGCAACCTCATTTTGAATCACACCATTTTTCAATTTTCGGTTAGTTTCTAGTTCTCATTTTGCCTTATTGCATTATTTTGGCTTGTAATAACAATAAACCATAAGGTATTTATGGAAGATATATCATTGTGGTAGTTTGATAGGAAACATTCTAATTTAGCTTCTTTTGCTTAGTGCCTTAGCTCTAACTATTTTTACTTAAATTTTGAGATCATGTATAAGAAAAGATAAAACCAATTAGAAAAAGGAAAGGGAATAAATTATCCATTATATATTTGAAAGGCAAAGTAGGATTTTTGGCCACTTACCTTATTCAATTTTTTGCAATTTGGACCCTTGTCTTTAAAATTTTTCAATTTAATCCCTGGTCACTTTTCTGTCACATAACTAACAAAAAATAAAAACGTGGCATAAGCCACATTAGATCCATAAGTGTGCCATATCAACACCGTTTGTATTATGCCATGGGAAAGTGGTTTGGGAAGAAATTGAACTAGAATGCATAAATGTGAAGGCTTCTATACAATGCCACACCACTAGTTTATTTGGATAAGAAAAAGTTAAAAATTTGCTAAATAAATTTTAAATCAATCAATGAAACCTTAATCTGGTGATAAAATTTATTCTGTTATGTACAATGAAAAGTGGAAACTGTAACACCCTAATAGTTCCATTCTATGCTTAAGTCATACTGTGGAATTACTATTTGTTACTTTTGCTCATAGATCTAACATTACCTTTTGGAAATTACTTTACCTGAAAATAGAGGTAAATATTTTTTTGAACAATAATGAATAAACTGTTTTGAAAATCGAGAGCCATGAGCGCATTGTGAACGTGTATTACAAACGTCGCTATCCCATACATATTATGCAAGTAACATGAATAGAAACAATAAGAATAACCACAATCCTAGATAAATATAACATTCATTCCATAACCATCCATAGTTGATATAATAATACTAAGAGTCATACATACTGATATAAGGGGTCTGATATCTACTGTCAGCCCTACAAAAGAAACCTAACAAATACATCAGTAAAGGAAATACATAGGAAATCACATCCACCCATACATACCAAAAGAAAATTATAACCCTAGCTACAACCAAAAAGGGCTATCCTCATGCTCAGCTCCGCATGTAACTAACACCTCACTCATCTGGCGGGAGGTAATTGTTCCCGAATCCACCGAGAGTAACATCACCACGTCCTCAACCTCGAGCACGGCCACGCCCACGAGGTACGACACGGGTGCAAATGAACCCATGACCGGAAACCGGGGGTGGAGCTTGTAACATTCCCATATAACGTTATAGGAAATAATGAAAACATCCTTGGGCAAACTTTTATTATTTACAGTCTTGCCCCTGAACTTTTTAGAAAATGACATTTAGGTCCCTATATCAATAGGATTAGTAGAATAAGGTTTTAAACGAAGCAGAATCACATAGCAAAAACATAGAAACCTAAACCTCGGCTGATTGAGCCACGGGGGTATCCATAGGTGAAATGACATGGGATGCCCCTAGACTTACCCATAATTATGAAAATACCATTAGCCACGAAAAACAGAAAATGGAATAGCCCTAAATTGGTAAAACGATTAATTTACGTCATTAATCGATTTATTCAATTTTATAGAATAAGTAGGATTAAATTAGAAGTTAAATAGAGGTTAATTAGAAGCTAATTAAGTGTTAATTAGAAGAATTAAGCATAGGTTAAGATAGATACATAGGAACTCTCACAAAATTATTTAGTAATGATTTGCCGGTTTAGAGAAAATCGATAAAGATTCGGTATTTTAACCCACTGGAGCTGGACTAATAGAATTCTACACTAGAAACCCTAGAAAGAGTGGCTAAAATTCAGCCACCATTCCCCCACAAAGTGGCGCCACTTGCTGCCACACTTGAGTAGGAAACTTGGATGGATCATAGCCACTCAAAGAGCAACCAATGAGAAGCCAAGGATCCAAGTACCTAGAGTTATATCAATGTAACCAATTCCTCCTCAATCCTTTTTCAATTTTCGGCCTCAATATACTAGGCCACTCTCTCCTTTATTTTCTTCCTCATCTCCCTTTCTTCATCCATGTTTCTTCACCCTTCCTTCATGCCTTCACCCAAGACTTGTTTCCCCACTAGCTTAAGGTTCAATTTGGAGGTAGGATTCCATTTTTGTTCTTGATTTCTTTGAACTATGGCTACATGAAGTTTCACTTTTCTTCATTTATTTGATGATGTATTGGATGTATTTGATGGTATATGGTTGGATTAACATGAAATGTTGAGTTGGAATGAAAGTTAGAAGGAGAAAACTAGAAGAAGTGGAGAATTAGGATGCTATCTAGGTGAAGAACCTACGGCGATCCATACGGCGGAGTGTACGGCTCCGCCTACAGCCATTTAAATTTGATAAAACTATTTTTATGTGAAACTAGACATTAAGGGCTTTCCATACATATATCATATAAGGCCATTGGATTAGTATTGAGAGAGATGAATTTTTGAAGTTCGACCTGGGTTTTTGAGTTTGATTCTGGCCAGACTGCGTTGTTCAGGGCAAAACTTGCCCTATACTACTTGGAATTGAATGAAACTAACTTTGTTAGAAAGCTTACACATAGAACAATTTCCCATAAAAATTTCAGAGTTAGATAAGGTCCCGTTTGTTTCCACTAGTCCGAGAAATTTGCCCTATGTCTAAACCGGGCCAAAACAGGGCAGTTCAGGAAGGTCAAATTTCGGAGCTTATAACTCGAGTACTACTAAAGCAAATGGAATGGAACTTTTTGCAAATAAAAGATTATCCTGCTAGATTTAATGTGAGACCAATTTCATATGATTTGAACTAGATTTCAATTTTTAGTGGATTTTTACTTTTAAGTGTGTAATTTTGGCCAGCTTCAGGGCAGGCCGGGATAAAACTTAAATAACTTGAGCTACATTTATCAAAATTAGATGGGACCAAAGAGGTTAGAAAATAGACACATAACACTTCAACATATCCAAAATTCTGGTCTAAATGAGTTAAAATGAAGTTAAGGCTTATTTTCTAAAAACGGACAGAGTTGAAGAATATGAGCAAGATTTCCAAAAATTAAAGGATTTGGCACCTTAATGTATGCATGAGTTCAATTAAAGTCTAAGTGTTGCAATTCCATGTTGGTGCTTGAAAGATTTATGCATTATATTTGATATCTTCTTGTATTAGTATGCATTAAAGCGGCACTATTAATGGGGAAACGGATCTGATCCGTTATGCTGTCGAATTTTCGATAGAATTGTAAGAAGGTTATGAACACTTATATGTTATGAATATATATGTGGAAATCATGTATGCAAGGATATATGAAAGTAAGCGATGAAGCATATGCATGAGTGCATTCAGCATGCCTATGCATGATTATGTGTGAGAAGGAAAGGATATGAATATATTAAATGTGAATCCCTTCACCTAGAGGCAGTTATGAGATCCCTGCTTATGAAGGCAGTTAAATAAGATAAGATGTGGGTCCCTTCACTTGGAGACAGTTGTACATTGAATCCCTCCCTGTGAAGGCAATTAAATGATATGATGAAGGTCCCATATTCCTAAGGAGTGTGACATGGCGATCACACCCCGATGGGGTGTGATATGACGATCATACTCTAGAATATGGTATGATAACACATTCTAAGGAGTATGACATGGCGATCACACCCCAATGGGGTATGACATGGCGATGATACTCTGCAATATGGCATAATGAGCACATCCTAAGGAATGTGACATGGCGATCACACTCTGATGGAGTATGACATGGTGATCATACTTTGGAATGTGCATGACAAGTAAAGGAAATTAAGAAAAACCCCAGTGTATTCGCAAGAATTCAAGTATGAGTATTTGCATGATTATATCCCATGTTTTATTGATGCTGAGACTGTTATATCTACTTATGTTGTGATTATTATTCTAAATATGAAATATTGCCAATGTGACTTAAGTGTGTAAATAAAATGAACCTTACTTTGGACAATATATTAAACTATAAAATTGAATAGTCTATTTAACATGCTCACATTTTTCATAATAAACCGAAGCAGCTGGAGATAATAACGATGACACAGCATATGGTAGTTTAGGGAATCCTACTGAGAATTTATAATTCTCACTCCTATGTTTATTTTCGTGTTATCTCCAGATAGTTCAGAAGTTCCAAAGAAGTTCCCGCGAGGCGAAGTTGACTAGTAAGATTGAAGGTGGCCGAAGGTTGTTGCTAGACAAGGTCCGATTAAGTGACAATAACAACTCCCAGGTGATGTATTATAACTTAAGCATAGTACCATACTTGGGAAGGTGTTACAGAGCTGGGCTAGTAGACGAAGCCGAAGAGTCAGAAGATAGGCGAATCACTGAAGGCTGAGATGGCCCCAAATGGTAAGATCCCATGGAATAAGTCTCATATGATGACTCAGAAGGATCCGTCTCTATGGAAGTAGTCGACGTCAATCGAGTGTCAGAGTCGGAGTCCTTATCTGTCGGGTACCTCGAAGGATGAAAAGGTGGGCGGATGTCATCTATGGTAATTTCCATAAACGACTCGTGAAGGCAGAAAAATGGATTCATCACAGTTGCACGGAGTTGGCAGCTATGGAATATGTAAACCTGCATTGCTGCTTGAGCAGTCAGCACAGATGCATTCAACACCAGGTCGAAGTGCCAATGCATCACTGGGAACTCAATGAAAATCACCACCATGCCCGACGACGGCATCCTTTAAAGATGACATGGAAACATAGGAGTGAGAAATACTAAATTTCTCAGTAGGATCGCGACTAGATAAACACTATGTCATCATCATCGTCTCATCCACTTCGGGTTTAATTATAAAAAAAAAATAGTGGACAGATATAAGTTCAGTTTTCATGATTTTGAAAACTTAAACCCCGAAGTGGGTTGCTTTTAAACTTAGCATCATAATTACATCATCATAACTAACATACATACTAAGGCATAGAATAAACATTCATAATGCAAATGGACAATATAAATACATGCAAGGACATGCATCATCATAGACTCAACCATAGTTATACTTGACCTTGTAACATCCCCACTTTCATAAATAGAACGTAATGGGAACTTTGAATTACTTCCCTAAGGCAGTATGAGAATTTCTCAGGCAGCGCTATGCCATAACGATCCTCACACTGGGAATTATAGAGTAGTGTAATACTGCCGTTGAAAATATGGCACTGCCATATGTTAAAAATTAAGAAATGACAAAAGTGCACCTGCAAACTTTTGTTAATCGCAATGATACCCTGAATTTTTAGAAATTATGTTTTGACCCCAAAAACTTATTTCCACAATAACCCTAGAACTTTTCATAAAATGACCTTTATGTCCCCACATCTTTAGGATTAGCAGAATGGGGTTTTAAACAGAGTAGAATCAAGTGGTGAAACCGTAGAAGTTAAACTCTCTGCCGATTAGGCCATGGATGCAGTCGGATGTGAAATGATGTGGGGTGCCCCTGGACTTGCTCAAAATTACAGATAATGCCATTAGTTATAGAAGATAGAAAACAAAAAGGCTCCGGATTTGCAAAATTGTCTAATTTACGCTGTTAATCTATTTATTCGGTTCCGATAGTTATGTAAGGGCAATTAGAAGTTAATTAAATATTAATCAAGAGCTAATTAGATATTAGTTAGAGAGATTAGGCTTAAGATAAATTAAAATAAACATGTAGACATCTTACAAAACTATTAAGTAACATTTTACTGATTTGGAGGAAATCGGCAAATATTCGGTGCTCTAAACTGCTAGAGCCAAATCAGTAGAATTTTACACTGATAACCTTAGGTGGAACGGCTGAAATTTAGCCACCTCCACCACTATAGATGGCGCCATATGGCAGCCATATGATGGGGAAATTTGGCCAAATCATGACCACTAAAGCCAAATATCTAAAGCCATCCTTATCTATGTCATAAAGCTTAGAAAAATCTTACCCATCTCCTTTTAATTTACGCCCTCCACCATGTTTCAGCCTTCTTCCATCTCTTCGTCTTATTCCTTTCTTTCCTTACCTCCATGATCAAGAACTTCAAGCTCAAGATTGGAAGCCCTCTTGACCTCAAATCCTCTTGCTCCTTTTATGAAAATTGATCCTTACCTCCTTCTCTACAAAACCCCTCTAGCAATTTCATGATTAAGCATCAAATAGAGCCTCCCTACATTCATATGAACTGCTGCCATGATGAATGGAGAAGGCTAGGAGTTGGTTCTTGGCCTCCTTGCTCCCATAGTTTCAGGGATTTCGAGGTAGGTAGCTCAAATCCTTAGTTGTTTGATGTATCATGTGACTATGTGACTGCTATATTCCTCTTATGCCATACTCGTACGATGGTGCTTTGATGTTCTTCTAGTGTTTTGAGGTGAGGAAACTTGGTTTAAGCTGAGGAATTTATCAAAAACTAAAAAAGGAGCTAAGCAGGATCTGTTTTGTGAGAAAACCCTATGGCATCCGTACTAGCAGAGTGTACGGCTCCACCTACAACTGTAGAAAGTTGATGAATCTATTTTTATATGAAACTAGACATTCATAGCTTTCCATACATATAAAATATAAGGCCATTGGATTAGTATAGAATTAGTTAGAAATTTTTGAATTTTAACCTAGAGATCTAGATTTTTAGCCGGGCAGTATTAGTTGAGAAGGGTATAACTCACCCTATACAACTCCAAATTGAGTGAAACTAAAGTTTTTTGAAAGCTAACATATAATATAAAATTCCATAAAAATTTCAGAACCAGATTCGTTGCCATTTATTCCAAGCACACCAATGAAATTGACTTAAGTTTAACCCGGGCTGGAACAGGGTAGTCCAATAGGGTCAAGTTTCGGAACTCATAACTCAAAATATGCTTAGGAAAATGACATGAAACTTAGTTTATTTGAAATCTTGTTCTGTTAGCTTTAATTTGATATAAAATTTGTATGATTTCACTTACTTTTCTATTTTTAGTGAATTTTCTTTTACAAGAACCCAATTCTGGCTAAGAACAGGGCATGCTAAGGTAAAATATTTATATCTTGAGTTATACAAATCAAAATGAGATGGGACCAAAAGGGTTAGAAACTAGACACATAATGCTATGACATATCCACAAATTAGATTCAAATAAGTTGAATTGCAATAAAGGTGGAGTATACCAAACTTAGACAAAATAGGAGAGAATAACCCGAAAATCCAATTGGTCTTGAATTGAAATTGATGAATGATGCTATGAATATATATATAATTGCTGGTCCATATTGAGTTGCAAGTTTGTACATTTGTACTGGTTGCCTGGCACTATTCATGGGGAAGCAGACTTGTTCCGTTATGCTGCCGAAATTTCAGCAGAAATATGTGAATTATGTGACTGTTATAAACATTTATATGTTATGCTTATAAGATTTATATATGCAAGAATAATTTAAGTATAATATGAAGTATATGAATGAATGCATGTAGCATATGCGTGTATAATCATGTCTAAAGAAGAATAAGATTTATGAGAACTTGCAAGAAAGACGTACCAAGCTACCATGTGAGGCATGGCATAGACCCAACTAGCGTGGGCCAAAGTGGTACTGTCTAAGACTTGGGCCAGCCCTCGACCAGATTTAAGGGGAATAGACTGGTGTGAGGGTCGGGGAAAGTAAACCCGTAACTCATGTATAGGTATGAGCTCGGACTTGAAAAGCAGGCTATCACCCAGGGGTGAGAGAGGCCATTCACCTCCGGGAGACCAAGTACAGAATAGCAAGGTTAAGTTGCAAGTTAAAGAAGGGATAAATTAAGTCAAGTGCACTTGCATATATTCAAGTATAAGCATCTATATGTGCATCTTCAATTATCTAGTTAAGTCATAATGCTATTATGATCCTTGTTGAAGCATATTATACTATTCATATTTCTATGTCTATCATATGATATGGCAAGTGGTTGTTAAAATATAACCCGCTTCGAGAAAGGTATTTTCAACTTAAAATTGAACCACTATTTGCTTATATGTGCTCACGTTTTTATAAGAAACCGAAGCGGCTGGAATGTTTATGATGACACTGTAAGATTGATTTGAGTTACCTACTGAGAACTTTAGGTTCTCACTGCCTGCTTGCATGTTTTTCTTTTCCGTAAACATTCCAGCACCCAAGTTGGAAACCAAGTGCGAGGCAGAGTACAGAGCCATTCATTGAGCAAGAATCAAGCGTAAGCCAAATCAAGAGACCATTGAAGCTAGTTAACGATTAGTCAGAAGTAGACACTGTGTATTATATTAGTCACAATTTCTTTTAAAGTGTAATTATTTTATTTTCCATATATCAGAGACTATTAGTCAATAATAAAGTAAGCAGTTAAAGGGCCATGTATTATATTTTCTATATTTTAAAGTTTTCTTAGCGCAGTGACAACCTCTTAATATAACTCCATGACTCGAGCATGGCTTATATAATAAAGGGTGTTACAGACCTCACTTTCGTTTTTAGCATATGCTTAACATTCTTTTCTTTCCTTTGAAATAGATTGCTTTTGGACATGAGCTCATTCTGTGACCGTCGGCATGCAATACTAAACCAAATCAGACTAAGCTGATATTGGTTACCCTAAGTTGGAGGGTCCTCCATGTCACCATTGCCTCTCTCATAGAGGTTCCTTGAGTCTTTGTGGATTACCGTCTCTTACTTCCTTTATCGAAGTGATTGAAGGGTCATGTCCCATTAATTCTTTTCTTATCATTATACTTTACATGCATAATACTTCCTTAACTAGACACATGCAATGATATGACTAAGTCCATAATTTTGATGGAAATCCTGCGGCATAACGGCTAGACCAAAGTTTTCCCCAAAATGCCAATCATAAGCTTTCAACCAATAGCTTATCATATTACAATAATCAATCAATCATGAGATAAAGCTCAATTAACTCATCGTTCATCATGCCGAATGGCATCATATATTCATACCCTAAAAGGGTTTATAGTTGTGTTATTCTTTGTGAAGAATCTTATGAATCATCACATGATTTCTTGTGGTTACCCATAAGAGAACCACATAGTTAAGATATATGTATGTGGTCTTTTAGTTGCTTAGTTCTCATATGAAATTATTCTTTACTTGAGTTTATATCTTATGGAATACTTGTTCAAATTAATTAAGTGATTGTTTCCTTTCCTTGAGATAGTGCACTTAGTGATTCCTAGGTTCATGGTATGCTCAGAGGCCCTAATCATACTTCTGATCCTAAGGAGTTTGAGATCCCTCTAATTCTTGGGTCATGATAATGCATAACCACATCATGAATCCAACAACACCATGTTCACTAAATACCAAGGGTAGTTTTTAACTTAACTAAGTTACGAAGTTTCAAGGTTTTATCACTAACATAACAAGATCTTACCTTAAGTATTATAAAAGTTATCATTCTTTATAAAGTAGTCATAAAGTTTTATTATTTACGAAAGTAAGTGCTTTTAAATTAAGCTCTTATCTTAAAGATTAGATCTTCATGAAATAATGATACAAGTTACTAGCTTTTTAACTAAAATGTCTTGTTCTCTATGTAAGTTGACTCTTTTAATTATTCTAAGACCATCAAGGTCTCAACTTTATGATTTAAAGTTGTCTCTAAATTAAAAAGGCTCCTACTTTATCAACTAGTGATATAAGACATTAGCTTTAAAGTTATAAAATCTTGATCTTTATAATAGTTAACACCTTTATGACTCAAAAATGCTATTTTTGCTTAAAGTTTGGAACTTTACTAATATATTCATCTCAAGATTCCACCTTTACAAGACTAAGTGTGCAAGCTTATAACTTTATGACTTAAAGTCACCTTCTTGATTAATGTTTAAAACTTTATGAAAGGATTTACATCCAAGAATCAATCTTTACAAATAAAGTGACAAAATACCATTTTTATAACTTTAAAAGGTTTAATATTCCAAAAAGCTTAAACTTTTACATGTAGTCTTGTCTTCAAAACAAAACAAAATAAGGCTTTTATGAGGGCACCAAACTTGCACCACTTTCTATGCATCAAGGAGCAAACATTTTAAAACTTTAAGCATTTAGGATATTCATAGTCTTATCAAATCATGAAAAGCATGTAAAGATGAAACTTTTCTAATCATAAACTCATCATAAGAAAAAGAACAACTTTAGGCAAAATATCACCAAGATCATTCAAGAATAAGAACATGAACATATTTTTCCAAAAGTAGAAACATTAAGAACACTTGAAGAACAACAAGAACATATTTTTCCAAAAGTAGGAACATTAAGAACACTTGAAGAACAACAAGAACATATTTTTCCAAAAGTAGGAACATCAAGAACACTTGAAGAAGAACAAGGATATATTTAACCAAAAATAGAAACTTTTGCTCATGAAGAGCATGAAAGATTTTCTCAAGTTTTCACTTAAAGATCTTGGTCATGAGAAGAACCAAGCTTCAAGTTTTCTTGAGTAAACAAAATAAAAATATGAAGATCACTACCATTCTTAGAAATGGCGCTACAACAAGAAAAGAAGAAGATGATGATGGTGGTTCCTTTCCTTGAAGATGGTGGTGGTTTGGCTTGGTGGAATTGGAAGCTCTTGAGATCATGTGAAAATGGAGGAGGTTGTAGTGTTTAGATCTTGTCTCCAAAGGCCCAAAGATGAGGTCCTTGAAGGGCTAAGTGAGAGGTTTTGGGTGGTGGTCATGAAGAAAGGAAGAAGAAGATGAAGATGAAGAAGAGAGTTTTAGGGAGAAGTGAGAGGATTTGGTTTAAAGAAAAAGAATGAGATGAGTGAAAATGAAAATGTGAGTGTGTGTATGTGTGTGTGTGTGTAGCGTCCACTATTCAAGGGAAAGGAAGGAGATATTTTCTTAATTTTGTGTTAATTAAGGTTTAGGGGGACAAATTGGATGATGGGGGAACAAATCAAGTACTAACTCTTACATAAAGCACTTTTATCTAATGGTTTATGCTTTAGTGACATCACTCTTTACTTTATTGTCTAGTTGACTAAATTTGAATTTAATCATGTGATTAAGTACTCTTGCAACTTAATTAAGATGATTAAGCAAGGATTAGTGATTAATACACAAGAAAATGATTAACAAAAATTAATCTTGCGATTAAGCTTAATTAACCTTAATTAAACTTGATTAAGCCAATTAAGGGCGATTAGTGCTTAATTAAGCTATAAAGGCTCTGAGTTGCTTAATTAGAGATTATCTAATCTCGATTAAGTATTCTCTTGACTTTTCTCATCCGAGTTAACTCATAAACTCTTCGTTAACCCCTTAATTAAGCCTTAATCTCATAATTTCTCATTAAGTGCCTAATTACTCAGGGTTACTGACGTAATTTAGCATGACAAGAAATTGAGGATGTTACAGAAACTAAATCCCACTATACATTTTATCCACCTTAGTTAGGCTCTTATATTAAGGCTAGTGTGTAGGTCAATGTAACTTAAATATTTTAAATTTATGTTAAAAAATGATTATGACCAGCAGTAAATAATTAAAAAGTTATATTATCATACATGTATGGAAAAATAAATAGTGTATAGCTAAAATATTTACAATTCTAGAAATACAATAGTAAACACAAAAGGTAGTATACAAAAATTTACAATTTCACTTATCATTTTCACTCCCATGTAGTGAGCATGACAATTAGCAATAAGTGATCTTCAGGCTCCAATTTGGTTGGAAGCTTTCTTCCCTTATTTTTCTTTCCTATTTCAAATTTGCAATGTTAGAGCAATTTAGCTTTGTGTTTGTGGGTTCTTTTAATATATCTAACATCTTAAAAAAATTGTGCCTTATGACGATAAGGTGTTATGAAATTTCTTTAACTTGTTGAAAAAAATTGGCATTTTTTTTGGTACAACATTGACATTATTTAAGTTTGCCAAACAAAAAAGAAAAGCATATAATGATTCTCTGGCTAAATAACTAATGGTGGCTTTTCTTAGTTCAACACGTCATTGTTACCTTATCAACATTGAAGTTTTAACTTTCTCCCAAAATTGAAAGTATAATGAAGCTTTTTGGTAAATGCATATGCATTTGATATGTTAAATTTGAAGATTGTTTGGAAACCTAAAATGGAAATGTGGTTTAAATCAAAGGTGTGAATTGAATGATGCACGTTTTTATCAACTTACAAAAATCAAAAATTATTTTTTTTGGTTATAGTTAAAGAAAACTTATTAATGTAAAACTGAAAATTGTTTTGCCAATAAAAGTAACATTATGAGTCACTGACAAGCTACCAGCATAGCTTCCTAGTTATCAATATACGAAGATTTTTGACCATTGAGCCATGGCAATATTTACCAACTTTTGTCTATTATTGGTCTTTATGATCAATTTTGCTTTGTTGGTCAAAAAAGGACATTCACAATATATTCCTATGAAATTAAATGGTCTACCTATTGACAACAATCATGTACCAAGTCCATTGTCAATATATGAAAAGTACTTGAGCGATTGTTCAAAAAAGACATACCCAAATTGTGGTGATGAGATTTTCTTTAGTGTGGTTTTTGGTAGTCAAACTGTTAGTAATGATTGTTGTGTCAACCTTATAACCAATGTGGGAAAACAATGTCACGATGACATGACAAAATTTATTTTGGCATTGCCAAAGTTTGAGTCCAACAAATTACAAATTTTTCAAAGGAGTGGCAAAGTATGGAACAACTATGTTCCACCACTGTTCCATTCACCTCAACCCCTTGATGCTTAAGCTTTGGAGGTTGTAAATAATAAGGAATTGTACTATGTTCTTAATAAGTTATAACTCCAATTCTAGTTTATCGCTATATATTATAAAAATAAATCATATGTTGACATGTATTACAAACAATTAGCATTGTTTAAAACTTCTATTGCATTCGTTAAGAAGAAGTGTTGAGCCACAATACAAAAGGCCATAGTTAAATATTCTATCCATATAATTGTCTATTGCAAACTCAAAATTTATAGATAAGTATATTATTACTTGGTTGACTTTTTGGTAAGAAAAGAGGTCTCCTTTTTTGATGACTTAGAGAGCATTGAGATTCTTTGAGATTATCCCCAAATTTCTTGAATAGGAGATGACAATCAGTTTGAATGTCTCCTTGTTTCATTAAAGGATAGAGTTTTTCACTCCCTGGATTTGAATATCAACCCCAAATTTATATCTATGTATAAAACATCCTTTCAAAATTTAGGTCTCAAGCTTCCTTTCACTTTTAATTTGTTAGAGTTACTTCATCATAAGACATACACAAAAGTAAGCCAAAGGCTTAGACCCCAACTTTGGCAAATTTAAAAAAATTAATAAACTCTTTCTAGAATTTTATTTGGCTTGGAGCTTTATTGTTTAATATTCCTAATAATTGCATTTCTCAACTTTGGCATTTGATTGTGTTTTGAAGGTACAATACTAAAAGAAAACCAAAGTAAGTGAGAAAAGCAAGTTAGGATAGATGGTGAAGTTGCTACGGTAATTTAGGCATAGCCTGAGCTAGAAAATTTGTCTTAAGCTAGTTGTAGTAGTAACATCCTCCTAATTATAATACTATGCTTAAGTCATATTATCTTAATAGGCATTGTTATAGTTAATTAAATGGACCTTAACTCAACATTCACTCTACTTTCCTTAGGATGATGCAATATTTCATTACATTATACAAATATCTGCTATTACAAACAACCTTTAAATTTATAATGAATAACTCTACAAAGAGTTTCCAACTAAGAGAAATATTTATCCAAGACTAGCAGAAGCATATTTGGCATTGGCTTATAACAATCGGTCGGGTTGGATTTGTACACAATTCTCTAGGTTGACTTTCCTCAAGATCTCCTAGACTATCCAGAGACAACATGGAAGCACATATAGGAATACGAATTTTATATTTTTAGTAGGGTTCCTATACTACTTAACAAATCCATGTCATCATGGCCATTCTAACTGCTTCAATTTATTATAAAAAATGATCGTGCCATATAAATTACAAATTTCACTTTAAAGAGTTCAAAACATCCGTTCTGAAGCAGGTTAATTTTACCCATGCACTTATCGAATAAGAGAACAATTTCATGATAAAAATAAGTAGAATGTAACTTATGCACAATCTAAACGAATAGTAGGTAAATATGCAAGTGCACTTGTATTTCCTTTAACTTCCATAAATCTTTGCTGCCCTTGTGTAAACTGATTTGGGAATGAGCTCAACTTGTAATAGTCGTCACACAGTACTAACCTACAAGGGTGTAATAACCAGGTATAGGAATAAATAAATTGTGATGCGCTGTCCTGTCGGACCTCACGAAGTTCCAAGTTTAGATCCTAGGCCTCCTTGGAGGGCTATATGTTTGGGATATTTGCATGGGATTAAAAGTCCCGATAATTGTTCCTTAAGTATCCAAGAATTGAAGAGTGATTTTTAACGAATTTTTGGACACTATTAACCTTTTCGTTTTCAGCTTGAAGTTTAAGAAAATGCAAGTTTTCAGAAGTTTGTACTAAAATCCAAAAGTTGGATTTTGATTATTAAAGAGTTTGATTTTTTCAATATTTTTATTGGATTCAAAGGAGGGATATTCTCTTATTTACATTTATGTCTTAACATTAATGGAGAGTAAAATAAATGAGGATATTAACTTAAAATATGTAAATAAGTATATGATGATGTTTGAGAAGTGTTTGGATGAGGAGAGAAAAAAAAAAAGGGTGTTGGGCGCCTAGGCGCCTAAGGCCAACGCCCAGGCACTGGCTGCGCTGCTGAATGTTGAGTTTTAGGTAAGCAAGCGCCGAGGTGGCCAAGCCATAGCGTCCAGGCACCCGCTGCACGTAATTAAAAGATGAAGCTCGAAGCTTCTCCTTCATTCTTCACCAAGCTCTCTCTCTCTCTTCCTTCCTCTCCCATCCTTCTTTTTCCCTCATGGATTCCATCAATCCTTCACCCATTTTTACTCAAAATCCATCATTTCCTCATCATTATCCAAGCTTTGGGGGTTGATTTTCTCTTTGGAGCTCTTTCTCTCATCTTCTAGTAAGAGAAAGTGATGGTGGGAAGAGACCCACCACTTTCTTCATGCTCCACCACCTTCCCCAACTTCCTAAGGTAATTCTTGAGCTTAACCCTCTTTATTAGATCATAGATTAGCTAGTTTTTCCATGAATTCCATGTTTAAGATTATGAAGGGAGGGTTAGAGCTTTAGAAATTAAGGGTTTTGCCCTATGGGGATAATCGTAGTAAATTGTTACAATAGTTAAGTGGTGGAAGTCTAACATATGTATTCGTAATGCTAGATACTCTCTGGAATCTCTTGCTGGCTCTAAGACTTCGTAGAGTTTGGGCTCATTTCTTTCCAAACTTGATATGTGAGTGCTAGTATATCTATGGCTTGTTCTTATTCTTAATTTCCTAGCTACATGCCAAAAATGTAATTTAGTGAAGCTCATAAAAGAATTAAATTAATATGTTTTACTCCATATTTATAGGACTCTTGGCATAATCATGTTAGTTATGTGTATATACATATGTTTAAGCATAGAGGTGTGGGAAAAGCCCTTGTAGAAGCTAATTTATGGTATCTAAATAACATGAAGTTTCAAGTTATTAGAAATTGTTATGTTCTTAAAGTCAATGTTTTGAGCTATTTGATAGAAAGCTGTTTGATAGAAAGAACAGTCACATTTCGATAATTGAGAAAGAGCTCTCGATGCTTTAATTTGAAAGTACTATACTTTGAAACTATATTTGATAGTACAATTATTTTGAATATTTGGTGAATTTTGATAACTATGCTTGCTAAGAATACGGAAGATTCTTGAATTGTATTATGCATTTAAAGTTATGAGCAAGAAACTATATGATTTGAAATAAAGAAAAGTGTTATTGTCAAGGAGTTAGAAAGGAAATGTGTTTTCAAGGACTCACATGAGGCATGGCAGAGACCCAACAAGTGTGAGTGCCTTTCTAAGGGGGGAACTATAACAGAACTGTTTGCTAATGGCAACAGCATTAGCCTTGGTGCATCTCGTATGACCCAGCTAGCAGGGTGATTACTGTAACATCCCCGATTTTTGTCTAAGCTAATTAGCTCAGTGATCCTGGCTAATTAGAGAGGTTAACGATTAATTGAGAATTAATCGATTAATCTCGAGAGCAAGAGCTTAGTAAATTAAAGGCAAGTCAACAAGATAAGTGAAAGTCAACAATTGAAACATAATGCATTAAAAGTTACAATTAAAAGCCTAATGCCCAATCCTTATTAATTCATGATTTAGAACATAAAACCAAGGTGATCTAACCTAATTAACTAGGAGCATATAAGTATCACATCTTAATTACATGAAGATTAACCCTTACCTCTTCCTTACATAATTAATGAGGAAAATCCCTTTTTATTGAAAATATGCTAATGTATGATTAAACCAATTGGATTAATTAACATTTAGATAATTGTAACAATTATATAGATGTAGAAACTTTCCTTTAATTATTGTTTGGAAGTTGGTCAAAGCAAGAGTCATATCCAACTATCCATTTGCTTTCTCATCATACACCATTAGATCAAGAGTCCATATTAGTAGCTTCCTTGAGTCATGACAAAAATCTACTCTCCTCCATCAAGATTGTGACACTTGGAGTGATCACAACCATCCAATGCCAATCCTAGGATGAACCATGCTTTTAACCACTAGAAAAGAAACACTACAAGCCTTTACCCAATTGCCAAGACTCAAAGGAAACACAACACTCTCTTTTGCCCCAAGGTTTTTCCCACTCCCTAGCTTGTGTAAGAAGCAAAAGTCACCTCACTTTCTCTCCCTCATTTGCGCCACTTTCAGCCCTCCCTCTCTCCTCAATTCATTTCATTCCCTCTCTCAAGAATACACACAAAGCTCTCACCTCTCTCTAAGTCTCTCTGGTTCTTCCTACTCTTCCTCTTGTTCTTCTTGTTTTCCTACCCTAAGTCCTCACTCTTCTACCACCATCACCCTCATCTCCTATCACCACCATCACTATCCCTTCAAGGACTACCATTTTTGGTCTTTGGAGAAATAAAGCCACTCATACACAAGCCTCACTATCAAGCTCAAGGAGAAGGAGGCCACCTCCAACATCTTTCTTTCTCTTCAAGCTTTCAAGAAATCCAATTGGTAGTGACTCTAACCCTTTTCTCTTCCATGTTTTTCAAGCTCTATAACTCCTAAGCTCTTCATAGCTAGGTGGTTTTAGGACTTGCTTCAAGGTCTCATGACCATTTCTTGCTCTATGAGTTTCCTTGTCTTTTTGAAAAATGTTATCTTGAAGTGAGAATATGTGGCTTAATGGCTTTATGTATCTTGCTTTATTTTGGTTCAAATACTGATTTGGTGACTCAAACTTTGAATATGATGAAGAGATAAAACATGAAAATGTTGATTTGAAGTGATATAACAATTCCTCCATAAGCTTGAAGTGAAAAACTTAAAAACTAGTAAATCTGGAATTCTGGCAGTCTGTAAAGCGTGCGGTATATTTATTGCTACAAAACTCAAAATGTAACGAAACTAATTTTCTGTGAAAGTAGACTCAAATATCTTTTCATACATATAAAATATGTGAGATTTGGCCTTAAAACGAGAGAGATATGATTTTTCAAAGTTTGCTGTTCCTAGATGGGTTTCTGTCCGGGCAGTAGGTAATAAAACATGCATAACTCAAGTTATACATAACATTTTTGAGTGGGACGAAGTTTGTTAGAAAGCTAAGACATAGAGGAACACTCCCATAAAACAGTTTTGTCAGATTCCATGTGAGGAACTCCCAGTGAAGTGGACAAGCCACTGACCCGAGTTGAACTTTCAATCCTGAACAGTCAGAAAAAAATGTGCATAACTCAAGCTACAAAATGAATTTTTAAGTGGGGTTTATTTTATTTAAAAATAGACTCAGAGAAGTACATCCACACAAAAATTCGAAATAAAAGAGTAAAAGATGAAATTATGGTGAATTTTCAAAGTTACTGCCCCACTGTAAAAGTAAAACTGGTTATGGTAAAAGTTAAAGAATAAGGAGAAATAAGCTTTAAGACATTAATACCCTTATATTAAGCATTGGAAAAACCTTCATAATTCAACTTAAAAGTGTCAAAAAGGATAATAGATAAAATTGGCACTAAGCCTAATAAAAGAAGTTTACACAAGAGGCAATCTCAATTAAAAGATTGCACCAAATTTACTAAGTCAAGCTCATAAAACTTTGCTTGAGAATATGCCTATGTTTATGTGAAAGCATGATGCTATGATGATGATGAGTAATGATGATGATATGATATGATGATGATGATTATGATATGATATGATGATGATCATGATGATGATGATGTGATATGATGATGATCATGATGATGATGATGTGATATGATGACGATATTATGATGGATCATGATGATATGAATATGATACATTGATAATATGATGCTTAATGATAAACACGAAAAGACAAATAAATATGAACACCCTCGGGACGGCGTCACGTGCGCCTAAATGTGGAAGAGAATTAGAATAACTTTGCATCATAAGCTTTAATAAGAAAAAGATAAACTAAGGGTATGATCCTTCAAAAGGGAAGGTGACCTAATTTAAGTTTCCCCTCACCCACGACTCACATGAGGCATGGCATGACCCAGCTAGTGTGAGTATAGGGGATAGGTCTTACATGAGGCATGGCATGACCCAGCTAGTGTAAGTACCGAAATTCTATGGTGGCGACGGCCACGGTATGAGCTCATTACCACTTATGTTTAGTGGGTGAAAAGATAAAGTTAAGTTAAGAAAAGAAAAGGGACCTCGGTCTAAACCCTAGCAAGGTAAGAAGTTAAGAAAAACTTATAGCACAATCATGCATTTTTATATGATTATACTTGTGCCCATGTATGTTATGATGTAAATGATTAGAGATTATGTTAAAATTGAATCCACTTCGGATATTCATGTTTTCGAAAACCTAAGAACGGAACCTTATGAATGTTCACTATTTTCATTAATAAAACCGAAGTGGCTGGGATGATGACGATGACGATGACACTTTCGTGTCGGGTTCGAGTCCTACTGAGAAATTCCATTTCTCACCCTAGTTGTTCTTCCGTATCGTCACCAGATCTCGACGGCGCATCCGGTGGAGTGGAGCGTGGATCCCCAACACTGTGAGCGGACGTGTGACGTGGGATGCAAGACGAAGCTGTTTTGGGACTTGTAGCGACCATCGCTCTGCATCTTCACATATTTCTTTTGAGTTAGGCTTTGCCATTTAAATTTGTACTTAGTATCTGGTATTTGGATCATGGCTCAACCATGAGTCTCCCCTGTTGTAATGCTAAAATGTATGTATATATATATTATGAACCCATATGAATGTAATGGTTAGTTATTTAATGCAATATATTTGCGAATTATTATTTGTTTACCTTATCCTTGTTTTATGATATTGGAGTATATATTTGATGCGACACGCTCTTTCTCTAGCTATCTTCTCGCTCAAGGCTTTACTTTTCAAAATGCTGCTAAGCGACAACGTATTTCAAAGAAAAATCTTACCGTATTTTCCGCGTAATTTAATTTCAAGTGAAGTTTAGTTTTTCACGAGCATAAGTAACAACTAATAAAACCCCATAATACGACTTAAGCGTAGTATGGATTTATTAGGGTGTTACAATTACTAGCCCAACATGTCGGCCAATATCTCCGGTAGATATAGTCATGCATAGGCCCGAGATTAGTTACTGCTGGACAAGCCCAGTCAGGCAGTTATTTTCTGAAATAGAATCCTCCCCTAAGTTTTTCATGAGATTGAATAAGTATTTATTTTCTATATTTTGAGAAAGTATTTCTATATTATGCATTTATGTTTAAGATCCTTATTTATTAGTTGAAACTGTATTTAGTTGAAATTGAAATTTAAGGAAATTCCTTGAAGTTATCATGTGTTTGAAGTCATGAGCAAGGGTACATATGAGTTGATATAATGAGCTTTATATTCAGTTGATTTGAAAGGTGCTCTAATGAGCCATAGAGAGATTTTAAAGATAGATTAAATATTAGATATGCCTTACCAAAAGTTTTTATAGTAATTTTACTACATAGACAAAGTATTTTGCTTGAGAAACAACGTATGAGTTTTTGAAAATGCTTATAAATTCTATGTTACTAAAATTGTATGTTAAGGCTTGTTCCACTCTTGTTACAGATATATTATCCCACACTAAGTCTGTATGTGTAACACCCTACCAATTTAATGTTATGCTTAAGTCATAGTGTAACACCCTTTATTATATTAGCCATGCTCGAGTCATGGGATTATATTAAAAGGTTGTCACCGTGTTAAGGAAGCTTTAAAATGTGGAAAATATAATATATGGCCCTTTAATTGCATACTTTATTACTGAATAATAGTTCATAAGCTTCGTCGTCTCCGATACATAGAGAAGGAAATGATTACAATTTAAAAGAAATTGTGGCTAACATAATACACAGCATTTGCTTTCGACTAGTTGTTAGCTAGCTTCAGTAGTCTCTTAGTCTGGTTTATGCCCGAGTCTTGCTCAATGAATGTCCCTGTACTCTACCTCGCACTTGATTTCCAACTTGGATGCTGGGATGTTTACGGAAAAGGAAAACATACAAGTTGTAACACCCTAATAGTTCCATTCTATGCTTAAGTCATATTGTGGAATTATTAGTTGTTACCTTTGCTTGCAGAACTAACATTACCTTCTATAAATTAATTTTTAACGAAAATAGGGGTAAAATTTCTTTTTTAAATAAAACAAGTAAACCGTTTTCAAAAATCGAGAGCCATGAGTGCATCGTGAACATATAATACAAACGTCGCTATCTCGTAAATACATCGCATTAAACATACATAGAAATCATAAGAATAACCACAACCTTAGATGAAGATAACATTCATTCCATAGCCATCCCATAGTTAATATAGTAGTAGTAATAGCAGTAGTCATACACAATGATATCAATGGGTCCGATACCTACTGTCGGCCCTGCAAAATAACCTAACAAAATGCATGATGAAAGGAAATACATAAGCAATCCCATACACATGCCACAAGAAATATGATAACCCTAGCTACCACCAAAGGGCTATCCTCGTGCTCGGCTTCGCATGTAAATCAACACCTCACGCATCTGGCGGAAGGTAGCCATTCCCGAATCCACCGGGAGGAATATCACCACGTCCTCCTCCTCGAGCACGGCCATGCCCACGAGGCACGGCACGAGTACGGATGAACCCGCGACCGCGAACCGGGGGTGGTGTGTGACGAGGGGCTGCAGAAGAAGAAGATGAGTCGGATGATAGATGGATCACGGATGGGTAGGAAGGCTCAGACGGGTCCGTCTCCACATGGTAGCTCAGATAAGAAGGCTCCGAAGGATCTGAATCCAATGAAACTGTTGGTATCAGGCGGGTGTCCGAATCGGAATCTCCATCAGTAGGGTACCTCGGAGGATGGAAAGGTGGGCGAACGTCATCCATAGTGATATCCTCGAACGGCTCATGAGGGCGGAAAAATGGACTCATCACGGGTGCACAGAACTGGCGGCTATGGAAAATGTAGACCCGCATCGCCTGGCGATCGGCGCAGATGCATTCATTCAAAGATCGGGTCGAAGTGCTAATGCATCATCGGAAACTTAATGAAAATCACCACCATGCCCGACGCTGGCATCCTCTGAAGATGACAAGGAAATGTAGGAGTGAGAAATACTAAATTTCTCAATAGGATCGTGACTAGACAAACACAGTGTCATCGTCATCGTCCCAACCACTTCGGTTTTAATTATAAAAGCAGTGGACAGATATACGTTCAATTTTAATGATTTTGAAAACTTTAACTCCGAAGCGGGTTGCTTTTAAACTGGACATCATAACTACATCATCATAATCTAACATACATACTGAAAGATAGAGTAAACATTCATAATGCAAATGGGCAACATAAGTACATGTAGGGACATGCATCATCATAGACTTAACCACGGTTATACTTTTGACTTTACTTTCATTTTTAGCACGTGCTTAACATTCTTTACTTTCCTTTGAAATAGACTGCTTTTGGACATGAGCTCATTCCGTGACCGTCGTCACGCAGTACTAACCAAATCAGACTAAGCCGATATTGGTTACCTCTAAGTTGGAGGGTCCTCCATGTCACCCTTTCCTCCCTCATAGAGGTTCCTTGAGTCTTTATGGATCGCCATCTCTCACTTCCCTTACCGAAGTGATTGCAGGGTCATGTCCCATTAATTCTTTGCTTATCATTATACTTTACATGCATAATACTTCTTTGACTAGACACATGCAATGATATGACTAAGTCCAAAATTTTGATAGAAATCCGGCAGCATAACGGCTAGACCGGAGCTTCTCCAAAATGCCAATCATAAACTTTCAACCAACAGTTCATCATATTTATATCATATCATCACACTCATCATCCAATCATGAGACAAAGCTCAATCAAACTCATCATTCATCATGCTGAATGTTATCACCCATTCATGCCCTAAAGGGGTTTATAGTTGTGTTTTTCTTTGCGAAAAATATTATGAATCATCATATGATTTCTCGTGGTTACCCATGAGAGAATCACATAGTTAGGATATGTGTTTGTGGTCTTTTAGTTACTTAGTCCTCGTATGGAAGTATTCTTTGCTTAAGTACATGTCTTATGGAACACTTGTTCAATTTAATTACATCATGTGATCGTTTCCTTTCCTTGGGATAGTGCACTTAGTGATTCCTAGGTTCATGGTATGTTCAGAGGCCCTAATCATACTTCTATTCCCAAGGAGTTCGAGATCCCTCTAATCCTTGGGCCATGACAACGCATAACCACATTATGAACCCAACAACACCAATGTTCACTAATCACCAAGGGTGACTTTTAACTTATTCAAGTTACAAAGTTTTAAACTTTTACTAATAACATACCAAGGTTTTGCCTTAAGCATTATTAAGGTTATCATTCTTTATAAAGTAGTCATAAAGTTTTACTCTTTATGAAAGTAAGTGTCTTTGACATTGAGCTCTTATCTTAAGATTAGATCTTTATGAAACAATAATACAAGTTACTAGCTTTTTGAATAAAAAGCCTTGTTCTTTATAAAAGTTAACACCTTTTTGCATTGTTTGGTTCAAGGTCTAAACTTCATGAATTAAATGTTACAAAACAACACTTGTATGACTTAAAGGTTTCATTCTTGATTAAAGTTTGGAACTTTATGAAAGGTCCTTTCTTTAAGGTTTTATTTTTAAGACATAAAGTAACAAGATATCATTTTATAACTCAAAAAGGCTTGTTATTCTAAAAAGCTTAGACTTTTTCATGTATCTTTATCTTCAAAATAAAACAAAAGAAGACTTTATGATGGCACTAAAACTTGCGCCACTTTTTGTGCATCAAGAAGCAAACTTTTTAAAGTTTAAAGCTTTTAGAATGTTCATAGTCTTATCAAATCATGAAAACATAAAAAGGTTAAGCTTTTATAATCATTAACTCATCATAAAAAGAAAGGAACAACTTTAAGCAAGATACCAACAAGAACATACTTTTCTAAAAGAGGAAACTTAAGAACACATGAAGAACATCAAGAACACATTTTTCCAAAAGAGGAAACTTAAGAACACATGAAGAACATCAAGAACACATTTTACTAAAAATGAAAACTTTGGCTCTTTGAGAGCATGAAGGATCTTCTCAAGCTTTCATTTAGAAATCTTGGTCATGAAAGAACCAAGCTTCAAGCTTTCTTGAGTAAACAAAATGAAAAAGATGAAGATCACTACCTTTCTTGAAGATGCGCAAAACAAGAAAGGAGGAAGAAGAAGATGATGGCTCCTTTTGATGATGATGGTGGCAATTTTGGCAAGAAGGAAAGAGAAGCTCTTGAAATCTTGTGAAAATGGAGGTTGTAGTGTTTAGATCTTGTCTTCAAAGACCAAAAGATGTGATCTTTGAAGGGCTTAGTGAGGAAGGTTTGGTTATGGAGGTGGAGAATGATGAAGAAGATGAAGAAGATGAAGAAGAAGAAGAAGTATAGAGAGAGGTTGGAGAGTTTGAGAACTTTAGAGAGAGAATGAGAAGTTGACAATGAAGTGAATGTGTGTGTGTATGCAAGAAAGTGCTCATACAACTTAATTGTCTAGTTGACTAAATTTGAATTTAATCATGTGATTAAGTGCTCATACAACTTAATTAAGGTAATTAAGCAAGAATTAGCGATCAACACACAAGAACACGATTAACAAAAATTAATCTTACGATTAAGCTTAATTAACCCTAATTAAACTCGAGTAAGCTAATTAAGGGCGATTAGTGCTTAATTAAGCTATAAGGCTCTGACTTGCTTAATTAGGGATTTTCTAATCTCGATTAAGCATCCTCTTGACTTTTCTCATCCGAGTCAACCCCTTAATTAAGCCTCAATCTCATAATTTCTCATTAAGTGCCTAATTACTCAGGGTTACTGAGGTAATTTAACACGACATGAAATTGAAGATGTTACACAAGTAGGCAGTGAGAACTTAAGGTTCTCAGTAGGTAAACTCAAACAATCTTACAGTGTCATCATAAACATTCTATCCGCTTTGATTTCTTATGAAAATGTGAGCACATATACGCAAGTAGTGGTTCAATTTTAAGTTGAAAACATCTTCCTCGAAGCGGATTATATCTTAACAACCACTTGTCATATTAGATGACAGACATAGAAACACTAATAGTATAATATACTTCAGTAAGAGTCGTAATAGCATCATGACATAATGAGATGATTAGAAATGCACATATAGATGCTTGTATTTGATTGTATGCAAGTGCACTTGACTTAATTCATCTCTTTCTTTAACTTGCAACTTAACCTTGCTCTTCTGTACTTGGTCCCCTGGAGGTGAATGGCCTCTCTCACCCCTGGGTGATTGCCTGCTTTTTAGGTCCGAGCTCGTACCTATACATGAGTGACGGGTTTACTTTCCCTGACCCTCACACTGGTCTATTCCCCTTAAATTTGGTTGAGGGCTAGCCCAAGTCTTAGACAGTACCGCTCTGGCCTACGCTAGCTGGGTCTATGCCATGCCTCACGTGGTAGCTTGGTACGTCTTTCTTGTAAGTTTTCATAAATCTTATTCTTCTTTGGACATGATTATACATGCATATGCTACATGCATTCATTCATATACTTCATATTATACTTAAATCATTCTTGCATATATAAATCTTATGAGCATAACATATAAATGTTCATATGATGATAATTCACATATTTCATTAATTTATGAAGATAATCTTAACAAGTCCGCTTCCCCATGAATAGTGCCAGGCAACCAGTACAAATGTACAAACTTGTAACTCCATATGGAGCAGCAAATATATATATATATATATATATATATATATATATATATATATATATATATATATATATATTCATAGCATCATTCATCAATTTCAATTCAAGCACCAATTGGGTTTTTGGTTTATTCTCTCCTGTTCTGCTCGAGTTTGGTATACTCCACCTTTATTGTAATTCAACTCATTTGAATTTAATTTTTGGATATGTCATAGCATTATGTGTCTAGTTTCTAACCCTTTTCGTCCCATCTCATTTTGATTTGTATAACTCAAGATATAAATACTTTATCTCAGCATGCCCTGTTCTTAGCCAAAATTGGGTTCTTATAAAAGAAAATTCACTAAAAATAGAAAACTAAGTGAAATCATACGAATTTTATATTAATTAAAGTTAACAGAACAAGCTTTCAAATGAACTAAGTTTCATGTCATTTGCCTAAGTATATTTTGAGTTATGAGTTCCGAAACTTGACCCTACTGGACTACCTTGTTCCAACTCGGGTTAAACTTAAGTCAATTTCATTGGTGTGCTGGGAACAAATGGAGATGAATCTGGTTCTAAAATTTTTTTGGATGTTCTATTATATGTTAGCTTTCAAAAAACTTTAGTTTCACTCAATTTGGAGTTGTATAGGGTGAGTTATACCCTTCTCAACTCATACTATCCGGATAAGAATCCAAATTTCTAGGTTAAACTTCAAAAACTCATAACTAATTCAATACTAATCCAATGACCTTATATTTTATATGTATGGAAAGCCCTGGATGTCTAGTTTCATATAAAAATGGATTTGTCAAATTTAAACGGCTGTAGGTAGAGTCGTACACTCCGCCGGTACAGATACCGTAGGACTTCCTCACAAAAATAGATTCTGCTTAGCTCCTTTTTGGGTTTTTGATAAATCCCTCAACTTAAACCAAGTTTCCTCATCTCAAATCACTAGAAGAACATCAAAACACCATCATACAAGTATCGCATAAGAAGAACACAGGAGCCACATAGTCACAGTATCGCATAAGAAGAACACAGGAGCCACATAGTCACATGATGCATCAAATAACTAAGAATTTGAGCTACCTACCTCAAAATCCTTGAAACCATGGATGAAAGGAAGATGATAGCAACATCCTAACCTTCTTCCCCTCTCATGGCAGCACCATAAATGGTGGTGGAGGGACACCACTTGATGCTAAATCATGAAATTGCTAGAGGGGTTTTGTAGAGGAAAGGATAAGGATTAATTTTTATAAAAAGAGCAAGAGGACTTGAGGTCAAGAAGGCTTCCAATCTTGAACTTGAAGCTCTTGGTCATGGAGGTAAGGAAAGAAAGGAAGGAGAAGAATAAGAAGAAGAGGAGAAGAAGCTGATGTGTGTAGCGCAAAAGTGAGAGAAGAAAGAAAGAAAATTATCATTTGGTGGTGGTGGTAGTTAGAGACTTGACTCATGATTGGTGGTTATATTTGTGGTGAGTATTTAGCCACTTTCTTTCACAAAGTGGGCAGCAAGGTGGCGCCTCACATGGGGGGAGGAGTGGCTAAATTTTGGCCACTCATGCTAGGGTTCTTGGTGTGTGATTCTATTGATTTGGCTCCGGCAGTTTAAAGCACCGAATATTTACCAATTTCCTCAAAACTGGTAAAACGTTAACTTAATAATTTTGTAAGATATCTACATGTTTATTTTGATTCTTCTTAAGCCTTATCTCTCTAATTAACATCTAATTAACTTCTAATTATCCTTTAATTAATTTCCAATTAGCCTTACCTAATCAATAAGATCGAATAGATCGATTAATAGCGTAGATTAAACGTTTTGCAAATTCTGAACCTTTCTGTTTTCTATTTTCCATAGCTAATGGCATATCCATAATTTTGAGCAAGTCCAGGGGCACCCCACGTCATTTCACACCTGACTGGCTCCATGGCCCAATCGGCAAAGATTTAAATTTCTACGGTTTCACTACGTAATTCTGCTCCGTTTAAAATCCCATTCTGCTAGTCCTATAGATGTGGGGACATAAAGGTCATTTTATGAAAAGTTCTAGGGTTATTGTGAAAATAAGTTTTTGGAGTCAAAACCTAATTTCTAAATATTCAGGGAATCACTACGATTAACAAAAGTTTGCAAGGGCACTTTTATCATTTCTTAATTTTTAACATGTGGCAGTGCCATATTTTCAACAGCAGTGTTACACTACTCTATAATTTCAAGTGTGATGATGGAAGTAAGCCATGTATTTGCTCGAGAAATTCTCACACTGCCTAAGGAAAATAATTCAAAGTTCCTATTACGTTCTGTTTACGAAAGTGGGGATGTTACACATAGCATGAAATTAAGTAGATTATGTTACCGTGTTAATACTCTGCTTACGTTTCAATTATCATACCACTCCTTTATTTTTATTTTTATAATAGATGAAACGGAGCGCTGTATAGTGAACGTGACAGAGTTTAATACATCATAACAAAAGATAAGAACCAATACCATATATGCCGTCAACTGTATATGTGTATATATGTATGTGTATTGGAAGCCACTACTTCAGTGTTTGTACAAATTTCAAAATAGGATACAAAAGTGGGGCTGGCATACCAAAAAGACATATGGCCCGTAACATTCAATATGATCCTATAGGGTCCTTAGAGGACATTTCAAAACTACTGCTAGACCTGCTGCTAAGTCTATGACCCAAAACTACGTATTGTCAAAAGAGGGTCACACTGTACAACGTCGTCTACTGCTGATCTACTCCGTTAGAAAGCCGTTGGCCATGCCAGGCTCGGCTGGTGAGTAGTCTGCACTAGGTCCTGAGGAGGAGGAGGACGATGAGCTGGTGGCCTCGGAAGGGTCACTTTTCGGTGGTACATGCGTGCAGTACCACTCGGAGGAGACTGGCGCAGGATTAGCGAGGCTGCAGTCTTTGCGGTGCAGGCGGAGGGTGTGCCACGTGCAGTGGGACCACAAAGTATGGAGCAGCAGGATCAAAATCAGGATGATGTAAAGGGACGGCAAAGTTCCTATCACTAAAAAGGTAAAGACGGAAATGGCAAGAGCTGGCTATATACAATGAGCCCACTGTAGGGTCATGGTGGAGCTGCAAGTCTAGAATCTCAATGAAGAGGGTAGCCGTCGAGTCCATCACCCATGTTTGAGAATGAGGTGGAAATACAAAACGAGGTGAGAATTTGAAGAAATTCTCAGTAAGGTTCGCGAAAGGTGTTTGACTAACGTCGCGTTCATTCTCAGTTGCCTCGGGTTTTATTTAATTATAAAAACATGAGATTAAACTTAACTATTCATATTTAATAAGGTTGGGAAAATGTCTGGTCCGAGGCAAGGTCCAGTTTTACTTAAGACAATATAAGGAACATAATAAACTAATATCAACAATACACAGAATAATGAACATACGGAAGTAAGCGAATTTAACAAACAATAATGCAATCATGCAAAACTTGCTCTTGAACCTTTCTTCATAAACTTTTCCATTCCTTATAAACTTTTCCATCACTTGGTCCCCAGGGAGTTCTTGGCCATTTTAGACTCCTGGGTAATAGTCTGTTTTTCAGGATTGAGATCGTTCCTATACAGGAATGCCGGGTTTACTTTCCCCGACTTTCCACCGATCCATTCCCCTTAACTATATTTCGGGGCTGGCCCAAGTATCATGGAACTTTCATCATAACATAGTCCTTATGTTCATCATAACATGACTTTCATAACTTTCTTGAAAATGCTCATGTATCTACATGTATATCATAACTCATGCATATATTTTATCGCAATTTTGGCGGCATAACAGAACGTGTCCGCTTCCCCATGAATAGTGCCAGTACTCAGCATATCAACTTATCAAAGAAATCATCTCATTCCATTCATAATTCAACATATTTCATTCATGTTTCAATCATCAAATTTAAGGCACCAGTATTGCAATTTAAAACATGTTTACTGTCTCACTACTTGTATTCAACCCGATTTTTGTAAATCATGCCATAATTTCTATTTAACTCATTTGGACCTCAATTTTGGATATGATAAAGTGTTATGTGTCTATTTTCTAACCTCTTTGGTCCCATTTGATTTTGATTGACCATAACTCAAGTTATTTAAGTTTTATCCCAGCCTACCTTGTGGCTGGCCAGAATTGCACACTCAAAAGTAAAAATCTACTAAAAATCGAAAACTGGCTTAAATCATCCGAAATTGGTCTCTTATCAAAGCTAACAAGACAACCTTTCATATGTAAAAAGTTCCATTTCATTTGCCTTAGTAAGGCTCGACTTATAAGCCCCAAAATTTGACCTTCCTAAACTTCCCTGTTTTAGCTTAGTTTGGATATAGGGTAACTTCTTCAAATCATTGGGAATAAATGATATGGTAACAAACTCAGAATTTCATTGTAGGATGTTCTCCTATGTATACGCTTTCTAACAAAATTGGTTTCACTCAATTTGGAGTTGTGTAGGGTGAGTTACACCCTTTTCAACCCACACTACCCGGGTGAATGTCTTGATTACTAGGTCAAGCTTCAAAAATTCATATCTCTCTCAATATTAATCCAATAGCCTTATATGATATATGTATAGAAAGCACTGAATGTCTAGTTTCACAGAAAAATATTCTCATCAAATTTAACCAGTTGTAGGCGGAGCCGTACACTCCGCCGTACGGACTGCCGGGGGTTTTTGGTTTTCCAGCCTCTCAGCTCTTCCTATCTTCATCCTTTCTTACTTCCAATTCAAATTTAATCTCATAAACAGCCAATAAACCAGCTATAATTCATCATAATCATTCAATCAATATATCAAAATTAAGAAATTAAACCACCACCAATCATCCAAGAATCAGAAAATCAAGCAAGAAAGAAACCTCTACCTCTTATTATGTGATTAGGCTTGAGTTTGTAACTAGAACTTGGTTGAACTTGAAAGTGGGATGCAGTTGGGTGAGTGGAGAAGAGTAAAAGAGAGCTGAAGTGAGGGAAATGAGAGGAGGAGAATGTGTTATATAGGCATGAGTGGTAGTTAGCTTGGAGGGTTTTGATTGGCTTAAAAACATAAGGCTGAATTTTAGCCAACCTTCCCCATTTTTGTGGGTAGAGTTCAGCCATGTATCCCTCTTTTTGTGACAAAATTGCTCCCCACGTCGCCTAAAAGTGGAACTCGTTTCCATTGTATTCTGAAAATGACATTGAAACTCGTACTCTTCTTAAAGTCGAAACTCGTGCACATCTGTTTAGATGAAATCGGAATTCGGAAATCGAAAATATTGTCTGGTTTATTCGAAACTTGAAAGCAAAGTCAGATGTGAAACCAAACACTTAAATCCGGAAGTCGAGGACATTAGATAAACTTGAATCGATTCTAAGTATAACACCGGAGATCGGGAGTCAAATCATTAATCTTATGTTCCAGGAAATCGAAACTCCAAACTTAATCTCGGAACTCGAGAAAATCAAGAGAAATGAAAAGCTCTTGGTACTAAGCTCGATATCGAAACTCGTGCAAATTTTAGTCGAACTTGGAGACCAACTCAGAGATCTGATCTCGTATCCACTTTTGGTTGAGGTAAACACAGACATCGGATTTTGTGTCCATTCTAAATCACCTAAGGTCGGAACTCGTATATACGTACATAAGGTCGGAAATCGGAAAATCCGACCAGTCCATTTGAGCCTTGGAGACAAAGTCGAAGGTCGGGAATACTGATGAAGTCAGAGGTCAGAAATCGCGAACGTTACATTACCACCCTCTTTAAAAAGAAAAAATTTTTGTCCTCAAAATTTAATACCTGAGAATAGTTTAGGATATTCTCTTCTCATATTTGATTCCAGTTCCCAAGTATAGTCTTCAGCATCTTCCTTTCCCCATGCTACCTTTACTAGCTGCACGGATTTGTTTCGAAGTTATCTAACGCTTCGCTTACAATCTATCTTTGTTTGTGCACTGGAAAGTTAGGTCCTCCTTTAACTTTATTGATTTGGTTTCTAGTATGTGTGTTGGGTCAGGCTGATATCTTCTAAGTTGAGAAACATGGAAAACATCATGAAGGTTTGACAAATGTGGAGGCAAAGCGACTTGATATGCAACTGATCCGATTCGCCTCAAGATCTAGAAGGGACCAATAAAGCGAGGATTTAACTTCTTGACCTTAATGGCTCTACCTATCCCCATTGTAGGCGTAACCTTCAGGAATACGTGGTCTCCTTCTTGAAACTCCAAAGGCTTCCTCCTGGTGTTTGCATAGCTCTTTTGGCGGCTCTGAGTGGTAAGCATCTTATTCCATATTTTCTTGATCTGCTCAGTGGTCTGTTCAACTAAATTAGGCCCCAATAGAGTTGATTCTCCTATTCATACCAACACAGGGGAGATTGGCACTTCCGTCCGTACAATGCTTCGTAAGGAGCCATACCGATTCTAGCGTGATAGCTATTGTTGTATGCAAATTTGGCTAACAGTAAATATCGATCCCAATTCCCACGTTGCTCCAGTATATAGGCTCGTAACATATCTTCCAAGGTTTGAATCGTCCTTTCTGTTTGGCCGTCCATTTGCGGGTGATATGCAGTGCTTAGGCACAACTTAGCACTGAATGCCTTTTGTAAGGTTCCCCAAAACCGTGAAGTAAACCTTGTATCCCGATCAGAGATAATGGTTGAAGGGGTTCCATGCAGCCTTATAATCTCTTGAATGTACAGATGTGCCAATTTTTCCAATGGATAATTTGCTCGAATGGGTAAAAAGTGAGCAGATTTAGTTAATCTATCCACAACGACCCATATAGCATCATATCCTGTTGGCGTTCTTGGTAATCCCATCACAAAATCCATCGAGATACTCTCCTATTTCCACTCAGGGATTTCCAAGGGTTGAAGCATCCCGGAGGTTTCTGATGTTCTGCTTTCACCTTTTGGCAGATCAAGCATTTGCTCACGAAGCTTGCCATGTCTAACTTCATGCCTGGCCACCAAAACATCTTGTTAAGATCTTGATACATCTTAGTAATGCCAGGATGTACGGTGAATTCACCCTTATGTGCTTCCTCCAAAATTCTTCTCTGGAGATCATTCCCTTCAGGTACATATACCCTATCATGATGTCGCCATATGCCTTCTTTATCCTGAGCAAAATCCGTTAATTTCCCTGATTGTACGAGATTGATCGTATGTTGAAAATTAGTATCCTGCTGTTGTGCTTGTCGAATCTGCTCCTTGAAGCTGCTGGCTATCTTAATTTGATGTAGCTGAAGGATCTTGGGAGTCATAAGGATTCCCAAATTAAGATTTCGGAAACTTTCAATAAGTTCCGTCTCTTTGATAATCATCCAAGCTATAGTTAGAGATTTCCTACTCAAAGCATTTGCCACAATGTTTGCCTTACCTGGGTGGTACTTCAATTCAAATTCATAGTCCTTAAGAAGTTCCATCCACCTCCGCTGCCTCATATTTAATTCCTTCTGATCAAAGAGGTATTTCAAACTCTTATGATCAGAAAAGACTTCGATCCTTACACCATATAGGTGATATCTCCATATCTTTAAGGCAAATACTACTGCAGCTAATTCAAGATCGTGCATGGGATAATTCCTTTCATGTGGCTTTAGTTGCCTGGAGGCATACGCGACCACATTTCCGGCTTGCAACAACATGCATCCTAATCCTTGCTGGACGCATCACAGTAGACCTCAAATGGTCCATGAGGGTCTGGTAAGGCCAACACTAGTGTCATAGTCAACCTTCTCTTCAAGTCTTGAAAACTCTGTTCGTACTCCGGCATCCATTCAAATGGGACATTCTTCCTAGTTAACTTGGTCAGGGGCAAGGCTATACGAGAGAAATCCTTAATGAATCGCTTGTAATATCCAGCTAAGCCCAGAAAACTCCTGACTTCAGTGACTGTGGTCGGCCTTTCCCAATTTAGAACTGCTTCTACTTTACTGGGGTCTACAGAGATTCCTCCATAAGACACTACATGGCCGAGAAATTTTACTTCTTTCATCCAAAATTCACATTTGGATAACTTAGCATAAAGTTTCTTTTCTCTCAAAATTTGCAGAACCAGCTGCAAGTGTTCTGCATGCTCTTGTTCCATCTTCGAGTAAACAAGTATGTCGTCAATGAAAACCACTACAAATTTGTCCAAATATGGGTGGAATATCTGATTCATGTAATCCATGAATATTGCTGGTGCATTTGTCAATCCAAATGACATCACGGTATACTCATAGTGTCCGTAACGAGTTTGAAAAGCTGTCTTAGGGATATCTTGTTCTCGAACTCGAATTTGATGATATCCGGAGTGCAAATTGATCTTGGAGAATACCGTTGCACCTTGTAGTTGGTCTATGAGATCATCAATCCTCGGCAGTGGATATTTATTCTTAACCGTCACCTTATTCAACTGCCTATAATCCACTCATAGGCGCATGCTCCCATCTTTCATTTTGACCAACAAGACTGGAGCTCCCCATGGCGACGTGCTTGGCCGTATGAATCCTTTTTCCAAAAGCTCTTCGATCTGTCTCTTTAGTTCTGTCAGCTCCAAAGGTGACATTCGATACGGAGCTATAGATATTGGTCCCGCACCTGGAACCAACTCGATGGTGAACTCAATCTTTCTCTCAGGAGGGAATTCAGGAATATCTTATGGAAAAACATCAGGATATTCCTTAACAACTGGGATCTCTTTTTGTCTCTATTCAACTTCCATCACATTGGCTGATAGGAAGATGTATCCTTGACTCTTCGACCCACTATAGTTTACTAATAAAGAGTTCAGGTAGAAGAGTGTTGAGCTTAGGGTTTAGAAGATGAGACAGAGGGGAATACCACCGTCTTATCAGAACAATTGAGCATGACTCGATTGGCAGAAAGCCAGTCCATGCCCAGAATTATGTCCAGTCCAGAGAGAAGGAGGCAAATCAAATTGGCTGTAAAGGTTTTACCCTCAATTTGGAGAAGAACATTGATGCAAATTTGACTAGTTTTAACAGGTTCATTAGTAGGAGTAGAAACCAGTAAATCATAAAGCAATTCAAAAATTGGCAATTACAAAATAGCCACACAATTATGAGAAATAAACGAATGTGAGGCACCCGAATCATAGAGTACAGTCAGGGTCTCACTGTCCACTTCACAGGTACCTTGGATTAGTCCCTCGGACTTATCAGCTTCCTCCGCATCCATGGTAAAAACCCATCCTTGTCGTTGTGGTCGAGACGGCTGTGGTGGATTTCTAATCGGACACTTATAAATTTTGTGGCCTGGCTTGCCACACCCACAGCAAATATTCTGGCCGGCCAAACACGGCCGATCGCCATGATTCCTACCGCACTTCGCACAAGTTCAATTCGGAAGAGGCCTTTGAGGCTGCTTACCTTTGTTGCCCACTGTAACACCTTACCAGACAAGTACTATGCTTAAGTCATAATAGATTATCTGATAAGTGATTACGCGTAGTGAATTCTATTTTCTGTATCATTATTAATCACTTACATAACGGTGACTATTTGCATAACAATATTTTCTGCTTGACAGCAGAACTAAATACGGGTTAATTGGTATACTATAAACGACATAATATAAATAAGAATACAATGAGGACAGAACTACTGCAAAAGGCATCATAAACGTATACATAGATATCTAATTTTAAAGTCTGTCAAAATGATACAAGGTGACAAAATGAGGCCGCTAATACAAAATGAAATGGCCAGTTTCTATGAACAGCACCCCAAGTAGTCCCCATGGGACATTTCATGTACATCTCCTAACATCTACCCATCCACCCATGACCCAGACTACCAAAAGAGGGTCATTCTATACATCTAACCCTACTATAGTGTGAACGCTATCTAAACAGAATCTGCTGAAAGGAACCCGTTCGCCATGGCGGCATCTGCTAGAGGGTGTCCGGCACTAGGAGCAGAGGATGATGAAGAAGAACTAGCCGCCTTGGACGGATTCTCCTCCGAGATCGAGGCCGATGACATCGGCTGCGGTGGTGAAGCAGGACGGGCCATGGGGACTGGAGCTGCTAGTGCTGGTGGTGGTGGTGGTGGAAATGGATGGGCCATGTAGAGAGGTATAGCAATGTATGGGACAGCAGGATCAAAGAGAGGGTGCATAAGCGGGACGGCGAAATCTCGTTGGAAAAAGAAGTAGAGGCGGAACTGACATCGGCCGGAGATATATACAGAATCCAAAAATAGGTCAAGGTGTATATGTAGCTCAAGGAACTCAATGAATAGCACCCCGGTCACTGCGTGCTCCATGGTCTGAGAATGACGCAGAACATACAAGAGGGTGAGAAATGAATATTTCTCAGTAGAAATTCCTAGCTTCTATATATCTGTCATCACTGTCATTCCCAGTTGTTTGGGTCGTGCAATATTTTTCAAATAGTATCACAAAACGATAATATTCAACTTAAATACTTGTTTGAAAAGCGTACACCGAAACAAATTCAATTTTAGTTAACAGATACACTAATGTACTCAAACAGTAATCATGGTGGAACAATAGCATGTTAAGAATAATAAACAGGGATCTAGAACAATCAATAGGGAAACATTACACTATACATATGTATGTGCAATTAGAAAATGCATCTTATTCTTGGGGCTTTCGCCTATTAGAACTTATTTCCATTCTTGGTCCCCTAGGAGTCATTGGCCATATACTCCTGGGTAATAGTCCGCTTTTCAGGACCGAGCTCGTTCCTATATAGGATTGCCGGGTTTACTTTCCCCGACCTTCCCACTGATCTATTCCCCTTAATTTATTCCGGGGCTGGCCCAAGTGATATGGAATCCTTTACAATATCATGAAGTGAATGCACATCTAACTTGAGTCTTCATGTATCATATACTCATGCTATCTTAAATCACACAACATATGAATCTCTTATCAAAATTTTGGCAGAATAACGGATCGAGTCCGCTTTCCCATGAATAGTGCTAGACAACCAGTACATTTAAGTCAAATAGTAAATTTCATACAGTACATCATATTCATATCAAGAAAATAACAATATTGATAAGTACAAGATTTAAAGTCTCAAGTATCAATCTAACTTGCAGGCTTTTTAATTTTTGTTAAGGTTTCTGAGCTCGACATCAATACCCAACATTTTCTGAGTACCAACCTTATCTTCGTTCCGATTTCCCTACACTATGTTGGGTCTCACGAGGTTACATCTTTTTCCAATTTCTGAGTTGTTCGACTTCCGACCTTACTCCACCATTGGTCGTTTGAGGCTCTGATAGGTATATTTCGTAAATCCAGAGCTTCCCAACTATTGAATCCTGAGTTCGACATCAATATACCCGATAGGGACTTCTATTTACTACGTTCGAGTTCAATCACTTAAGTAAACCCCTCCAAGTCTAACCTTAAGCATACACTTCCGGGTTCGTCCTTACACACTCCCGACCTAGCTTTCTGTTTTACCGAGTTTAGAGTTCGATTCTAAGTGTAACGACCTAGCTTCTCATTCACTACCTCCCGACTTCCGACATTAACTCAAATTCTTTTGAGACTTGTTCTGCTTTTAACTAGAAATGCACTCTTAAGGAAAAAAATTCACTAAAAATAGTAATATGGGTGAAATCATGCAAAATTTATATCCATGTAAAGCTAACAGAACAAGCTTTCAAATGAATCAAGTTTCATTCATTTGGATGAGTATAATTTGAGTTATAGGCTTTAGAACTTGATCCTACTGGTCTACCCTGTTCTAACTCAGATTGGACATAGAACAACTTTCTTGACTCGCTAGGGGATGAATGGGACCTTATCAAAATTGAAAACTTTTATGGGACATTCTCCTATGTGTTAGCTTTCAAACACCTTTGGTTGCACTCAATTTGGAGTTGTGTAGGGCGAGTTACACCCTTCTCAACCCATGCTGCCCGGGTAAGAACCCAGATTTCTAGATCTAATTTCAAAAATTCATAACTAATTCTATACTAATCCAATGGCCTTATATGATATATGTATGGAAAGCCCTAGATGTCTAGTTTCATATAAAAATGGTTTCATCCAAATTAAATGGCGGTAGGCGGAGCCGTACACTCTGTTGTATAGACCGCCGAGGAAAGCATTAACCTGCTTCTAGGTTTGTCTCCTTCCTTCAAGCTATTTGCCCTCAATTCCAATTTTAATCACAACATACATGCAAAACCGGTCATAAAATATCATCATCACTCTATATAATATCAATATTTTAGATTGAACTTGCTCAGCATGCAGCCCCAAATCAGAGAAACTAAGAAGAGAAGTAGGATTTCCTACCTTGTCTTATGAAATTTGTGCTGATTTTGTGTCTTTGATGGTGGTGACTTGGGATGAGACTTGAAGATGGATGAAAATGGAGTAGAAATGAGAGTAGAGAGGAGAGAAAGAGAAGAGCTTCAGCTGCTGGAAGAGTGACCGAAAACTGATGAGGAGAAAAGGAGGAAAAGGTGAAGATATTTGGAGATGCTTGGTTGTGATTGGTGGATTCAACTTTGGTCTTAATTTTGGTTGAGCTTCCCATCATCAAGGGCTGCCAAGGCGCCACTTGAGGGAGTTATTTGGCTAAATCTTAGCCGTTGATTCTAGGGCACTCATAGAAAAATTCTATTGGTCTGGTTCTGACAGTTTGAAATACTGAAATTTTACCAATTTCCCTTAAATCGGTAAACTAGCTTGAAAATTTTCTGTGGGGTTTTCTATGCTCCTAATCTAATTCCATCAAGCCTAATCCATCTAAATCACACTTAATTGGCTTTAAGTAAATGTTTGATCAAGTTCTGATTAAACTCACATATTTGATAAAAATCGAATAACTCAGTTGTTAACGATAAATTTTTCGGACGTTACATTCTACCCTCTTGAAAAAAAATTTTGTCCTCAAAATTTAGTACCTGAGAATAATTCCGAATATTCCCTCCTCATGTCAGATTCTAACTCCCACGTATAGTCCACTGAGTCTTCGTGTCCCCATGCCACTTTTACTAGCTGTACGACTTTGTTCTGAAGGTGTTTAATGCTCCTGTCCACTATCCATGCTGGGGGAACATGGAAAGTTAAGTCATCCCTTAACTGGATTGATTCAGGTTCTAGAAAGTGAGTAGGATTAGGCTAATATTTTTTCAGTTGAGAGACATGGAAAACATCATGAAGATTGCACAGATGTGGAGGTAAAGCAACTCGATAGGCAACTGGCCCGATTCGCTTTAAAATTTGAAAGGGACCTATAAAGCGAGGGCTTAACTTTTTGACTTTAATGGCTCTACCTATTCGAGTTGTGGGTGTGATTTTTAGAAACACGTGGTCTCCTTCTTGAAATTCCAAGGGTTTCCTCTGGACATCTGCGTAGCTCTTTTGACGGCTCTGAGCTGCAAGTATTCTGCTACGGATCCTTTTGATCTGCTCCGTTGTCTATTTGACTAGTTCCAGACCTAGGAGATTCTGTTCTCCTGATTCGTACCAACATAGAGAAGATTGACACATAGTCGCATGCCTCCATCTTTCTTCTTAACTAACAGGACTGGGGCTCCCCACGGTGATGCACTCGGCCTGATAAATTTCTTCTTTAGGAGTTCTTCAATCTGTCCCTTAAGTTCAGTTAGTTCCAAGGGTGACATGCAGTATGGTGCTAAAGATATTGGTCCCATTCCTAGCACCAGCTCAATAGTAAACTCGATCTCTCTCTTAAGAGGGAACTCAGGAATATCTTTAGGGAACACATCAGGATATTCCCTAACAACTGGAATATTGTTTAACTCCTGATCAACCTCTGCTATATTGGTTGATAAGAAAATATACCCTTGACTTCCATTCCTACAGTGGTGTACTGTTAAGGAACTTAAATAAAGACTCACAGAGATTACTGATTCAGAAGATGAAACAGGGGGCAGTATAATGGATTTATCAAATCAATTTAACAAGGCTTGGTTGGTAGAGAGCCAGTCCATACCCAAAATAATGTCAAGTCCGGACAAGGGAAGACAAATTAAATTAGTCGAAAAAGTTTGACCTCCTATCTGACAAGGGACATTCATACAAATATGATTGGTTCTAATAGGCTTACTTGTAGGAGTAGAAACTAACAAGTCATAAGGTAATTCAGAAATAGGTAGCTGCAAGGCTGTCATGCAATCATGAGAGATAAAGGAGTGAGATGCACCTGAATCGTATAAAATGGTTAAGGTCTTACCATTTACTTCACACGTATCTTGAATCAAATCCTCCGACTTGTTGACCTCCTGTGCATTCATAGTAAAAACTCTCCCCTGGCGTTGTGGTTTAGGGATTGGTTGAGGGTTCCTGGTAGGGCATTCATAGATTCTATGACCTGGTTTGCCACATCCAAAGTAAACATTTTGACCTGTCAAGCAGGGGCGGTCGCCATGATTTCTGCCGCATTGGGTACAAGTCTGGTTCCTGAAAGACCTCTGAGGTTGCTTGCCTCGGTTATTCATCGGCTGAAACTTTCTCTGCTGCTGTAGATTGGGCTTGAACCTCGGGCCTTGCGGAGCTAACCCCTTCTTGAAGTTATTGCCGGATGATCAAGCAGCAATTAGCTTCTTGTTATAGTCCTCCACTAGGCGGCACTTGTTCACCAAGGTAGAAAAGTCTCTGATCTCCATTGGTCCTATGGTGGCAAGAATGTCTTCTCTCAGTCCACCTTCAAATTTCATGCATTTCCATGCTTCGTCAGGGCTCTGTTGATAAATAGTGGAGAATTTGCACAACTCCTCAAATTTAGCGATGTACTCCAACACGCTACTATTCCCTTGACGGAGGTGCATGAGCTCCAACTCCTTGGCATTGCGGACAGATGCGGGGAAATACTTCTGGTAGAACGCATCTCTAAATACGTCCCAAGTGATATCTGTCTGGGATCCTTCTAATAATTGCCGTGCACCATTCCACCAAAATTCTGCATCGGCTTCTAACATATAGGTGGCAAAAGTCACCTTTTGGCGGTCTGTGCAATCTAACATGGAGAAAATCTTTTCCATAGCTTTAACCCAATCATCTGCCTTATCTGGGTTAAAGGTTCCCCTGAAGTTGGGTGGGTTGGCCTTCCGAAACTCCGCAAACTTAAGATATTCCAAATCCATTTCAGGGCCATTATGATTTCCACCATGACCTACCTCTGACTGCCTTCCTAGTTGGCCCATCATTTCAGTTGCTGCAGCTGCCTGTTCACGCATAGTGTGCGCCATTTCTCGCATCGTATCTAGGAACTCTGTAGATTCCTCCCGAGCTGGAGAAGTTCGTGGCCTACCTCGCCTTCCCGAAGCCATCAAGTTCTGAACACACAAAACAAGAGTAATTGAGTTGATCAGGCTCAATACTAAGTTCGGTGTGCTAGTAAATAATAACATACAGTTAGGCAAACTCCCTCACATATATCCTATCCATATGGACAAGACTTAGAACATAATAATATCTAAGGAATACAGAGCATATACAAAGCATAGTCAGTCCAATCCTCAGGCCTATGTTAGGATGAACTGCTCTGATACCAAAAATGTAACACCTTACTAAACAAGTACTATGCTTAAGTCATAATAGATTATCTGATAAGTGATTACGTGTAGTGAATTCTATTTTCTGTATCATTATTAATCACTCACATAACGGTGACTATTTGCATAACAATATTTTCTGCTTGACAGCAGAACTAAATACGGATTAATTGGTATACTGTAAACGACATAATATAAATAAGAATATAATGAGGACAGAACTATTGCAAAAGGCATCATAAACGTATACATAGATATCTAATTTTAAAGTTTGTCAAAATAATACAAGGTGACAAAATGAGGCCTCTAATACAACATGAAACAGCCAATTTCTATGAACAGCACCCCAAGTGGTTCCCATGGGAGATTTCATGTACATCTCCTAACATCTACCCATCCACCTATGACCCAAACTGCCAAAAGAGGGTCATTCTGTACATCTAACCCTACTATAGTGTGCATGCTATCTAAATAGAATCTGCTGAAAGGAACCCGTTCGCCATGGCGGCATCCGCTGGAGGGTGTCCGGCACTAGAAGCAGAGGATGATGAAGAGGAACTAGCTGCCTTGGATAGATCCTCCTCCGAGATCGAGGCCAACGACATCGGCTGCAGTGGTGAAGCAGGAGGGGCCATGGGGACTCGAGCTGCTGGTGTTGCTAGTCTTTGGTCTTTGCTAGTCTTGTGTCTTCTTCGCTGGTGGAAATGGATGGGCCATGTGGAGAGGTATGGCAATGTATGGGATAGCAGGATCAAAGAGAGAGTGCATAAGCAGGATGGCGAAATCTCACTGGAAAAAGAAGTAGAGGCGGAACTGACATCGGCCGGAGATATATACAAAATCCAAAAACGGGTCAAGGTGTATATGTAGCTCAGGGAACTCAATGAATAGCACCCCGGTCGCCGCGTACTCCATGGTCTGAGAATGACGTGGAACATACAATAGGGTGAGAAATGAATATTTCTCAGTAGAAATTCCTAGCTTCTATACATCTGTCATCGCTGTCATTCCCAGTTGTTTCGGTCGTACAATATTTTTCAAATAGTATCATAAAACGATAATATTCAACTTAAATACTTATTTGTAAAGCGTACACCGAAACAAATTCAATTTTAGTTAACAGATACACTAATGTACTCAAACAGTAATCATGGTGGAACAATAGCATGTTAAGAATAATAAACAAGGGTCTAGAACAATCAATAGGGAAACATTACACTATACATATGCATGTGCAATTAGAAAATGCATCTTATTCTTGGGGCTTTTGTAACACCCTCCTCAGTACAGTACTATGCTTAGATCATAGTACCATACCCTGGACTTGTTATCAAGTTATTCGAGCAGACCTTGTCCTGACAAAGAACTTCACCGTCTTTGGAAACTTCTGAAACTATCTGGAGACAACACAGAAATAGGTGTGAGAATTATAAATTCCCAGTAGGATTCTCTAAGTATCATAAATAATGTCATCGTTGCTATCTCCAGTTTGCTTCGGTTTATTAAGAAAAGGTGAACATACTTTACAAACTGTTTAATTTTATAGTTCGAAAATATAATGTCCGAAGCAAAGGTTCAGTTTTACTCATAGACTTGTCATTTGGGAAAAACCCATAAAAATCAATTCCTGAATGATATCATGGATAATAATTGCAACATATTAAACTACACATAGCATTTGCACATAACTTTTCCTGTACTTGAATTCATGCATTACATAAAATTTGCTTTTCTTTCTTCATCTCTCTTTTCATCATAAAATCTTTACGTGCCACATTCCAGAGTATGATCACCATGTCATACCCCATCAGAGCGTGATCGCCATGTCATGTTCCTTAGGAATATGGGATCTTCCTTTGGTACTTACACTAGCTGGGTCATGCCATGCCTTGTGTAAGTTCTGTCCCCTGTACTCACACTAGCTGGGTCGATGCCATGCCTCATATGAGTGGGGTGCCTGCATATGCCTTAGTCTTTAGTCTTTAGTCTTTAATCTTTAGCTTTGACTTGGCACACCTAGGCGTTACGTATCGCCGTCCCTAGGTGTCTTTATCGCCCTTGGGTAGCCTGGCCTTGGAGGGAGCTCGTCAGCTCAGCTCGTGACCGTCGTCACACCAACTCACCCACAAGGGAACCCATGTGCCTCTAGTCTTGGAGGGATCTCATTCTAGCCACGTGCCTCTAATTGAAGGGATCTCTTCTAGTCACGTGCCTTAAGGTTGAGGGATCTCATCTGACCATGTGCCTTCAATATAGAGGGATCTCATCTGATCACGTGCCTCCAAGGTAGAGGGTAACTGCCTTCACAGGGAGGGATTCAAAGTGCAACTGCCTCCAAGTAAAGGGATTCACATCTTTATCTTATTTAGCTGCCTTCACAAGAAGGGACCTCAAATAACTGCCTCCAAGTGAAGGAACTCACATTCAATATATTCACATTCTTTCATTCTTATGCATACTCAAGCATAGTCATACTGAGTGTACTCGTACATATACTTCATTTATTTTCATATATCATTGCACACATGATCTTCACGTGCATATTCATGACATATAAAGGCCCGTAGCCTCTTTACCATTCTACCGGCACTCATACATACATCATTTACCCTCACATACCTCATAACATGCTTACGTCATTCTTGAGTATAGAGTTTCCATATACATATTCATACTTTAATTCATCCTTACACATAAACATTCATAGTCTCATAGATTTCTGCCAGAATTAAGAAGATAACGGATCCAATCTGTCTCCCCATGAATAGTACCAGTTCTCACAGACAGTTCAGTCATAACAATATAATCAATCTAACATATATATATCAATGTAACACAGGCAATCCTCACTCAAACCTTATATGTACACTAACACTTGTAAAATTATCAATTTGGCCATTCTGCCAATCTTACTCAGTTCTGCCCGGATTTTGTATAATCCACCTTTATCTCTATTCAACTCATTTAAACCTAAATTTTGGATATGTCATAGATCTATATGTCTACTTTCTAACCTCTTTGGTCCCATATCATTTTGATTTATAAAACTTAAGATATTTAACTTTTGCCTTAGCCTGTTCAGTCACTGGCCCGAATTATTGGGTTTAACCCAAAGCTGCCCTACTATTGGGCAAAATTGAGCACTGAAATGTAAAAATTCACCAAAAATAGGATTTTCATTAGATTTACCTGAAATTTATATCTAGTTAAAGCTAATTAAACTATATTTCCCACAAGTTCCACTTTGTTTGGGCGAGTAGAGCTCAAGTTATAAGCTCTCAAATTTGGCTAGAATGATCTACCCTGCTTTAGTCTAGACAAGACATAAGGCAACTTTGGAGAATTTCTAGGAACAATAGAGAAAAGATCTAAGTTTGAAATTTTTAGAGCATGTTTCTCTATGTGTTAGCTTTCTACCTAAGTTGGTTGCACTAAATTTGAAGTTATATAAGGTGAGTTATACCTTTCATAACTAGTACTAGTCAGGATGATGGGCAAAATCTTAGATTAACTTCAAAAATTCATGTCTCCTTTATTTCAGATCCAATTGACTTATAATTTATATGGTTGGAAAGCTCTGAATATCTAGTTTCATCAAATTTTGATGACTACAAATAAGGCCATACACTCCATCGTATGGACACCTCATAGTGTTTGCTTTCCAGGAAATCTATTTAAGTTCCCTTTTGAGTTTCCCACCAATTTTCCAACCCAAACCAAGTGTTTCCACATCCAATCAACCATAACAAGTCTTATAATCATCAAACATCATCATATTAATGAGGAGAATAGAAACCCTAATTAGCCACAACAACACAAGTAATAAGAAGAGTTCATGAATTCTACCTTAAATTTAGAGTTTGAGCTATAAAGATGGAAGCCTTGGGTGTAGAGAGTTGTATAGGATAAAGAAGCAAGAAGAAGAAGATGAAATGGAAAGCAAATGAGTGAGAGGGCTCTGCCTCCTGTTGGTCAAAATTAACAACGAAAGAGTAGGGATTATTTGGTTTGTTATCAGAAAGTGTGAAAAGGACATGAGTGCTTTAATTGGTGGATGTGTAGCCTCATTTCAATTTGTCTAGGCTGATCACTTAGGAGGGCTATGATGGCACCATCCAAGTGTGAAGATAGCTCAATCTTGGCCATCCAATTTAGGATTTAGTAGTGTAAATTTCTACTGAGATAGTTCTTACGTTCTATAATATTGAGATCTTTACCGATTCTTCTTAAATGTGCAAAAAATTTATAATGGTCTTCAATTTTCTACATAACAAACTTAACCTTTTCTAACCCTAACATTCATATTTCAATCTTAATTGCTCTTATTTCTCTGATGCAACGGAATAAATTAGAAAACAATGCAAATCAGACATACCGCACTTTCGGATGTTATAGTAGTGGCTTTAGAAAGTTAAGAGAAAAGTTCACAACTTTCATGAAGGCAACAAAACCTATTTCAAATGCTCGACTAGTAAAAATGTCATGACCCAACCCAAGCCGTGACCAGCGCATAGGGGACAAGTCCCCTAGTAAGCCTTTTGATCACACATTTTTTTTTTTTCACGAAAATTGGACAGAGTCCCCTTTGTATTTAGGATAATTCCAAAATACAGGTTCTCTACTTGCACAAATAAACAATCACACTCATCTATCGGGGATCCATGCATTCTTACAATGCACCCCTCAACACACAATATAATCAATTATCAGAACATATCTAAACTTGTATAAAAACATGTATATATCTTTTCTATCAACTTTAATCCAACTACAAATTTTTCCTTCCTTTAGAAATTCAATCATTCTAATACACATAACCACTACATAAACATCTACATAATCCAGCGAGGGTGACCTTACTTGTAGTATCATGGAGCTATATTACTCTATGTAATGCAATAAACAAAAATTTAAAATTTCAAAATACCCTTGATCATGAGGGCTCACCAAAGAAGCAGGACTTGCTACAAGTAATAGGGGGATTGGATCCCAAATCGAGACATGTATATGAAAAGAAAGGAAGGACAACGGGTGAGTTTTACAACTCAGTGAGAGACAAGGTATCCCTAGCCTACATGAGACAATGTGCAAACTTTTAAATATTAAACAAATATATATAGATGAAATCAAATAGAAACCTTAACTTCAAATATTATTAAATTTTCTAAAACCCATGGAAAGCTATCTATTCCAGGATGATCCGTCATGAATCACACTTAGGTGGCCCTTCCTTTGTGTGATTCACACATTCCGTCACACACCACTCCTTGAGTGGTTGCGTAATTTCCTTCACGCACCATAGTGTGTGTGGCTATGTAATAAATCATCCAAGGTGCACCAAGGCTGATGTGTACTACTGTTAGCATGCAGATCTTGGCATAGACTTTCCCAAGTCTTTCTTCTACCATCAATCATAAATATTTTCATGCCAAATACTCAATCATGGGTTTTCAATTCCTTTTTACACATAACCATTCAATCATACTATTCTCACATAGCCTTTAGCATAGATTCACCTAAATCATACCATCATCTCACATATAAAGTTTTGAAATTAGTTTTGATAAAGAAAGAACTTTCACATCATGATGTGTTGAAAACTAATACAATCCTAATATATAAAAAATTATCAAAGTTCCACAAAAATCCATTCATTTCTTGTCATACAAGAAAAATCTTCATAGTTTCGTAGAAAACCAGTCACCCATGTACAAATTTTTGGAAATAATATCCTTAAGAAAAATGAATTATCATCATAAAACAGCTAACCAAGAGATAAACCAAAGGGCCACAACAATTACTAGCATATAAACATAAGTAGGATAATTACACTAGAAAATCAATTAGGGATAGTTATCTACTCACAAACTTAATCTTAATAGCGGAAGCTTTAAGCCCATGGGACACGGAGCCAAGAACCGGACCTGTAGCGGAATCTATTACCACAATTATGATAATAATCTATTTCAATATTAATTATTAAGACCAAGGATTAACCCAATTTACTCTCCGATATCAAAATTCCCAATTCGTAGGAAAGGTAAAGGAAAGGAGTTTAAAGATTTTCTTTAGAAATGAAAAATGAAGAAGAAAGGTTTGCGAGCTTAAGTGTCACCTCCTCCAAGCTCCAAGACCAAATATTGTTGATTTTTTTAATGAAGACATGATTTGAGATAAAAGAAAGAAATTGAGATTAGGTGAGTGGAAAGGGTATCATTTGATAGAAAGATTTGAAGGATTAGGTTAAAAAATGAAGGGGAAGGTGTTTTAAAGAGAAGGTAAAAAGTTTGAGGGGTAGAGAGAGTGTAGAATTCGCGAAATAAGGGAAGAAGAGCGCATCCAGGCCTTATATAGTCCCATGGTAATCGATTACACAGACTGGTTGTAACACCCCTCCAAGTACAGTACTATGCTTAAGTCATAGTACCACACCCTGGAGATGTTACTGTTACTTGTGCGGACCTTATTTGACAGCAACTTCAGCCGTCTTCGGAAACTTCTGAAACTATCTAGAGACAACACGGAAATAGGAGTGAAAATCATAAATTCTTAGTAGGATTCTCTAATTATCATACATCATGTCATCGTTGTCATCTCCAGTTTGCTTCGGTTTATTATGAAAAAAGTGAACATGCTATGTAAACTGTTTAATTTTACAGTTCGAAAAATACGTTATCCGAAGCAAAATTCATTTTTATCATACACTTGTCATTTGGAAGGGCCTATACAATTCAAATCATGAATACTGACCGAAACATAATGAAATATAATAGCGTCAATACACTGGAAACATAACATCTACTCATAACTTTACTTGTACTTGAATGCATGCACATACATAAAAATTTACTTCTCTTTCTTCATCTTTCTTTTTATCATAAAATCTTTACATGCCACATTTCAGAGTATGATCGCCATGTCATACCCCATCAGAGCGTGATCGCTATGTCACGTTCCTTAGGAATATGGGACCTTCATTCGGTACTTACACTAGCTGGGTCATGCCATGCCTCATGTAAGTTCTATCCCCTATACTTACACTAGCTGGGTCGATGCCATGCCTCATATGAGTAGGGTGTCTGCATATACTTTAATCTTTAGTCTTTAGCCTTTATTGCCCTTGGGTAGCCTGGCCTTGGAGTGAGCTCGTCAGCTTCACCCGTGACCGTCGTCACATCGACTCCCCCACAAGGGGACCCACTACCTCTAGGTTGGAGGGATCTCATTCTAGCCACGTGCCTCTAATTGAAGGGATCTCTTCTGGTCACGTGCCTCAAAATTGAGGAATCTCACCTAACCACGTGCCTTCAATATAGAGGGATCTCATCTGACCACTGCCTCCAACATAAAGGGACCCAAGTTTTAGCTGCCTTTACAAGGAGGGATTCAATGTGCAATTGCCTCCAGGTGAAGGGACCCATATAGTATCTTATTTAGCTGCCTTCACAAGGAGGGACCTCAAATAATTGCCTCCAAGTGAAGGTACCCACATTCAATATATTCACATTTTTTCATCCTCCTGCATACTCAAGCATAGTCATGCTAAATGTACTCGTACATATGCTTCATTTATTTTCATATATCATTGCACACATGATATTCACGTATATATTCATAACAAATAAAGGCCGTAGCCTATTTACCATTCTACCAGCACTCATACATATGCTAGATCATTTACCTTCATATACCTCATGTCATACTTATGTCATTCTTGAATACAAACATTCCTAGTTTCATAGACTTCTGCCGTAAATTCGGCAGCATAACGGATCAGCTCCGTTTTCCCATGAATAGTACCAGCTCTCACGGACAAATCAATCACAGTAGTATAATAAACCTTAACATATCGATCAGGGTAAAACTTGCAATCCTCAACTCAAACCTTATATGTCCACTGACACTTATGAAACCGTCAATTGGGTCATTCTGCAAATTCTATCCAGTTCTGCCCGGATTTTGCATAATCCACCTTTACCTCTATTGAACTCATTAAAACCTGAATTTTGGATATGTCATAGATCTATATGTCTACTTTCTAACCTCTTTAGTCCCATATTATTTTGATTTATATAACTCAAGATATTCAAATCTTGCCTCAACCTATTCAGTCACTATCCCGAATTACACTCCTGGAAGTATAAATTCACTAAAAATCAAAACTAAGCTCAAATCATACGAAATTGGTGATATATTAAAGCTAATAGGACAACCTTTCATTTGCAATAAGTTTCATTCCATTTGCTTTAGTATAGCTCGAGTTATAAGTCCTGAAATTCCACCTTTCTGAACTACTCTATTTTGGCTTAGTTTGGACATAGGGTAACTTCCTCGAAGCGATGGGATCACTTGGGGTCATAACAAACTCAAAATTTCATAATGGATGTTCTCCTATGTGTAAGCTTTCTAATAAAGTTTGTTTCACTCAATTTGGAGTTGTATAAGGTGAGTTACACCCTTCTCAAGTCGCCCTGCTCGGATGAAAGTCCTGATACCTAGGTCAAACTTCAAAAATTTATATCTCTCTCAATACTAATCCAATAACCTTATATGATATATGTATGGAAAGATCTGAATGTCTACTTTCATCTAAAAATGGTTTCATTGGATTTAACCAGTTGTAGGCAGTGCCGTACACTCTGCCATCCAAACTGCCGTGGACTCTTCACCAAGACAGCATTCCAAACCTTCGCTTCTCCTAGTTTTCTTCTTCTAACCTTAATTACAACTCAATATTTCACATAAATCCAACCATAATCCATCATATACATCCAATATATCATCAAATAATTGAAAAAAAGTGGAATCTCGTACAACCACAGTTCAAAGAAATCAATAATAGAAAGTGAATTCTACCTCTTTGGAGTGTGATCTTGCTAGGTGTTGAAGCTCGAGTTGATAGAACCTTGCTAAGCTTGAAGGAGTGATGGAGTTGATTGAGATAAGGGAAGAAGAAGGCTGGAACAAGAGGGAGAGAGAGTGGCGTAAATCAACTGGGAATGAGGAGGGGAGTCTGACTTAAATACATGAGAGTAGTTGGAATTGTGGTGTTAATTGGTTGGAGTTTTGTGGTTGAAGTTCGGCCATGTCTCCCTCTTGTGGCCAAATTGCTCTCCACATCGTCCTAAAAGTGGGACTCGCTTCCATTCTATCTGAACTCGAAACTTGTCTCGATTCTGCTTAAAGTTGGAACTCATTCCATTTTATTTGTGACTTGAGGAAATAAACTCGGATATCTTGTCTGGTTTATTAGGCACTTAGAAGCAAGGTCGGATATCGGAAGTCATACAGTTTACAATCACATAATCTCGGAACTCCCAATTCAAACTCGGGAATACTATGGAAGGCTCCTGCAGAATGAACTCGTATTTCGGAACTCGTGTATGACTGGAAATCAACTCAAATTCGAACTCATGTCCATTGAGTTCAACTCTAAGGCCAGAAACTCGTTACATTCAACTCGGAGGTTGGTGCTTGCATCATTGTGTTAAACTATAACTTCGGATCGGGAACCATGTACACTATTTTGAACCACGAGGTATGAGGTCGGAACTCGGGTACATATGCTTTAAACTTTGAGATAAATTGCGAGATCGGAAATCGGGACATTGTCTTCAAGACATGAAATCGGATATCGGGAATCACTCCATGTTGTTTTGAACCTGAATGTTAAGTCGGGGAGTAGGAAATTATGCCCAATATACTTTAACTCGAAGTCGGATATAAGCCACTCCCTTTAACTCGAAACTAGAACATGAAGTCGGAAATCAGGAATAATCAAAATTGAAGATTAAATCGGAAATCGGACAGGACATGAAGTCGGAAATTATGCAAGACGAACTCGGAACTCGGAAATTATCCCACTTCGTGTGAAATTCGAAGATGAAGTCGGAAATTAGGATGTTACACTGGTAATCAATTACCACAAGGCTAGATTGTTGTAATCAATTACAACAGGGAAAAACTTAGCATGAAAGCATACAGATAAACTTGTAATCGATTATAGGCCCTGTGTAATCGATTACCAACTTTAGAAACTTGGTTTGCTCCTTTTGCAATCCTTTCCCAAGTTCAAGATATTGCACATACTCATTTACTTTCCATTAACTTTAAGACATAAATATAAATAACGAAATACCCTCCATTTGGATTTTAAAAAAAATCCAAAATTCAAAATTGTTAGGAATCATTATCTAACTTTTGGGTTTTTGTCCAATTTTTCAAAAACTTGCATTTTTATAAATTATTGCATTAAAAATGAAGGGGTTCGATATTCTCTAAAATTCGTTGAAAATCCCCCTTCAACTCATTGATGTCCAAGGAACCATTATCGAGACTTTGATCTTAAGAAAATGCCTCAATCTTATAGCCCTCCAAGGAGGCATAAGGTCCAGACTTAGAATTTTCAGAATCCGATATTGACAAAAAACTGCAACTTACACAGGGGTATTACAGAAAATCATGATCAATTTTGAAGACAAAAATTGTTAGAATTTCCACATAACAATAATTTAACATGAGTAGGCAGATAGCTAGTATTTTAGCTACAGAATCTAACACTATAACACCACACGAAACTTTTTTTTTTTTTAATTTTTTTAGTTAGTTTTATATTTTGTCAGCATATGGTTGTAGGTGTTAAGGGTTTGCATACATAAGACTATCTGATTATGGATAGAACTTTTGACAAGAGAACGAGATCCTTAATTTTCTTTCGTGCTAAATTTGTAACACCCTAGTAGTCCCACACTATACTAAAGTCATATTATGGAATTACTAGTTGTTATTTTTGCTCGCGAAACTAACATTACAATTGGAAAATACTTTTACATGAAAATAGGGGTAAATATTTTTTTTTTTACATTAACGAATAAATAGTTTCGAAAATCAAGAACCATGAGCGCATCGTGAATGTATAATATAAGCATCGCTATCTCATACATACAGTGCGAATAAAATGAATAGAAACGATAAGAGTAACAATAACTTAGATAAAATAACATTCATTCCATGACCATTCATAGTTAAGATAATAATACCAAGAGTCATACATAGGAATATAATGGGTCTGATATCTACTATTGGCCCTACAAAAGAAACCTAACTGAATACATCGCAAAGGAAAATACATAAGAAAACCCTACTGCCCAAGCATGCCATACAAAAGAACGATAACCTTATAACTACAACCAAAAAGGATTATCCTCATGCTAAGCTCTGCACGCAATCACCACATCACTCATCAGGCAGGAGGAAACCGTTCCTGAAACCCTTGGGAGCAACATCACCATGTCCTTTATCTCGAACACAGCTACACCCACGAGGCACAGCACAGGTACAAATGAACTTGCAACCACAAACCGGGAGTAGTGTGTGACGAGGAGCTGCTGAAGAAGAAAATGAGTCAGATGTCAAGCAAATCATGGACGGGTAGGAAGGCTCGAAAGGATCAGTCTCCACATGATAGCTCGGATAGGACAGCTCCGAAGGATCGAAATCCATTGAAACAATCAAAGTCAGACAAGTATCCAAGTCGGACTCATCGTCAGTGGGGTACCTCAACTGCTGAAACTAAGGGCGGATGTCATCCATGGTAACCTCATCGTACGGCTGATGTGGATGGAAGAATGGGCTCATAACTGGAACCTGAAATGGACGGTTGTGGAAGATTTAAACCTTCATTGCTGCGCTCGCAGACAACACCGACGCATTTAGCACTGGGTCAAAGTGCCAATGCCAAACCAGGAACTCAATGAAGATCACCACTGTGCCCGACGTCGGTATCCTCTGAAGACGACATGGAAATGTAGGAGTGAGAAATACTAGATTTCTCAAGAGGATCGCGACTAGACAAACACTATGTCATCGTCATTGTCTCAGTCACTTTTGGTTTAATTATAAAAATAGTGGACAGATATAAGTTCAATTTTAATAATTCCTAGAAACATAATCCCAAAGCGGATTACTTTTAAGTTTACCATCATATTCATAACGCCATACATAGGCATACATGCTAACACATGGGATACACATTCATAATGCATGTGAGAAATATAAAAATATGCATGACTATGCTACTCATAAACTTGACCATGGTTCTACTTTGACTTTACTTTTGTAACACCCTAATAGTTCCATTCTATGCTTAAGTCATATTGTGGAATTACTAGTTGTTACTTTTGCTCGCGGAACTAACATTACCTTTTATAAGTTACCTTTTTACAAAAATAGGGGTAAATTTTTTTTTGAATAATAATGAGTAAACTGTTTTGAAAACCAAGAGCCATGAGCGCATCGTGAATATATAATACAAGCGTCACTATCTCATACATACATCGCATTAAACATAAATAGATGCATTGAGAATACTCATAATCTTAGATAAAGAAAACATTCATTCCATAGTCATCGCATAGTTAACATAGTAGTAGTAATAGCAGCAGTCATACACAATGATAGCAATGGGTTCGATACCTACTGTCGGCCCTACAAATAACCTAATGAAATACATGATAAAAGACATATATAAGCAATCCCATACACCTATACATGCCACAAGAAATATGATAACCCTAGCTACAACCAAAAGGGGCTATCCTCGTGCTCGGCTCCGCATGTAAATCAACACCTCACGCATTTGGCGGAAGGTAGCCATTCCCAAATCCACTATGAGGAATATCACCATGTCCTCCTCCTCGAGCACAGCCACGTCCATGAGGCACGGCACGAGTACGGATGAACCCGCGACAGCGAACCGGGGGTGGTGTGTGACGAGGGGCTACAGAAGAAGAAGACGAGTCGAACGACAGACGGATCACAGACGGGTAGGAAGGCTCAGACGGGTCCGTCTCCACATGATAGCTCGGATAAGAAGGCTCCGAAGGATCTGAATCCAACGAAACTGTCGGTGTCAGGCGGGTGTTCGAAGCGGAATCTCCATCAGTAGGGTACCTCAGAGGATGGAAGGGCGGGCGAACGTCATCCATAGTGATGTCCTCGAACGGCTCATGTGGGTGGAAAAATGGACTCATCACGGGTGCACGGAACTGGCGACTATGGAACATGTAGACCCGCATCGCCGCTCGAAAGAATAAAGACAGATGCATTCAGCACCGAGTCGAAGTGCCAATGCATCACCGGAAACTCAATGAAAATCACCACCGTGCCCGACGCTGGCATCCTCTGAAGATGACACGGAAACGTAGGAGTGAGAAATACTAAATTTCTCAGTAGGATCACGACTAGACAAACACAGTGTCATCGTCATCGTCCCAGCCACTTTGGTTTTAATTATAAAAACAGTGGACAGATATACGTTCAATTTTAATGATTTGAAAACTTAAACTTCGAAGTGGGTTGCTTTTAAACTTAACATCATAACTACATCATCATAATCTAACATACATGCTGAAAGATAGAGTAAACATTTATAATGCAAATGGGAAACATAAGTACATGCAAGGACATGCATCATCATAGACTTAACCATGGTTATACTTTTGACTTTACTTTCATTTTTAGCACGTGCTTAACATTCTTTACTTTCCCTTGAAATAGACTGCTTTTGGACATGAGCTCTTTCCGTGACCGTCGTCACGCAGTACTAACCAAATCAGATTAAGTCGATATTGGTTACCTCTAAGTTGGAGGGTCCTCCATGTCACCCTCGCCTTCCTCATAGAGGTTCCTTGAGTCTTTATGGATCGCCGTCTCTCACTTCCCTTATCGAAGTGATTGAAGGGTCATGTCCCATTAATTCTTTGCTTACCATTATACTTTACATGCATAATACTTCTTTGACTAGACACATATAATGATATGACTAAGTCCATAATTTTGACGGAAATCCGGCAGCATAACGGCTAGACTGGAGCTTCCCCAAAATGCCAATCATAAACTTTTAACCAACAGTTCATCATATTTATATCATGTCATCACACTCATCATTCAATCATGAGACAAAGCTCAATGAAACTCATCATCCATCATGCCGAATGGCATCACTCATTCGTATCCTAAAGGGGTTTATAGTTGTGTTTTTCTTTGCGAAGAATATTATGAATCATCATATGATTTCTCGTGATTACCCAAGAGAGAATCACATAGTTAGGATATGTGTTTGTGGTCTTTTAGTTACTTAGTGGTCTTTTAGTTACTTAGTCCTCGTATGAAAGTATTCTTTACATTAAGTACATGTCTTATGGAACACTTGTTCAAGTTAATTAAGTTAAGTGATTGTTCCCCTTTCCTTGAGATAGTGCACTTAGTGATTCCTAGGATCATGGTATGCTCAGAGGCCCTAATCATATTTCTGTTCCCAAGGAGTTCGAGATCCCTCTAATCCTTGGGTCATGACAACGCATAACCACATCATGAACCCAACAACACCAATATTCACTAATCACCAAGGGTGATTTTTAACTTATTCAAGTTACAAAGTTTAAAACTTTTACTAATAACATATCAAGCTTTTACCTTAAATATTATTAAAGTTATCATTCTTTATAAAGTAGTCATAAAGTTTTACTCTTTATGAAAGTAAGTGCCTTTGACACTAAGCTGTTATCTTAAGATTGGATCTTTATGAAATAATGATACAAGTTACTAGCTTTTTGAGTAAAAAGTCTTGTTCTTTATAAAAGTTAACACCTTTTTGCATTGTCTTGGTTCAAAGTCTAAACTTTATGAATTAAATGTTACAAAACAACATTTTTATGACTTAAAGATCTCATCCTTGATTAAAGGTTGAAACTTTATGAAAGGTCTTTTCTTTAAGGTTTGATTTTTAAGACATAAAGTAACAAGATATCATTTTATAACTCAAAAAGGTTTGTTATTCTAAAAAGCTTAGACTTTTTCATGTATCTTTGTCTTCAAAATAAAACAAAAGAAGACTTTATGATGACACTAAAACTTGCGCCACTTTTTGTGCATCAAGAAGCAAACTTTTTGAAGTTTAAAGCTTTTAGAATGTTCATAGTCTTATCAAATCATGAAAACATAAAAAGGTGAAGCTTTTCTAATCATTCACTCATCATAAAAAGAAAGGAACAACTTTAAGCAAGAGAACAATAAGAACATATTTTTCCAAAAGAGGAAACTTAAGAACACATGAAGAACATCAAGAACATATTTTTTCAAAAGAGGAAACTTTAGAACACATGAAGAACATCAAGAACACATTTTTCCAAAAGAGGAAACTTAAGAACACATCAAGAACATATTTTTTCAAAAGAGGAAACTTAAGAACACATGAAGAACATCAAGAACACATTTTTACTAAAAATGAAAACTTTGGCTCTTGAAAAGCATGAAGGATCTTCTCAAGCTTTCACTTAGAAATCTTGGTCATGAAAGAACCAAGCTCCAAGCTTTCTTGAGTAAACAAAATGAAAGAGATGAAGATCACTAACTAAGCTTGGAAAATGGTGTCTTTGAGGAAGGAGAAGAACATGAAGAAGACTGCTCCTTCGTTGATGATTATGGCGGTTTTGAATGAGCAAGGAGAGAACTCTTGAGTTCTCTTGAAAATGAGTCTTGTAGTGTTTAGATCTTGTCTCCAAAGATCAAAAGATGTGATCTTTGAAGGGCTTAGTGAGGAAGGTTTGGTTATGGAGGTGGAGAATGATGAAGAAGATGAAGAAGAAGAAGAGGAAATGTAGAGAGAGATTGGAGAGTTTGAGAACTTTAGAAAGAGAATAAGAAGTTGAAAAATGAAGTGAATGTGTGTGTGTGTGTGCAAGGAAAGTGGCGTCCACTTCTTCCAAGGGGAGGAGGGAGATATTTTCTTAATTTTGTGTTAATTAAGGTTTAAGGGGACAAATGGGATGATGGGGAGACAAAGCATGGTCAAATTCTTACATAAAGTAGTCTTGTCTAATGCTTTATGCTTTAATGACATCACTCTCTACTTTATTGTCTAGTTGACTAAATTTGAATTTAATCATGTGATTAAGTGCTCATACAACTTAATTAAGTTGATTAAGCAAGAATTAGTGATTAACACACAAGAACATGATTAACAAAGATTAATCTTACAATTAAGCTTAACTAACCTTAATTAAACTCGAGTAAGCTAATTAAGGGCGACTAGTGCTTAATTAAGCTATAAAGGGTCTGATTCGCTTAATTAGAGATTATCTGATCTCGATTAAGCATTCTCTTGACTCTTCTCATCTGAGTCAACTCCTTAATTAAGCCTTAATCTCATAATTTCTTATTAAGTGCCTAATTACTCAGGGTTACTGAGGTAATTTAGCACGGCATGAAATTGAGGATGTTACAACTTTCACTCTTAGCACGTGCTTAACTTTCTTTACTTTTCCTTTGAAATTGACTGCTTTTGGACATGAGCTTATTCCGTGACCATTGTCACGCAGTACTAACCAAATCAGACTAAGCCGATATTGGTTACCTCTAAGTTGGAGGGTCCTACATGTCACCCTGCCTCTCCCATAAAGGTTCCTGGAGTCTTTGTGGATCATTATCTATCACTTCCCTTACTGAAGTGATTGAAGGGTCATATCCCATTTTTTCTTTTCTTATCATTATACATTACATACATAATACTTCTTTTGTAACACCCTAATGGCCCTATACTATGCTTAAGTCATATTATGGAATTACTAGTTGTTACTTTTGCTCACGGAACTAATATTACCATTGGAAAACATTTTTGTACGAAAATAGGGGTAATTTATTTTTTAAGTAATAACAATTAAACTGTTTTAAAAGCCAAGACCCATAAGCTCATCGTGAACGCATATAATAAACAATGCTATCTCATACATACCAGTGAATAACAATAAACAAAAGCAACAAGAATAACGAATATCTTAGGTAAACATTATATTCAATCCATAGCCATCATAGTTAATAATAATAATAGTAATGACATATAAGAGTCATATATGAAGATAATATGGATTTGATATCTACTATCGGCCCTACAAAACAAACATAACTGAATACAGGGAAAGGAAAATACATCTGAAATCTCATCCACCGTACATGCCCATGGAAAATGATAATCCCTATAACTACAACCAAAAAGGGCTATCCTCGTGCTCAGCTCCACATACAATCACCACATCACTCATCAAGCGGGAGGAAACCGTTCCTGAAGCCACCGTGCCAGAAGCTGGCATCCTCTGGAGACGACACGGAAACATAGGAGTGAGAAATACAAAATTTATCAGTAGGATCGCAACTAGACAAACATTGTTTCATCGTCATCATCTCAGCCACTTCGGCTTTAATATAAAAACGGTGGACATATATAGGTTCAGTTTTAACAATTTCTGAAAACATAAATCCCGAAGCGGATTGCTTTTAAGTTTATCATCATATCCATAATGTCATACATAGGCGTACGTGCTAATACACGAAATAAACATTCATAATGCACATAATGAATATAAGAACATGCATGACTATGCAACTCATCAACTTGACCATGGTCCTACTTTGACTTTCATTTTTTTAGCACGTGCTTAACATTCTTTTATTTTCCTTTGAAATAGAATGCCTTTGGACATGAACTCATTCTGTGACCGTAGTAACGTAGTACTAACCAAATTAGACTAAGCCAATATTGGTTACCTCTAAGTCGGAAGGTCCTCCATGTCACCCTTACCTCCTCCATAAAGGCTCCTTGAGTTTTTGTGAATCACCGTTTTTTACTTCCCAAAAGTGATCGAGGGGTCATATCCCATTCTTTCATTCCTTATCATTATACTTTACATGCATAATACTTCTTTGACTAGACATATGCAATGATATGACTAAGTCCATAATTTTGACAGAAATCCGGCAGCATAACGGCTAGACCAGAGCTTCCCCAAAATGCCAATCACAAATTTCAACTAACAGTCCATCACATATATATCATTCAATCATGAGACAAAGCTCAATCAAACTTGTCATTCATCATGCCGAATGGTATCATATATTCACACCCTAGAAAGGTTCATAGTTGTGTTATTCTTTGTGAAGAATCTTATGAATCATCATATGATTTCCCATGCTTACCCATTAGAGAATCGCATAGTTAAGATATACATACATGTAGTCTTTTAGTTACTTAGTTCTTATGTTATTCTTTACTCAAGTACATATCTTATGGAACATTTGTTCAAATTAATTAAGTTAGGTGATTGTTTCCTTTTCTTGAGACAGTGTACTTAGTGATTCCTAGGTTCATGGTATGCTTAGAGGCCTTAATCATACTTCTGTTTTCAAAGAGTTCGAGATCCCTCTAATCCTTGGGTCATGACAATGCATAACCACACTCATGAACCGAACAACACCATGTGCACTAACCACCAAGGGTGATTTTTAACTTATTCAAGTTACAAAGTTTAAAACTTTTATTATTAACATAACAAGGTCTTACCTTACACATTATAAAAGTTACCATTCTTTATAAAGTAGTCATAAAGTTTTATTCTTTATGAAAGTAAGTGCCTCCAAATTAAGCTCTTGTCTTAAAGATTGGATCTTTATGTAATAATGATATAAGTTACTAGCTTTTTAACTAAAAAGTCTTCTTCTTTATGAAAGTTGACTCTCTTAATTATTCTAAGACCATCAAGGTTTGAACTTTATGATTTAAAGTTGCCTCTAAGTAAAAAAAGTTCCCACTTTATGAACTAGTGATATAGAACATTAGCTTTAGAGTTATAAAGTCTTGATCTTTATAAAAGTTAACATTTTTATGATATAAAAGTGACCTTTTTGATTCAAGTTCCAAACTTTATAAAAGGATTTGCTTCCAAGAATCAATATTTGAAACATAAAGTGACAAGACATCATTTTTCTAACCCAAAAAGGCTTATTATTCCAAAAAGTTTAGACCTTTACATGTATTCTTGTCTTCAAGACAAAACAAAATAAAACTTTATGTAGGCACTAAAACTTGCGCCACATTTTAAGTATCAAGAAGCAAACTTTTTGAAGCTTTAAGCATCAAGAATATTTTTACTCATGTCAACTCAATAGAAAATGATAAAGGAGGCAACTTTCAACTCAACACCACCAAGAGCATCAAGATCTCATGCATCAAGAATTAAAAATAGGAACTTTAAAGCATTTAGAGTGAGAAACTTTCAAAGGGCCAAGAACACTTGTGAAGAAGAGTATGAACATATTTGACCAAGAATGGAAACATCAAAAACACTTCAAGAAGAACATGAACACATTTTGCCAAAAATGGAAATTTTTGCTCATGAAGAGCATGAAAGATTTTCTCAAGTTTTCACTTAAAGCTCTTGGTCATGGGAAGGACCAAGCTTCAAGCTTTTTTGAGTAAACAAAATAAAAAGGTGAAGATCACTACCTTTACTTTGAAGATGGTGCTGCAACAAGAGAAGAAGAAGAAGATGATGGTGGCTCCTTCCTTGAAGATGGCGGCGGTTTGCTCTTGGAAGATGAGGGAACTCTTGAGTTCTCTTAAAATGATGTTGGTAGTGTTTAGATCTTGTCTTCAAAGACCCAAAGATGAGGTCCTTGAAGGGCTAAGTGAGAGATTTTGGGTGCTGGTGGTGAAGAAAGGAAGAAGAAGATGAAAAAGAAAATGAGAGAGTTTAGACAAAAGTGGGAGGATTTGGTTTCAAGAGAGAGAATGAGAAGAGTGAAAATGAAATAGATGAGTGTGGGAGAGAGAGAAAGTGGTGTAACATACATGAGGGGCGGGGGAGATATTTTTTCTTCACTTTGTGTTATCTTGTGTTAATTAGTGATTAAGGGGACAAATGGGACGATGAGGAGACAAAACATGGTCAAACTCTTACATAAAGTAGTCTTGTCTAATGCTTTATGTTTTTGTGAGATCACTCTTTACTTTATTATCTAATTGACTAAATTTGAATTTAATCATGTGATTAAGTGCTCTTGCAATTTACTTAACATGATTAAGCAAGGATTAGTGATTAACACACAAGAACATGATTAACAAAAACTAATCTTGTGATTAAGCTTAATTATCCTTAATTAAACTCGATTAAGCTAATTAAGGGAAATTAGTACTGAATTAAACCATTAAGGCTCTAACTTGTTTAATTAGAGATTTTCTAATCTCGATTAAGCATTCTTTTGACTTTTCTCATCCGAATTGACTCATAACTCTTTGTTAATCCCTTAATTAAGCTTTAATCTCATAATTTCTCATTAAGTGCCTAATTACTCAAGGTTACTGAGGTAATTTAGCACGACACGAATTGAGGATGTTATATCTTTGACTAGACACATGCAATGATATGACTAAGTCCATCATTTTGACAAAAATCTGGTAGCATAACGGCTAGATCGGAACTTCCCCAAAATGCAAATCATAAAACTTTCAATCAACAGTCCATTATATCCACATCATATCATCACACTAGTCACTCAATCATGAGACAGAGCTCAATCAAACTTGTCATTCATCATGTCGAATGGCACCATATATTCATACCCTAAAGGGGTTCATAGTTATGTTATTCTTTGTGTAAAGTCTTATGAGTCATCATATGATTTCACGTGGTTACCCATAAGAGAATCACATAATTAAAATATATTTATATGTAGTCTTTTAGTTACTTAGTTCTCATGTGAAATTACTCTTTACTTGAGTACATGTTTTATGGAACATTTGTTTGAATTAATTAAGTTAAATAATTGTTTTCTTTCATTGAGAGAGCGCACTTAGTGATTCCTAGGTTCATGGTATGCTCCCTAATCAAACTTCTGTCCCTAATCAAACTTCTGTTCCCAAGGAGTTTGAGATCCCTCTAATTCTTGGGTCATGACAATGCATAACCACAATAATGAACCCAACAACACCATGTTCACTAATCACCAAGGGTGATTTTTAACTTATGTTACAAAGTTTCAAGCTTTTATAATTAACATGACAAGATCTTACCTTAAGTATTAGAAAAGTTATCATTCTTTATAAAGTAGTCATAAAGTTTCATTCTTTATGAAAGTAAGTGCCTCTAAACTTATACTTTTGTCTTAAAGATTAAGTCTTTATGAACCAATGATAAAAGATACTAGCTTTTGAACTAAAAAGTCTTGTTCTTTATGAAAGTTGACACTTTTAGTTATTCTAAGACCATCAAGGTCTCAAATTTATGATTTAAAGTTGTCTTAAAGTCTAAAAGATTCCTAATTTATGAACTAGTGATATAAAATATTAGCTTTAAAGTTAGAAAGTCTTGATCTTTATAAAAGTTACCACTTTCATGACCACTTTCATGACTCAAAAGTGACATTCTTGCTTAAACCTTTGAACTTTACTCAACATATTCATCTCAAGGTTCAACCTTTACAAGATTAAAGTGCAAGCTTATAACTTTATGACTTAAAGTTACCTCATTGATTAAAGTTTAAAACTTTATGAAAGGATTTGTATCCAAGAGTCAAACCTTAAAATATAAAGTGACAAGATATCATTTCTATAACTTAAAAAGGCTTCATATCCCAAAAAGTTTAGACTTCTATATATATTCTTGTCTTCAAGACAAGACAAAATGAAACTTTAAGAAAGCATAAAACTTATGCCACTTTTAAGGTTGCAAGTAACAAACTTTTTGAAATCTCATGCATCAATAATATGTTTAGTCTTGTCAAATCAAAAGAAAATGACACAGATAACAACTTTTCTAATCATAAACACCATCATAAGAAGATGAACAACTTTCAAACCAACACCACCAAGAACATCAAGATCTTATGCATCAAGAAAGGAAAATAGAAACTTTAAACCACTTAAAGGAAGGAACTTTTCAAAAATCAAGAACACTCATGAACAAGAACATGAATATATTTTACCAAAAATAGAAACTTTTGCTCATGAAGAGCATGAAGGATTTTCTCAAGCTTTCACTTGAAGATCTTGGTCATGAGAGGAACCAAACTTCAAGCTTTCTTGAGTAAACAAAACAGATGAGTGAAGATCACAACCTAGGGGTGAAGATGGCGTCTTTTGCAAGAGGAGAAGGAGGAGATGAAGGTTCTTCCTTGATGATAATGGTGGCAGTTTTGGATGATCAAAGAGAAAGCTCTTGAGTTTTCTTGAAAATGAAGCTTGTAATGTTTAGATCTTGTCTCCAAAGACCAAAAGATGTGGTCTTTAAAGGGCTAAGTGAGAGTTTTGGTTTTGGTAGGGGTGGAGAAAGCAAGAAGAAGATGAAGAAGAAGATGAAGAAGAATAAGAGAATTTTAGAGGGAAGTGAAAGGATTTGAGAGTTAGAGAGAGAATGAAAGTGTGAAAATGAGAAGTAGAGGTGTGTTCATGTGTGTGTGTGGCCGTAACATACATAAAGGAAGAGAGGGAGATATTTTCTTAATTTTGTATTGATTAAGGTTTAGGGAGACAAATTGGATGATGGGGGAACAAAGCATATACAATCTCTTACAAAAAGCAACCTTGTCTTATGCTTTTGTGCTTTAGTGACATCACCTTTACTTTATTGTCTAGTTGATTAAATTTGAATTTAATCATGTGATTAAGTGCTCTTGCAAATTAATTAGCATGATCAAGCAAGGATTAGTGATTAACACATAAGAACATGATTAACAAACATTAATCTTGCGATTAAGATTAATTATCCTTAATTAAACTCGATTAAGCTAATTAAGGATGATTAGTGCTTAATTAAGCTGTTGAGGGTCTGACTTGCTTAATTAAAGATTATCTAATATTGATTAAGCATTCCCTTGACTTTTCTTCTCATAATTAACTCATAAACACCTCATTAATCCCTTAACTAAGCCTTAATCTCATAATTCTCATTAAGTGCCTAATTACTTAGGATTGTTGAGGTAATTTTAGCATGTTAAGAAATTGAGGATGTTACATTTCTCCTCACCTTTAAAAAGAATTTTGCCCTTAAAATTAGTTACCTATAAAGAAGTCCGGATACTCGTTCTTCATCTCAGACTCCAGCTCCCACATATATTCTTCCATATTTCCTCCACCCTAAGCCACCTTGACCAAGGGTATTGTAACACTCTAATAGTTCCATTCTATGCTTAAGTCATATTGTGGAATTACTAGTTGTTACTTTTACTCATGGAACTAATATTACCTTTTGGAAATTACACTACCTGAAAATAGGGGTAAATTTTTTTTTGAACAATAACGAATAAACTATTTTGAAAATCAAGAGCCATGAGTGCATCGTGAACGTGTATTACAAACGTCACTATCTTATACATATTATGCAAGTAAGATGAATAGAAACAATAAGAATAACCACAATCCTAGATAAATATAACATTCATTCTAGAGCCATCCATAGTTGATATAATAGTACTAAGAGTCATACATAGTGATATAAGGGGCTCGATATCTACTGTTGGCCCTACAAAAGAAACCTAACAAATACATCAGTAAAGGAAATACATAAGAAATCACATCCACCCATACATGCCAAAAGAAAATGATAACCCTAGCTACAACCAAATGGGGCTATCCTTATGCTCAACTCCGCATGTAACCAACACCTCACTCATCTGGCAGGAGGAAACTGTTCTCGAATCCACTGGGAGTAACATCACCATGTCCTCTACCTCAAGCACGGCCACGCCCATGAGGCACGGCATGGCTGCAAATGAACCCACGACCACGAACTGGGGGTGGAGCTGGGCCAGCAGACGAATCCAAAGAGTCGAAAAATAGGCAAATCACTAAAGGCTGAGACGGCTCTGAACGGTAGGATCCCACGGAATAAGTCGAGTATGATGACTCAAAAGGATCCATCTCTATGGAAGCAGTCAACGTTAATCGAGTGTTAGAGTCAGAGTCCTCATCCGTCGGGTGCCTCAGAGGATGAAAAGGTGGGCGGACATCATCCATGGTAATGTCCTCAAACGGCTCGTGAAGGCAAAAAAAGGGACTCATCACAGGTGCACGAAACTGGCAGCTATGGAACATGTAGACCTGCATCGCTGCTTGAGCAGTCAGCACAAATACATTCAGCACCGAGTCAAAGTGCTAATACATCACTGGGAACTCAATGAAAATCACCACCGTGCCCAACGCCGGCATCCTTTGAAGACGACACAGAAATGTTGAAGTGAGAATTACTAAATTTTTCAATAGGATCGCGACTAGACAAACACTGTGTCATTGTCATCATCCTAACCACTTCGGGTTTAATTGTAAAAAAAAAAATAGTGGATAGATATAAGTTCAATTTTCATGATTTTGAAAACTTAAACCCTAAAGCGGGTTGCTTTTAAACTTAGCATCATAATTACATCATCATAACTAACATACATACTAAGGCATAAAATAAACATTCATAATGCAAATGGACAATATAAATACATGCAAGGACATGCATCATCATAGACTCAACCATGGCTATACATGACCTCACTTTCATTTTTAGCACGTGCTTAATATTCTTTACTTTCCTTTGAAATAGACTGCTTTTGGACATGAGCTCATTCCGTGATCGTCGTCACTCAATACTAAACCAAATCAAACTAAGCCGATATTGGTTACCCCTAAGTTGGAGGATCTTCCATGTTACCCTTGCCTCCCTCATAGAGGTTTTGTAACATCCTTAATTTCTTGTCGTGCTAAATTACCTTAATAACCCTGAGTAATTAGGCACTTAATGAGAAATTATGAGATTACGGCTTAGTTAAGAGGTTAACGAAGAGTTTATGAGTTAACTCGAATGAGAAAAGTCAAGAAAATGCTTAATTAACATTAGATAATCTCTAATTAAGCAAGTCAAAGCCTTTATAGCTTAATTAAGTACTAATTGCCCTTAATTAGCTTAATCGAGTTTAATTAAGGTTAATTAAGCTTAATCATAAGATTAATTTTTGTTAATCATGTTTTTGTGTGTTAATCACTAATCCTTGCTTAATCATCTTAATTAAGTTGCAAGAGCACTTAATCACATGATTAAATTCAAATTTAGTCAACTAGACAATAAAGTAAAGAGTGATGTCACTAAAGCATAAAGCATTAGACAAGAATGCTTTATGTAAGAGTTAGTACTTGATTTGATCCCCCATCATCCATTTTGTTTCCCTAAACCTTAATTAGCACAAAATTAAGAAAATATCTCCTTCCCTCTCTCCATACAACCTATGGCCACAACAACACAATACACACACTCACATTTTCATTTTTACACTTCCTATTCTCTCTCTAACTCTCAAATCCTCTCACTTTTCTCTAAAACTCTCTTCTTCTTCCTTTCTCCACCTCCATAACCAAACCTTCTTCACTTAGCCCTTCAAACACCACATCTTTTGGTCTTTGAAGAAGAGATTTAAACACTACAACATCTATTTTCACAAGATCTCAAGGGCTTCTCCTTCCTTCTTGCAAAACCGCCACCATCATCATCAAGAGGAGCCATCATCATCTTCTTCTCCTTCTCTTGTTGTAGCGCCATTTTCAAGTAGAGGTAGTGATCTTCACTTCTTTTATTTTGCTTACTCAAGAATGCTTGAAGCTTGGTTCTTCCCATGACCAAGATCTTTAAGTGAAAACTTGAGAAAATCTTTCATGCTTTTCATGAGCAAAAGTTTCTATTTTTGGTTAAATATGTTCTTGTTCTTCTTCAAGTGTTCTTGATGTCTCTACTTTTGGATTCTTGTTCTTGTTCTTCTTCAAGTGTTCTTGATGTTCCTACTTTCGGGAAAATATATTCTTGTTCTTCTTCAAGTGTTCATGATGTTTCTATTTTTGGAAAAATATGTTCATGTTCTTATTCTTGAAAGTTCTTGATGTTCTTGGTGGTATTTTGCTTAAAGTTGTTCTTTTGCTTATGATGAGTTTATGATTAGAAAAGTTTCATCTTTACATGTTTTTCATGATTTGATAAGACTATGAACATCTTAAAAGCTAAAAGCTTTAAAAAGTTTGCTTCTTGATGCATAAAAAGTGGCACAAGTTTGGTGCCTTCATAAAAGCCTTATTTTGTTTTGGTTTGAAGACAAGACTACATGTAAAAGTTATAGCTTTTTGAAATAATAAGCCTTTTTGAGTTAGAAAAATGATGTCTTGTCACTTTATGTTTCAAAGATTGATCCTTGGAAGCAAATCCTTTCATAAAATTTTAAACTTTAATCAAGAAGGTGACTTTAAGTCAAAAAGTTATAAGCTTGCATACTAAGTCTTGTAAAGGTGCAATCTTGAGATAAATATATTAGTAAAGGTCCATGGTTTAAGGAAAAATAGCATTTTTGAGTCATAAAAGTGTTAACTTTTGTAAAGATCAAAACTTTATAACTCTAAAGCTAATGTTTTCTGTTACTATTTCATAAGGTAGGAATCTTTTAGACTTTAAGACAATTTTAAATCATAAAGTTGAGACCTTGATGGTGTTAGAGTAAATAAAAGTGTCAACTTTCATAAAGAATAAAATTTTATGACTACTTTATAAAGAATGATAACTATTATAATACTTAAGGTAAGATCTTGTTATGTTAGTGACAAAAGCTTGAAACTTTGTAACTTGGTTAAGTTAAAAATCACCCTTGGTGTTTAGTGAATATGGTGTTGTTGGGTTCATGATGTGGTTATGCATTGTCATGACCCAAGGATTAGAGGGATCTCAAACTCCTTGGGAACAGAAGTATGATTAGGGCATCTGAGCATACAGTGAACCTAAGAATTATTAAGTGCACTATCTCAAGGAAAGGAAACAATCACTTAATTAATTTAAACAAGTTTTCCATAACACATGAACTCAAGTCAAGAAATATTTCATATGAGAACTAAGTAACTAAAAGACCACATACATATATCTTAACTATGTGATTCTTGTAACACCTTACTAGTTGTTATCTTTGTTCGCAGAACTAACATTACCTTTTAGAAATTACTTTTTAACGAAAATAGGGGTAAATTTATTTTTGAATAATAATGAGTAAACTATTTTGAAAACCAAGAGCCATGAGCGCATCGTGAACATGTAAAAAAAATGTCGCTATCTCATTCATACATCACATTTAACATACATAAAAACCATAAGAATAACCACAATCTTAGATATGGATAACATTCATTCCATAGCCATCACATAGTTAATATAATAGTAGTAATAGCCAAAGTCATACACAATGATAACAATAGGTTTGATATCTATTGTCGGCCCTACAAAATAACCTAACGAGATACATGATAAAAGGAAATATATAAGAAATCCCATACACCCATACATACCACAAGAAAAATGATAACCCTAGCTACAACCAAAAGGGGCTATCCTCATGCTCGGCTTCGCATGTAATCAACTCCTCACTCATCTGGCGGGAGGTAGCCATTCCCGAATCCACCGGGACGAATATCACCACGTCCTCCTCCTCGAGCATGACCATGCCCACGAGGCACAGCACGAGTACGAATAAACCCATGATCGTGAACTGGGGGTGGTGTGTGATGAGGGGCTGCAGAAGAAGAAGACGAATCGGATGACAGACGGATCACAGACGAGAAGGAAGGCTCAGACGGGTCTATCTCCACGTGGTAGCTTGGATAAGACGGCTTCAAAGGATCAAAATCCAACGAAACTGTCGGCGTCAAACGAGTGTCCGAATCAGAATCTCCATCAATAGGGTACCTCGAAGGATGGAAAGGCGGGCGAACGTCATCCATAGTGATGTCCTCGAACGACTCATGAGGGCAGAAAAACGGACTCATCACGAGTGCACGGAACTAGAGGCTATGAAACATGTAGACCTGCATCGCTGCCTGAGCAATCAGCACAGATGCATTCGGCACCGGGTCGAAGTGCCAATGCATTACTGGAAACTCAATGAAGATCACCACCATGCCCGACGCTGGCATCCTCTGAAGATGACACGGAAACGTAGGAGTGAGAAATACTAAATTTCTTAGTAGGATCGCGACTAGACAAACACAGTGTCATCATCATCGCCCCAGCCACTTCGAGTTTAATTATAAAAGCAGTGGGCAGATGTAAGTTCAATTTTAATGGTTTTGAAAACTTAAACTTCGACGCAGGTTACTTTTAAACTTAACATCATAACTACATCATCGTAATGTAGCATACATACTGAAACATAGAATAAACATTCATAATGCAAATGGAAAACATAAGTACATGCAAGGACATGCATCATCATAGACTTAACCATGGTTATACTTTTGACTTTACTTTCATTTTTAGCACGTGCTCAACATTCTTTACTTTCCTTTGAAATAGATTGCTTTTGGACATGAGCTCATTTCGTGACCGTCGTTACACAGTATTAAACCAAATCAGACTAAGCCGATATTGGTTGCCTCTAAGTTGGAGGGTCCTCCATGTCACCCTTGCCTCCCTCATATAGGTTCCTTGAGCCTTTGTGGATCAACGTCTCTCACTTCCCTTACCGAAGTGATTAAAGGGTCATGTCCCATTGATTCTTTGCTTATCATTATACATTACATGCAAAATACTTCTTTGACTAGACACATGCAATGATATGATTAAGTCCATAATTTTGACAGAAATCCAGCAGCATAACGGCTAGACCGGAGCTTCCCCAAAATGCCAATCATAAACTTTCAACCAACGGTTTATCATATCTATATCATATCGTCACACTCATCATTCAATCATGAGATAAAGCTTAGTCAAACTCATCATTCATCATGCCGGATGGCATCACACATTCATACCCTAAAGGGGTTTATAGTTATTTTTCTTTGTGAAGAAGCTTATGAATAATCATATAATTTCGCATGGTCACCCATGAGAGAATCACATAGTTAGGATATGTGTTTGCAGTCGTTTAGTTACTTAGTCCTCATATGAAAGTATTCTTTACTTAAGTACATGTCTTATGGAACACTTGTTCAAATTAATTAAGTTAAGTGATTGTTTCCTTTCCTTGAGATAGTGCACTTAGTGATTCCTAGGTTCATGGTATGCTCCGAGGCCCTAATCATACTTCTGTTCCCAAGGAGTTCGAGATCCCTCTAATCCTTAGGTCATGACAATGCATAACCACATCATGAACCCAACAACACCAATGTTCACTAATCACCAAGGGTGATCTTTAACTTATTCAACTTACGAAGTATTAAGCTTTCATTAATAACATATCAAGGTTTTTACCTTAAACATCATTAAAGTTATCATTCTAAGCCATAAAGTTTTATTCTTTATGAAAGTAAGTGCCATTAATATTAAGCTTTTATCTTAAAGATTTGATCCTTATGTAATAATGATACAAGTTACTAGCTTTTTAACTAAAGAGTCTTGTTCTTTATAAAAGTTAACACCGTTTAGCATTATTTTGGTTCAATATCTAAATTTTTGAATTAAATGTTACAAAACAACACTTTTATGACTTAAAGGTCTCATTCTTGATTAAAGTTTCAAACTTTATGAAAGGTCTTAAGGTTTGATTTCTAAGACATAAAGTAACAAAATATCATTTTATAACTCAAAAAGGCTTGTTATTCTAAAAAGCTTAGACTTTTACATATATCTTTGTCTTCAAAATAAAACAAAAGAAGACTTTATGATGGCACTAAAACTTGCGCCACTTTTTGTTCATCAAGAAGCAAACTTTTTAAAGTTTAAAGCTTTTAGAATGTTCATAGTCTTATGAAATCATGAAAACATAATAAGATGAAGCTTTTCTAATTATCAACTCATCATAAAAAAAAAAGGACCAACTTTAAGCAAGATACCATCAAGAACATTAAAGAACATATTTTGCCAAAAATAGAAACTTAAGAACACTTGAAGAACAACAAGAACATATTTTTCTAAAAGAGGAAACTTAAGAACACTAGAAGAACAACAAGAACATATTTTTCTAAAAATGGAAACTTTTGCTCTTGAAGAGCATGAAGGATCTTCTCAAGTTTTCACTTAGAGATCTTGGTCATCAAAGAACCAAGCTTCAAGCTTTCTTGAGCAAACAAAATGAAAAAGATGAAGATCACTACCTTTCTTGAAGATGGTGCAAAAACAAGAGAAGAGGAAGAAGAAGATGATGGCTCCTCTTGATGATGATGGTGGCGGTTTTGCAAGAAGGAAGGAGAAGCTCTTGAGATCTTGTGAAAATGGAGGTTGTAGTGTTTTGATCTTGTCTCCAAAGACCCAAAGATGAGGTCTTTGAAGGGCTAAGTGAGTGGTTTTAGGTGGTGGTGGTGGAGAAAGGAAGAAGAAGATAAAGAAGATGAAGAAGTGTTTAGAGAGAAGTTGGAGGATTTGATTCTAAGAGAGAGAATGGGATGAGTGAAAATGAAAATGGATGAGGGAGGGAGAGAGAGAAAGTGGCATCCTACATTAAAGGGAGGGAGAGGGAGATATTTCGCTTACTTTCGTGTTAATTAGTGATTAAGGGGACAAATGGGATGATGGGGAGACAAAACATGGTCAACTCTTACATAAAGCACTCTTGTCTAATGCTTTATGCTTTAATGACATCACTCTTTACTTTATTGTCTAGTTGACTAGATTTGAATTTAATCATGTGATTAAGTGCTCATATAACTTAATTAAGGTGATTAAGCAAGGATTAGTGGTTAACACACAAGAACACGATTAACAAAAATTAATCTTACGATTAAGCTTAAGTTGTAACATCTGAAAAATTCTATCGTTAACAACTGAGTTATTCGGTTTTTATCGAATAAGTGGGTTTAATCAGAATTTGATTAAACACTTACTTAAAGCCAATTAAGGGCAAGTTGAAAAGATTAGGCTTGATGGAATTAGATTAGGAGCGTAGAAAATCTCATAGAAAAATTTCAAACCAATTTACCGATTTAAGAGTAATCGGTAAGATTTCAGAGCTTTAAATTGTCGGAACCGGATCAGTAGAAATTATGCCATGAGTGCCCTAGGATCAATGACTAAGATTTAGCCAAATAACCTACCCAAGTGGCGCCTAAGGCAACCCTTGATGGTGGAAGCCAAACCAAAATGAATAGTAAGGAGAAATCCACCAATCACATGCATTTGGCTTCCGAAAATCTCACCTTTTCTTTCCTTCTCCCTTTGTGAATTTCGACCACTTCCTTTGCTGAAGCTCACTCCATTTTCTTCTCCTCACTCTCATCTTCACTCCATTCCCACCTCTTCCTTAAGTCACATCACAAATTGCTTGCACCAAAGACACAAAATCAACACAAACTCAACTAGACAAGGTAGGAAATTCTACTTCTCTTCTCACTTTCTCTAAATTGGGGTTGAATGGGGGTTATGGACAATCTGAGAATTTGATATTATGTAGAGTGATGATGATGGTTTATGATTAATTTTACATGTATGTTGTAACATCCTCCTCTGTACAGTACTATACTTAAGTTATAGTACCCCACTCTAGAGTTGTTACTGTTACCTGACGGACCTTGCTTGACAGCAACTTCAACCGTCTTAGAATCTTCTCGAACTATCTGGAGATAACACGGAAACAAGAGTGAGAATTTTAAATTCTCAGTAGGGTTCGCTAAGAAATTTTGAACGATGTCATCATTATTATCTCCAGCTGCTTCGATTTTATAAATATAGACATGTTAACTAGACTGTTCAGTTTTATAGTTCGAAAAATACCTTGTCCGAAGCAGAATTCATTTTATTCATGCACTTGTCATTTGGGAGAGCCAATACACGAAAAAGTCATGAAGCATATTATGAATAATAACTATAACATATTAAAAATATAATAACACTAACATATTGGAAACTTGAAATTAGCATCTGCCTTCACTTGTACTTGTATTTATGCAGATATATATAATTTTCTTCTCTTTCTTGGTCTTTCTTTACTTGTCATGCACATTCCAGAGTATGATCGCCATGTCATACCCCATCAGGGTGTGATCACCATGTCACACTCCTTAAAATATAATCATCCTGCCATGTCCTAGAGTATGATCACCATGTCATACTCCCTCGGGATGTGATCACCATGTCATATTCCTTAGGGATGGGCTCCTTATGCCATATTCCGGAGTATAATCACCGTGTCATACCCTATCAGAGCGTGATCGCCATGTCGCGTTCCTTCGGAGTATGGACTCATCATCATATCTTTTATCATAAAATCCTAAATACATAGGCTTCGTATCTTATTCCCAAGTAATAATACTTGCATAATATTTTCTACACATAACAATATTTACACACCAACAATTACAACTATCACTAATTTCTGCCGGATATTCGGCAGCATAATGGATCGAGTCCGCTTCCTCGTGAATAGTGCCAGACTACCAGTAGAACCAACCAAGCAAAAGTTCAACATAGAGTAGCAAACATGTCTCATTAATGTCAATCATGTAGGAGTTGGACCCTCATATCACAATAATGTCAATTATGTAGGGATTGGACCCTTATGTCTATTCTACCCATTATATCAATTCTGTCCGGTTTTGTAAATCAAGCCACAACTTCAATTTAACTCATTTCGATCTAAATTTTGGATATGTTAGAGTGTTATGTGTCTATTTTCTAACCTCTTTAGTCCCATCTCATTTGGATTTGTATAACTCAAGATATAAATATTTTACCTCAGCATGCCCTATTCTTAGCCAGAATTGGGCCCTTATAAAAGAAAATTCACTAAAAATAGAAAACTAAGTGAAATCGTACGTATTTTATATCAAACTAAAGCTGACAGAACAAGCTTTCAAATGAACAAAGTCTCATATCATTTTCCTAAGTATATTTTGAGTTATAAGTCCCGAAATTTGACCCTACTGGGCCTCCCTGTTCCAGCCTAGGTTAAACTTAAGTCAATTTCATTAGTGCGCTGGGAACAAATGGCAAAGAATCTAGTTCTGAAATTTTTATGGGATGTTATATTATATGTTAGCTTTCAAATGTATTTAGTTTCACTCAATTTGGAGTTGTATAGGGTAAGTTATACCTTTCTCAACTCATACTACCTGGGTAAGAATCTAGATTTCTAGGTTAAACTTCAAAAATTCATAACTAATTCAATACTAATCCAATGGCCTTATATGATGTATGGATGGAAATCCCTGGATGTATAGTTTCATTTAAAATTGGTTTTATTGAATTTAATCAGTGGTAGGTGGAGCCGTACACTCTGCCGTATGGACTGCCGAGGGTTTTTGGTTCTCCAGCCCTTCAGCTCTTCCTATTTTCATTCTTTCTTGCTTCCAATTCGATTTTAACCAAAGAAACAGCCAATAACCAGCGATATATCATCATAATCATTCAATCAATACATCAAAGATTGTGGAAATAATCCACCCTCAAATAGCCAAGATCACAGAATTAATGCAAGAATTAAACCTCTACCTTTGTTATAGGTGATTTGGCTTGATTTTTGGGGCTTGGGTGAGCAAAACCTGGTTGAACTTGAGAGTTTGATGGAGTTATGTGAGTGAAGAAGAGAAGGAGAGAGCTGGAGTGAGGAGAAGAGGCGCAGAAGTATGGGTCTGAATGGGTGAGAAAAAGGAGAAAAATCTGATTAAAGGTGTAAGAGGTGGTTGGCTTCCTTGGCATTTGATTGGTTGATCCTTGTATGGCTGAAATTCAGCCAAGCCTCTCCATGAATTGTGGCCAAAGTGGCGCCACTTTCTTGAGTTAAGTGGCTGAGTTTTCAGCCCCTTAAATTAGGGTTGATGAGTTAAAATTTTATTGGTTCGATTCCGACAGTTTAAAATACCGTAATCTTACCGATTTTCTTTAAATCGGTAAAACAGTTTTGAAGAATTTTGTGAGGTTTTTATAAGTTTCTATCTTAATCCTAATTTCTCTAATTTATCCTCTAATCAACTTCTAGTTAACCTCTAATTAACTTTTAATTAACTCTACAACCTCAATAAAATCGAGTAAATTGATTAATAGTGTACATTAAATGTTTTGCAAATTTTAGGGCCTTCTGTTTCTGTTTTTCAAGGCTAATGGTATTTTTGTAATTATGGGTAAGTCTACGGGTATCCCATGTCATTTCACATATGGATACCTCTATGGCTCAATTGGCCGAGGTTTAGATTTCTACGTTTTTGCCACGTGATTCTGCTTCGTTTAAAGCCTTATTCTGCTAATTCTATTGACATAGGGACCTAAATGTCATTTTCTAAAAAGTTTAGGGGCAAGGTGGTGAATAACAAAAGTTTGTTGTTTTTATTTCCTATTACGTTATATGTGGATGTTACATTACTACCCCACTTAAAAAGAATTTTGTCCTCAAAATTCGATTATAAAACTAACTAGCTATAATTATAACAGTTTAAATAAAGTTTATACATAAGCACACAACAGATGTAAAACCACTTAGCCTAATAGGATCAACTAAAACTAAATTAACCAATTCTTTATTATGATTTATCTCAAATTCTCGCTTTGGCTCCCTTGGGGTGTAGTCCCCTCCGCGTTTATATCGAAAACTCTTCCCGAACATTGCAGTTTAGGAGTCGGTGGTTAGTTCTCGGGGCATTCTCTGATCATATGTCCTGGCTTGCCACATCTGAAACACACATACTGTTTAACCAGGCAGGGCTTATTTCCATGATTTTTCCCACACTTCGGGTATCGTTGCCTAACCATTGATTCTTGCAGCTGCTTGCCCTCATACTTGCTAAGGTGAAATTGCTTCTTTGGTGGTGAGACATCTTTGAGTTCTTGGTTTTCAGGTGCCGGCCTTTTTCCATAAGCATCAGACTGGGCAATCTCCAACTTCTTATTATAATCTTCCACAAGTCTGCACTTGTTTACCAAGGTAGGAAAATCCCTGATCTCCATAGGGCCTATTGCTGCGAGGATATCTTCCCTCAATCCGCCTTCGAATTTGACACACTTCCATGCCTCATCTGGATTCCATTGATAGATTGTGGAAAACTTGCATAACTCCTCAAACTTGGCGATGTACTCTGACATGCTACTACTTCCCTGACAGAGTTGCTTAAATTCCAACTCCTTGGCATTCCGAACTGATGGAGGAAAGTATTTCTGGAAAAAAGCGTCCTTAAACACAATCCAAGTGATCTCTGTCTGGGACTCTTCTAATAGTCGTTTCACACCATTCCACCAAAACTCTGTGTCTGCTTCGAGCATATAAGTGGCGAAGGCCACTTTTTGGTGGTCAGTGCAGTCCAGAACAGAAAAGACCTTCTCCATTGTCTTAATCCACTCGTCAGCCTTATTAGGATGAAAACCTCCTCTAAAACTAGGTGGGTTCGCCTTTCGAAATTCTGCAAACTTGAGGTATTCCAGGTCCAATCCTAGGCCATTGGAGTTTCCACCGTGACTGGCTCTAGGTTGTCTTCCCAGCTGGTCCATCATTTGGTGTGCTGCAGCAGCTTGTTTGCGCATGGCATATGCCATCTCTCGTAGAGTGTCCATGAAGTTAGCAGGGTCTTCTGAAGTGGGTGCAGCTTGTGGCCTACCACGCCCCCTGGAAGCCATTAGTTCCTAATCATACACAACTAAAGATTGAGTTGATCAGGCTCAATAATAAGTTAAGTGTGACAGCAACTAATAACAATCACAATTAGGCGGTCATGCATATCTAATTTCCTATATCTTATCTGAGCAGATAAGATTTATCGCATGACATTTTCTAAGGATTCCAGAGTGCACTGGAAGCATAGTCAGTTCAGCCCTCGGGTCTGGTTAGGACCGAACTGCTCTTATACCATTTTGTAACGTCCTCCTTTGTACAGTATTATGCTTAAGTCATAGTACTCCACTCTGGAGTTGTTACTGTTACCTGACGGACTTTACTTGACAGCAACTTCAACCATCTTAGAATTTTCTCGAACTATCTGGAGATAACACGGAAACAAAAGTGAGAATTTTAAATTCTCAGTAGGGTTCGCTAAGAAATTTTGTACGGTGTCATCATTATTATCTCCAGCTGCTTCGGTTTATTATGAAAAATGTGGACATGTTAACTAGACTGTTCAGTTTTATAGTTCGAAAAATACCTTGTCCGAAGTAGAATTCGTTTTATTCATGCACTTGTCATTTGGGAGAGCCAATACACGAAAAAGTCATGAAGCATATTATGAATAATAACTATAACATATTAAAAATATAATAACATTAACATCCTGGAAACTTGAAATTAGCATCTGCCTTCACTTATACTAGAATTTATGCAGATATACATAATTTTCTTTTCTTTCTTGGTCTTTCTTTACTTATCATGCACATTCCAGAGTATGATCGCCATGTCATACTCCATTGGAGTGTGATCGCCATGTGACATTCCTTAGGATGCAGTCATCATGCCATATTCCAGAGTATGATTGCCATGTCATACCCCATCGGGATGTGATCACCATGTCATACTTCTTAAAATATAATCATCTTGCCACGTCCCAGAGTGTGATCGCCATGTCATACTCCCTCGGGATGTGATCACCATGTCACATTCCTTAGGGGTGGGACCTTTATGCCATATTCCGAAGTATAATCGCCGTGTCATACCCTATCAGAGCGTGATCGCCATGTCACATTCCTTCAGAATATGAACTCATCATCATATCTTTTATCATAAAATCATAAATACATAAACTTCGTATCTTATTCTCAAGTAATAATATTTGCTTAATATTTTCTACACATAACAACATTTACACACCAACAATTAGAACTATCACTAATTTCTGCTGGATATTCGGCAGCATAACGGATCGAGTCCGGTTCCTCGTGAATAGTGCCAGACTACCAGTAGAACCAACCAAGCAAAAGTTCAACATAAAGTAGCAAACATATCTCATTAATGTCGATCATGTAGGGGTTGGACCCTCATATCACAATAATGTCAATTATGTAGGGATTGGACCCTTATGTCTATTCTGCCCATTATATCAATTCTGCCCAGTTTTTGTTAATCAAGCCACAACTTCAATTTACTCATTTGGATCTAAATTTTGGATATGTTAGAATGTTATGTGTCTATTTTCTAACCTCTTTGGTCCCATCTCATTTGGATTTGTATAATTCAAGATATAATTATTTTACCTCAGCATGCCCTGTTCTTAGCCAGAATCGGGCCCTTATAAAGAAAATTCAATAAAAATAGAAAACTAAGTGAAATCGTACAAATTTTATATCAAACTAAAGCTAACAGAACAAGATTTCAAATGAACTAAGTCTTGTGTCATTTGCCTAATTATATTTTGAGTTATAAGTCCTGAAACTTGACCCTACTGGGCCTCCCTGTTCCAGCCTGGGTTAAACTTAAGTCAACTTCATTAGTGTACTGGAAAATAATGGCAATGAATCTAGTTCTAAAATTTTTATGGGATGTTCTATTATATGTTAGCTTTCAAACATCTTTAGTTTCACTCAATTTGGAGTTGTATAAGGTGAGTTATACCCTTCTCAACTCATACTGCCCAGGTAAGAATCCAGATTTCTAGGTTAAATTTAAAAATTCATAACTAATTCAATACTAATCCAATGGCCTTATATGATATATGTATGGAAATCCCTAGATGTCTAGTTTCATTTAAAATTGGTTTCATCAAATTTAATCGGTGATAGGCGGAGCCGTACACTCCACCGTACGGACTACCGAGGATTTTTGGTTCTCCAGCCCTTCAGCTCTTCCTATTTTCATTCTTTCTTGCTTCCAATTCGATTTTAACCAAACAAACAACCAATAACTAGCGATATATCATCATAATCATTCAATCAATACATCAAATATTGTGGAAATAATCCACCCTCAGCTAGCCAAGATCACAGAATTAATGCAAGAATTAAACCTCTACCTTTGATATAGGTGATTTGGCTTGATTTTTGGGGCTTGGGTGAGCAAAACCTGGTTGAACTTGAGAGTTTGATGGAGTTATGTGAGTGAAGAAGAGAAGGAGAGAGCTGGAGTGAGGAGAAGAGCCGTAGAAGTATGGGTCTGAATGGGTGAGAAAAGGGAGAAAAATCTGATTAAAGGTGTTGGAGGTGGTTGGCTTCCTTGGCATTTGATTGGTTGATCTATGTATGGCTGAAATTCAGCCAAGCTTCTCCGTGAATTGTGGCCAAAGTGGAGCCACTTTCTTGAGTTAAGTGGCTGAGCTTTCAGCCACTTAAATTAGGGTTGATGAGTAAAAATTTTATTGGCTCGGTTCCAACAGTTTAAAATACCGTAATCTTACCGATTTTTTTTAAATCGGTAAAACGGTTTTGAAGACTTTTGTGAGGTTTTTATAAGTTTCTATCTTAGTCCTAATTTCTCTAATTTAACCTCTAATCAACTTCTAGTTAACCTCTAATTAACTTTTTAATTAACTCTACAACCTCAATAAAATCGAGTAAATTGATTAATAGTGTACATTAAACGTTTTGCAAATTTTAAGGCCTTCTGTTTCTGTTTTTCAAGGCTAATGGCATTTTCATAATTATGGGTAAGTCTAGGGCTATCCCATGTCATTTCACATATGGATACCTCCATGGCTCAATCGGCCAAGGTTTAGGTTTCTACGTTTTCGCCACGTGATTCTGTTTCGTTTAAAACATTATTCTGTTAATTCTATTGACATAGGGATCTAAATGTCATTTTCTAAAATATTTAGGGGCAAGGTGGTGAACAACAAAAGTTTGTTGTTATTATTTCCTATTACGTTATATGGGGATATTACATATGTGGTGATTAAAACCGAAATTGATAGCAAATGGCTTGAAAAGGGGAGGCAAACCTAGAAGCAGGTTAGGGTTTCACTCGGCGGTCCGTACGGTGAAGTGTACGGCTCTGCCTACCACTATTTAAATTTGATGAAACTATTTTTATATGAAACTAGACATCAATACTTTTCCATACATATAAAATATAAGGCCATTGGATTAGTATTGAATTAGTTACGAATTTTTGAAGCTTAACCTAGAAATCTGGATTCTTACCCGGGCAATATGAGTTGAGAAGGGTATCACTCACCCTATACAATTCCAAATTGAGTGAAACTAAATTTTTTTGAAAGCTAACATATAATAGAACATCCGATAAAAATTTCAAAGCTATATTCATTGCCATTTGTTTCCAGCACACCAATGAAGTTGACTTAAGTTTAACCTAGGCTGTAATAGGGTGGCCCAGTAGGGTCAAGTTTCAGGACCCATAACTCAAAATATACTTATGCAAATGACATGAAACTTAGTTCATTTGAAATATTGTTCTATTATCTTTAGTTTGATATAAAATTCGTATAATTTCACTTAGTTTTCTATTTTTAGTGAATTTTCTTTTATAAGGGCCCAATTCTGGCTAAGAACAGGGCATGCTAAGGTAAAATATTTATATCTTGAGCTATACAAATCCAAATGAGATGGGACTAAAGAGGTTAGAAAATAGACACATAACACTTTAACATATCCAAAATTCAGGTCTAAATGAGCTAAAATGGATTTATGGCCTAAGTTACAAAAACTGGGCAGAATAGGTATAATAGGCAGAATAGACATAAGGGTCCAATCCCTACATAACTGACATTATTGTGATATATGAGGGTCCAACCCCTACATTATTGACATTAATGAGACATGTTTGCTACTTTATGTTGAGCTTTTGCTTGGATGGTTTTACTGATAGCTTGGCACTATTCACAAGGAAGCGGACTCGATCCGTTATGCTGCCGAATTTTCTGCAGAAATTAGGGATAATTCTAAATGTTGGTGTGTTAATGTTGTTATGTATAGGAATACTAAGCAAGTATTATTATTTGAGAATAAGATACGAAGCCTATGTATTTATGAATTTATGATAAGAGATATGATGATGAGTCCATATTCCGAAGGAACGTGACATGGCGATCACGCTCTGATAGGGTATGACATGACGATCTTACTCTGGAATGTGGCATAAGGATCCCACCCCCTAAGGAATGTGACATGGTGATCACATCCCGAGGGAGTATGACATGGCGATCATACTCTAGGACATGGCAGGATGAATATATTTTAAGGAGTGCGACATGGTGATCACACCCTGATGGGGTATGACATGGCGATTGTACTCTGGATTATAGTATGATGACCACATCCTAAGGAATGTGACACGGCGATCACACTCTGATGGAGTATGACATAGCGATCATACTCAGGAATGTGCATGACAAGAAAAGAAGATAAAGCAAGAAAAGAACATTATGTATATTTGCCTAACTTCAAGTACAAGTAAAGGCTGAAGTAAATTTCAAGTTTCCAGTATATTGATATTATCATATTTTGATACGTTATAGTTATTATTCATAGTATGATTTATAACTTTTTTGTGTATTGGCTCTCCCAATGACAAGTGCATGAATAAAATGGACTCTGCTTCAAACGATATGTTTTTGAACTATAAAATTTAACAGTTTATATAACATGTCCACCTTTTTCATAATAAGTCGAAGCAAATTGGAGATGACAATGATAACATTATGTATGGTAGTTTAATGAATCCTACTGAGAATTTAAAATTCTCACTTTTGTTTCCGTGTTATCTTCAGATAGTTCGAGAAGATCTAAAGACGGCTAAATTTGCTGTCAAATAAGGTCCACTCAGGTAACAGTAACAACTCCATAATGGGGTACTATGACTTAAGCATGGTATTGTATAGAGGAGGACGTTACATAAGTAACCTTAATTAAACTCGATTAAGCTAATTAAGGGTAATTAGTGCTTAATTAAGCTATAAAGGCTCTGACTTGCTTAATTAGAGATTATCTAATCTCGATTAAGCATTCTCTTGATGCTTCTCATCCGAGTCAACCCCTTAATTAAGCCTTAATCTCATAATTTCTCATGAAGTGCCTAATTACTCAGGGTTACTGAGGTAATTTAGCACGACATGAAATTGAAGATGTTACAATTCTTTCATGGGTAACCATGAGAAATCATGAGATGATTCAAAAGATTCTTCACAAAGATTAACACAACTATAAACCCCTTTAGGGTATGAATGTATGATGTCATTCGGCATGATGAATGACAAGTTTGATTGAGCTTTGTCTCATGATTGAATGATGAGTGTGATGCTATGATATAGAGATGATGAATTGTTGGTTGAAAGTTGATGATTAGCATTTTGGGGAAGCTCCAGTTTAGCCATTGTGCTGCTTGATTTCTGTCAAAATTATGGACTTAGTTATATCATTGCATGTGTCTAGTCAAAGAAGAACTATGCATGTAAAGTATAAGGATAAGAAAAGAGATAATAAGACATGACCCTTCAATCACTTCGGTAAAGGAAGTGAGAGACGGTGATCCACAAAGACTCAAGGAACCTCTATGAGGGAGGCAAGGGTGACATGGAGGACCCTCCAACTTAGGGGTAACCAATATCGGCTTAGTTTGATTTGGTTTAGTACTGCATGACGACGATTACGGAATAAGCTCATGTCCAAAAGCAGTCTATTTCAAAGAAAAGTAAAGAATGTTAAGCACATGCTAAAAACAAAAGTAAAGTCAAGTATACCCATGGTTAAGTCTATGATGATGCATGTCTGTGCATGTATTTATATTGTCCATTTGCATTATTAATGTTTACTCTATGCTTTAGTATGTATGTTTAGTTATGATGATGTAGTTATGATGTTAAGTTTAAAAGCAACCCACTTCGGGGTTTAAGTTTTCAAAATCATTAAAATTGAACTTATATTTGTTCACTATTTTTATAATTAAACCTAAAGTGGCTGGGACGATGACAATGACACAGTGTTTGTGTAGTCGCGATCCTATTGAGAAATATAGTATTTCTCATTCCTACGTTTCCATGTTGTCTTCAAAGGATGTCAATGTCGGGAACGGTGGTGATCTTCATTGAGTTCCTAGTTTGGTGTTGGCGCTTCAACCCGATGCTGAATGACTCAGTGATGTTTGGGAGCTGACTCGCGCGTCGTAACACGAGCAAATTAAACCGAATAGCGACTATAGTATAGTAACCAACTCGGATCGTTTCCCAAAGATGAACACACTATTTGATCAGAAAATTCAGGGGGGTTTTTATAACAAACACTTAAAATGCAATACTGAATTCCAAAGCAAACAGAAAACAAAAAGGCTAAATCGAATTAAAATTCTAATCCAAGACACACAAGAAGAAAGCAATCAACACTCAATCATTGGATTCAAATATACATGCAAACACTCCAATTCGATGATTAATTTTAGATTCAATTGAAACCTCAAATCAAACCTAGCATTCACATGAAAATCTCCATGCATTCAACTAATCACTCAAGCAATTCGGTTTAGAGACCTCTAAAACCGAATTGATTTTAGATTAACTTCCAAACCAATGCTCTAATCTCATATTCAGATCCGAATTATGAATCACACTCTTGAACAATCGAATCACATATATCAACCGAATTATACATGATTTGATTGACTCTTAATCAACATGCATGAATGAAAACCTCCAATTCAATTACGAGATTAAGAAGAAGAGAAGAGGAGTGAAACCGAAATTGGAATTTCCATGTCTTGATGCACCAATCCTCAAGAGCTTGAATGCTTCTCTTGATGCCTTGGATTAGAGGAGGATCACCCCTCCATTAATGGAGGAAAACGCAAAAGAGAGAGAGAGAGAGAGAGAGAGAGTTTCTTATTCAATAAAACTAGAGATTACAAAATGAGCAAATTGGTCCCTGAAGCATAATCAGAATTTCTATATATACCTCTAATTAAAAGTCACTAATTACTTAATTAAAATAATCCTCTTTTCCTAAGCTAAATTTGGATAGCTCATTTGCCCAATTTGGATGCTTAGAGAGAAAGTTGTGCCCAAAACAAGTTGAGTGGGCTCTCTTAGACTCAGCAGCGACTTCCAACACGTTTTTGGGCCTCATAACGGTTCTTCTTGGCTTAGTGCTCTGAACATAAAATGAAGCCCTGGATGTTAGCTTTCCAATGCCACCGGAATGGGCTCAATTGAGTCCCTGTAGCCCAAGATATAGTCCAATCATTGAAGGCTGCTCAGAAACCGCGCCCAAACGCTTCAGTTCAGTTCCGAGCCCAATTTCGGCTTTAAGATCTTAGAATTAGCCCTTGCCCTCTTCATAGAAATTGTAGCTCTATCTCTTAGCTTTCCTACAAATCAAGAAGCGTAATAAAATGAGGTATAGAGCTCAAGATATGATCTGAACACTGAAGTAGGTCAAAATAACCGAAATGCTGCAAAAATTAACTAAGTCTCACTAAGATCCAAAAAATATTGAAAATGATCTAAACTCAACCAATTAAGCACAAAGGAGGATTAATGAGACAAGTATGAAGGATAAAAATAGTATAAAAATCCAATTCATCAAATTCCCCCACACTTAGCCCTTGCATGTCCTCATGCAAGACTCAACCTAAAGGAAACTAAACAAGGAAAATACCAAAATCAACTACAAACCAAAGTGGAAAAACTTATTCTCCAATGAATCATCAAAAGTGCTAAGTTTAGGGACAAAGTAGCATGTGAGGCATCAAGAATTTTCCAACAATCAAATCAAATGATCCCCACCTCTCTAAAGTATAAACCAAGCAACATCACTCAAAGTGCAAAGATCAAGTATGAAGAATCTCACAAGATGGTGGGTGAGTGTATGAAACTCACTAACTCTCAAGTGTGTGGGTAGAAATGTTTCACTCAATTCACCTCAATGGATCATGCATTACCATAGGCTTGCTAATCTTCTACTTCTCCACTACTTGCAATCATATGCAACACAAATCAAGAGGGCTTCATTAATGGTTGTAATGGGGTTAAGGTAAGGGTAGGAAAAATAGGGAAATGACAAGGTAGAACCTAAGGCAATAGGAGAAATATTGGTCAAGATATAAGCCAAGTTCACAAATGTGGGGGGTTTCCCAAAGTCATTCCATAACATATTCATTCCCTTCATGAACACTCCCATTTTGTTTGCCCTTTCTTTCTTTTTCTCTCTTTTTTTTTTCTTTTTGTTGTTGTTGTTTTTTTTTTTTTTTTTTTATTTATTTGCACACTTGCAATTTATGCTTTATTTGTAACCATCCACACTTGCAATTGATGCATATATGACTTTCATTTTGCACCCCCCCACACTTGATCTCCAACACAATAATGATAATGAAACCAATGCCTTCCTATTCCCTAAGGTTGGGTAGAATCATGGTTTTCCAAATGGGTTTAGGCTTGTAATGTGCTAGAATCAAAGAAAGAAAGGTCAACAAGGCTCAAAGGGGTTAACAAGGGAATTAATGCAAGGTGGGCTATATGGCCAAGTGGTTAAAAATGAAAAGAAATGCCTCTATCATGTCCATGAATGCATATGAAAATGTAGCCTCAAAGAAGAATCAGAGCAAGTTCTAGAATGACATAAACTATGAGGGTTGACACACAAGAAAGAAAGGAATGGTGTGAAATGCAACCATCCAAAACATAGCTCAAAAGCTCACAAGGGTAGTATTCATCATACTCAATCCAAGCAAATCAAGATCAATCACTCAATTCACACATTGCAAGAGGGAAAGAAAAAATGAAATCATGTTGGAACTCCATCCACCTCAATATTTAATGTCCTAACTCAACAACCATCAATTCATCAAAGAAGAACAAGAGCAAAGATTATTTCAGCAACAAAAACAAACCCAAAATGCAAGACTAGCTGGAAAAATGCACGAGAGATAAACTAAAACTAATCATCCTCCCCCCACACTTCAACCCGACATTGCCCTCAATGTCATGCAAAAGAATAGAATGCAAGGCAATTAGAAAGAAGTAGGAGAGGGAAGAAGAAAACATCCCTATCAAGTATAGGTGGCCGCTAACAAGCGAACCTCCTCAATGGTGTCCACGGATAGCTCCTCATGAAACAGCTTCAGACGGTGGCCATTCACAGTAAAAACTCTGTCCGTCCCAGGCTCCACGATCTGCACAGCACCATAGGGAAAAATCTGAGTAACAATATAAGGACCATGCCACCGGGAACGAAGCTTACCAGAGAAAAGCTTGAGGCGGGAGTTGTGGAGGAGCACTACGCCGATCGAGAACTCCTTCCGCAACAACATCCTATCATGGATGAGTTTGGCCTTCTCCTTATACATGCGGGCATTCTCATAGGCCTCTAAACGAATCTCCTCCAACTCCTGAAGCTGGAGCTTTCTATGAAGCCGGGACTGGTCCAGATCCAAGTTGCAGTGTTTAAGCGCCCAATAAGCTCGTGCTCGATCTCTATCGGAAGGTGGCATGCCTTACCAAAGACAATCCTATAGGGGACATCCCCAAAGGTGTCTTGTAGGCGGTCACGATAGGCCCATAAAGCATCCTCAAGTCTCTTGCTCGATCCTTCTGTTAATTTGAGCAGTTTTCTCCAAGATCTGCTTCAACTCTCTGTTGGACACCTCCGCTTGTCCATTTGTCTGCGGATGGTATGGAGTTGAGACCTTATGGGTGACACCATACTTCTTCACAAGGTAGCCATGTTAGGTTGCGAGAAATGGCTTCCGGTCACGATGATAGCTCTAGGCACCCCGAACACCGCAAAATATCCGTGATCGACAAAATCTATGACAACATGAGAATCATCGGTCCGGGTGGCCTTGGCCTCCACCCATTTAGAGACATAATCAACAGCCCGATGTATGTAAACAAAACCAAAAGAAACAGGAAAAGGCCCCATAAAGTCAATACCCCAAACATCAAATATCTCACAAAACAATAAGGGTCTTTGAGGCATCTCATTCCTACGGAAATACTACTGTCTTTCGGCATTGTTCACAATTCCTACAATATGTGTAGGCATCGCGAAACAAAGTGGGCCAAGAAACCTGCATCTAAAATCTTTCTAGCAGTTTGCTGTGGACCAAAGTGGCCACCGCAGGCAAGAGTGTGACAAAATTGTAAAATAGATGGCATCTCAGACTCATGCACACGCCGAATGACTGATCACTACACATCCTCCACAAGTACGGATCATCCCAAATATAGTACTTAGCCTCACTCCTAAGTTTATCTATCCGATGCTTTAAAAATAGCGGGTAACTCAAGAGCAACGGATAATTAACTAGATCGACATACCATGGGTCCTTACCTTGCTTGTAGAAGGCTGCTCATCCGAAAGGTCTCACGGATAGGAAGAGGCTCTAGGTCTGCGGGTTACGGCTCAGGTGATCCGCTACTAGATTCTCGGCCCACTCTTGTCCTTGATCTCTATATCAAACTCCTGAATAAAGAACATCCACCTAATGAGCCTAGGCTTAGCATCTGGCTTCTTCAGCAGGAACTTCAGTGCTGCATGATCAGAAAAAACAGTCACTTTAGTTCCCAAAAGGTAAGCACGGAATTTATCTAAAGCAAAGACAATGGCTAGAAGCTCCTTCTCAGTGGTGGTATAGTTGGCCTGCGCAGAGTCCAAGGTCCGGGAAGCATAGGCTATAACATGGGGTATCTTCCCGACCCTCTGTGAAAGAACTGCTCCAACTGCAAAGTTGGATGCGTCACACATCAGCTCAAATGCATACTCCCAGTTCGGCGGTTGAAGCACCGGGGCAGAGATGAGGTGTTGCTTCAGCTGGTCAAATGCCCTCCTACACTCATCATCGAACTGGAAGTCAACCTCCTTCTGCAATAGTCTGGATAATGGGAGTGCTATTATGCTGAAATCCTGGATGAATCGCCTATAGAAACCTGCATGGCCAAGAAAAGACCGCACTTCCCGCACGCATGCGGGGTAAGGCAAAGAAGCAATGACATCTATCTTGGATTTATCAACAGAAATACCCTCCCTAGAGATAATATGACCTAAGACCACACCCTGCCTAACCATAAAATGACACTTCTCAAAATTTAAGACAAGGTGTGATTCAACACATCTACCCAAAACTCTAGCCAGGCTATCCAGACATGCATCAAAAGAAGAGCCGTATGAAAATCATCCATGAAAACTTCCATACAGTCCTCTAGAAAGTCGAGAATATACTCACCATGCACCTCTGAAATGTACAGGGCGTTGCATAAGCCAAAGGGCATCCTCGGTATGCAAATGTGCGAATGGACAGGTGAAAGTGGTCTTCTCTTGATCTTCTGGTGCAATATGAATCTGAAAATAGCCAGAGAAACCATCAAGAAAACAGTAGTGAGACTGACCTGCCAATCTCTCTAGCATCTGATCGATGAAGGGCAGAGGGAAGTGGTCTTTTCTGGTGGCTTGGTTGACTTCCTATAGTCAATGCAGACTCTCGGTACATTGCACTCGTGTGGGTACCAGCTCACCATCTGAATTCTTCACTACTGTAATACCGGTCTTCTTGGGGACAACTTGCACCGGGCTCACCCACTTGCTGTCTGAAATTGGATAAATGATGCGGCAGCTAGAAGCTCTTGACTTCTTTCTTGACCACATCCAAGATCAGAGGATTCAGTCTCCTCTGGGGCTGCCTCACTGGTTTCACACCCTCTTCTAACTGAATTCTGTGCATGCATGTAGAGGGGCTAATCCCAGGTATGTCCGCCAATGTCCAGCCTAAAGCCTTCATGTTCTGCCTTAGAATGTTTAACAACTTCTCCTCTTGTTACAGCAGCAAATCCTTGGCTATGATGGTAGCGACTTCTCATTGGGTGCCAAGAATGCATACTTCAAGTTTTTACGCGAGGCTTCAACTCCAAGGTGGGTGGCTCTTGTATGGAGGGTGCTAATCTTGGAATTTGTTCTGTTTGTTTAATTTCAGCACCTGCAACACATGAAGAATCTTGCACAATGGCATTAGAATCAAGAAAAATAGTGGATTCATCCATACTATCAGAAACTGGATCCATAGAATCTGCACAAATAGAGTCACTATATGCAGAATTTAAAACAAAAGGAATAGCAACCAAACCAGAATTTTCTGCGTGAGAAAATGCGAATTTACAACCAGGAATTTGTAGGCTGCAGAATCTAAGCAAAGCTGAAAGCATTTGTTAGCGACAATATTCATGGAGTTTGAGTTTACAGTGTTGGACAGAAGTAAGCTGGAATGGACATCATCAACAAGAGCAGAACTAATTAATAGCATCGAAATTGCGAAGAAAGCTGCGAATGTAAATTTCAGAAATAGAATTTGCGAAACGAAGCTGCGATGTGAAATTTCAGAAATAGAATTCTCAGCAATGAAGTTTCAAAATGTGCGACAATAGCAGAATTTGCACTCTCGATAGCGAGGGTTAACAACTTGAAACCTGCAGAAACTAAATCAATACTGCAGAGTTCAAGTCTACAAAAGCGCACAATCGAGTTGGAATTAACGAAATGAACCAGAAATTTCAGCATGTAAATTAGCATAATTAAATGGTGCAGAATCTGAATCATGGAGGCATGCATCAATCTCAGCACAAACAACACATTTATCATGAATTCCATCACAATCAGAACATTGAAATTCATCTTGAAAGCCTACAATTTACGGAAAATCATCCAACAAATGTTCATGCACATTATCAACCAATGAATCAATGATATCTAAGTGAAAAGCAGAATGCTCTTAGGTGGGAATTTCATGGCATCACACAAGTTAAAATTCACTTTGCTATCTCCAAATTCCATTGACAAGGTACCAGAATGCACATCAATCTTGGTTTTTGCAGTTTTGAGAAATGGCCTACCTAAGATCAATGTTGGTTGATTAATATGCATGTCATCCTCCATATTCAACACATAAAAATCAGCGAGGAATATCAATTCATTTACTCTCACCAAAACATCTTCTAAAACTCCTTGGGGTGGGTTGTGCTCCGGTTGGCTAGTTGAATGACCACTCCCATTGGCTTGAGCTCTCCCATGTGCAAGGACTTGTAAACCGATGTTGGCATGACATTGATTGAAGCACCAAGGTCTAGCATGGCTTGATTGAATTGCTTGCTCCCTATGGTGCAAGGGATGGTAATAGTGCCGGATCCTTGCATTTAGGTGGAATGCTCGGTTGGATGATGGCGGATACATTTACGCCCATGTCGACTCTTTCATTTCCTTGACCTCCTTCTATGAGTGCATAAGTCTTTGAGGAACTTTGCATATTTGGGAATTTGCTTGATTGCATCCAGGAGTGGAATATTAACTTCAACTTTTGAATGTCTCCATGATCTCCTTGTCCAATCTCGCTTCGCTCGCTTCTTGTTTTGTGTCACTCTATTGGGAAGAGGCGGTGGCAATTTCTCACTTTGTTCAACTTGCTTGCTATTGCTTGGTTACGCATAATTTTCCTCTGATTCTGCAGAATCGATTTTTCTTGTATCCTTGGTTGTTCTCTGAATCTGCAGAATCTGGTTGTTCAACATCGGGAACCTTAAGTTGCTTGCCACTTCTCGAGTGATGGGCCGACATTCCTTGGATTGCTCACGGATTGGGAGGGAGGTTGCGAGAACCTTGGGATTTCAGCTCATTCATCGTTGTAGCCAATCGACCAATCTGTGTTTGCGGACTACGGATCTTGGCTTCGTTCTTCTGAAATCGAACACTGCTGGTTGCCATCCGCTTCACCAATTCGCCAAGCTTGGTTACGAGCTCTTGCTTTGTGGTCGGTCTGGTTTAGCTTGTCGCGGATCTTCTTGTCTCATGTTTGGTCTATGACATTGTGCTTAAGCGATATTGAAATTTCTGCCGCTTTGTTGGAATTGATTAGCATTACCATACCTAAGGTTTGGGTGGTCTCTCCATCCGGATTGTATGAATTAGAAAAGGGTCATAATTCCTCTGCTGCTGGTTACTGTGGGTACATTGATAAGGCCTCCCAGAAAAATTCCAGCAAGCTGTTTCATTGCCTTCTTGCGTGTGCGGACATTGGTCTGTTGCATGACCTGGTATCTGACAAATTCCACAAAGGCTTGCTTTGGTGGTGGTATGGATTGCCGAGGTTGTTGTATCGACCAAGTGCCATTTGCCTCACTAAAGTTGTCACTCATCTATTACATTTCTCCATCCTCTGTGGTTCGGATTATAGGTATTCACTTCATTCACTCCTCTTGTAGGCACTATGGCTCGGGTACCAAATTGTTGAGCATTTTCAGCCATGTTAGCAATCAAGTCCCGGGTCTGCAGGGGTTTTATCTACGAGCTCCTCGAAGCAAAGCATCAATCATACTTCTATCCATTGGCATCGGACCTTCATAAAAATCTTGAATGAGGAGTGGTCACTAATCTGGTGGTGTGGACTGACTTTGCACACAATTTCTTGAATCTCTCCCAATATTCATGTAAGGTCTCACCATGGATCCGCCTTATGCCACATATATCTTTTACGATTGCAGCTGACTCTTGAAGCGAGAAAGAATTTCTCTAGAAACGACCTATTCATGTCTTGCCAGCATGTAATGGAACCAGGATGCAGATAGTAAAGCCAATCCTTTGCAGCTCCATCAAGTGAGAAAGGAAAAGCTCTCAATTTAATGTGATCTTCATCAACTCCATGTGGCCTCATGGTGGAGCACACCACATGGAATTCCTTGAGATGCTTGTGTGGATCTTCTCGGCCAGGACCATGGAACTTAGGAAGCAAGTGTATCAATCTGATTTGAGCTCAAAATCCGCATGCAATGCAGGTATTGGATGGCAAGAGCTTGGTAGTTGACATCTAGTGCTGCCAGCTCTTTCAAAGTCCTATCATGATTGTTAGCCATGTTTTCTGGACGCAACTGGTCAGTCTCAGAACTCAAATCAGTGAATTCAGAGATGCACTCACTAAAACTATCACTATGCAAGCTACTACTATGCAAATGACTAGTATGAAGGCTATGCACACTAACCTGACTCCTAATGAGCCTATGGAATGTTCTATCTATCTCAGGATCAATATCACACAAATTTTGAGGATTGGACCTGGTCATGCATGATCAGACAGAATTACTTGCAATGCAAGAAAAACACTAAAAATGCAAGAACACAAGAACCAGCATGCACAAGCACTCAAACTAGGTCAAGGGGAGGTGGATCAGATCAGTTTCAGGATGCAAATGAAGCACAAGAAAGCTCAGATCAAAATAAGCTTGTTTGCTACCTGAAAATTGAATTAGAAAAATCAGAAAATCCTAAAAATGAAGAAAAAATGGCCTAAATGAGGTTTTTTTGAGAAATTGGTGGCCCAATAGATCTTGAAAAGTTATATGAAATGGACATATCATTTGCATCAATCGGAGTTATATGCAAAAAGTTATGCCACTTCAAAGTTTTAGCCTAAAATCTTGAAAAAGTCATACCAGATGATGGAATATAGCAAAAATAGGTGTCACCTGACCCTTTGGGTCACTTTTGCTCAGGATGATGGTAAAACTTTGGACAAGAATCCCTGGCTTCAAACTCCAACTTAGGATCTACTTCAACAACTCCTATTAGGCTCCCTTATGCTCCCTTGGTGTAATTCTGTAAAAACAGGGTCAGCACTCACAACCAAGGTTAGCCACAATCCTAATATGATTAATGTGGTCTATAGAAGCAAGGAAAGGCACTGTTCTATTGGTTGATGCAGAAAGTGCTATGACAGGCTCGAAATGCTATGCAAGGTGAGGCTAAAGATGTTACTGATATGGATGCAGACTAAGGCTTATATGAATGACTATTCTATGATGCAAACTCTATTAATGTCTGTAGACTAGGAAATGTAGAATGGAGGTTATGTACGAACTAGTCTATGAGCTGGTTATGCAGATGAGGAATTTGCCTAGCCTAGCCTAGCCTAGCTTATGAAGGTTCCTAGTTGCAGGATGCAGGATGCAGGATGCAGGATGCAAGATGCAGGATCACGAGAATCTGAGAATCTGAAGAGAAACCAGAATGCAAGGATAGAAGCCAAATGTGCAGAGTGTAGGACCACACAAAGAAAATAGAATTGGACACTAGCACTAAAACTAACAACTCAGAGCCATCAAACAAAACAAACAGAAAGCGCAGAGAGAATTTGGGGAGCTGTATGGATGCAAAACCACAACATAAAACAGGATTAAACACTACTCTAAATGCAGACTACTCCTAGTGCAGAAATGCAGAAATGCAGAAATGCAGAAATGAAGAATATGCACAAACACAGCAACTCATGAACACAGCACACAGAATCACACATGACATGCACTGACTCTGGACACAAGCACAAACAGGGAGTTAGCATGATATTCACAGGTATGAACATGATCAAACATAATGTATCATCCCCGGCAACGGCGCCAAAATTTGACTCGCGCGTCGTAACACGAGCAAATTAAACCGAATAGCGACTATAGTATAGTAACCAACTCGGATCGTTTCCCAAAGATGAACACACTATTTGATCAGAAAATTCAGGGGGGTTTTTATAACAAACACTTAAAATGCAATACTGAATTCCAAAGCAAACAGAAAACAAAAAGGCTAAATCGAATTAAAATTCTAATCCAAGACACACAAGAAGAAAGCAATCAACACTCAATCATTGGATTCAAATATACATGCAAACACTCCAATTCGATGATTAATTTTAGATTCAATTGAAACCTCAAATCAAACCTAGCATTCACATGAAAATCTCCATGCATTCAACTAATCACTCAAGCAATTCGGTTTAGAGACCTCTAAAACCGAATTGATTTTGGATTAACTTCCAAATCAATGCTCTAATCTCATATTCAGATCCGAATTATGAATCACACTCTTGAACAATCGAATCACATATATCAACCGAATTATACATGATTTGATTGACTCTTAATCAACATGCATGAATGAAAACCTCCAATTCAATTACGAGATTAAGAAGAAGAGAAGAGGAGTGAAACCGAAATTGGAATTTCCATGTCTTGATGCACCAATCCTCAAGAGCTTGAATGCTTCTCTTGATGCCTTGGATCAGAGGAGGATCACCCTCCATTAATGGAGGAAAGCATAAGAGAGAGAGAGAGAGAGAGAGAGAGTTTCTTATTCAATAAAACTAGAGATTACAAAATGAGCAAAATTAGTCCCTGAAGCATAATCAGAATTTCTATATATACCTCTAATTAAAAGTCACTAATTACTTAATTAAAATAATCCTCTTTTCCTAAGCTAAATTTGGATAGCTCATTTGCCCAATTTGGATGCTTAGAGAGAAAAGTTGTGCCCAAAACAAGTTGAGTGGGCTCTCTTAGACTCAGCAGCGACTTCCAACACGTTTTTGGGCCTCATAACGGTTCTTCTTGGCTTAGTGCTCTGAACATAAAATGAAGCCCTGGATGTTAGCTTTCCAATGCCACCGGAATGGGCTCAATTGAGTCCCTGTAGCCCAAGATATAGTCCAATCATTGAAGGCTGCTCAGAAACCGCGCCCAAACGCTTCAGTTCAGTTCCGAGCCCAATTTCGGCTTTAAGATCTTAGAATTAGCCCTTGCCCTCTTCATAGAAATTGTAGCTCTATCTCTTAGCTTTCCTACAAATCAAGAAGCGTAATAAAATGAGGTATAGAGCTCAAGATATGATCTGAACACTGAAGTAGGTCAAAATAACCGAAATGCTGCAAAAATTAACTAAGTCTCACTAAGATCCAAAAAAAAGAAAATGATCTAAACTCAACCAATTAAGCACAAAGGAGGATTAATGAGACAAGTATGAAGGATAAAAATAGTATAAAAATCCAATTCATCAGGAGCACAGCAATGAAGGTCTACATATTCCACGATTGTCTATTTCAGACTCCTGTGATGAGCCCATTTTTCCGACTACATTAGCCATTTGGTGAGGTTACCTTGGATGACATCCGTCCTTACTTTCAACCGCCAAGGTACCCTACTGATGATGAAACTGACTCAGATACCTGTCTAATTCTGACCGTTTCCTTGGATTCCGACCTTTCAGAGCCTTCCCACCCAAGTTGTCATGTGGAGACTGACCAATTTGAGCCCTCTTATTCATCTGTGATATGTTTGACGTTTGACTCGTCTTCTTCTTCAGTAGTTCCTCGTCACACTCCACCCCCGATTCTCGGTCGCAAGTTCATTCATACTCGTGCAGTGCCTCGAGGGCATGGGCGTGCTCGAGGAGGGAGACATGGTGATGTTACTCCTGGTGGATTAGGGAATGGTTTCTTCCCACCTGACAAGAGATGTGGTGATTGCATACGGAGCCGAGCGCAAGTATAACCCCTTTTGGTTGTAGTTATAGGGTTATCATTTTACTATATGGCATGCTTAGGCTTTAGGGATTTATGATATATTTTCTTTTATCATGTATCTAGTAGATTTCATGTGTAGGGCCGATAGTAGGTATTGGACCCATCATTATCTACATGTATGACTTTTAGTAACCCTATTAGCATTATATTAGCTGTAAATGGCTGTGGAATGAATGTTATGATTATCTAAGTTATTGTTATTCTTGTTGCTTCTGTTTATTGTTATTCGCATAGTATGTATGAGGTAGCATTGTTTTTTTTTTTATGCACTCACGATGCGCTCTTGGCTCTTGGTTTTCAAAATAGTTTACTCGTTATTGTTCAAAAAAAAAAATTTACCCCTATTTTCAGGTAAAGTAATTTCAAAAAGGTAATGTTAGTTCCACGAGCAAAAACAATAATTAGTAATTCCACAATATGACTTAAGCATAGACTAGAACTATTAGGGTGTTACAGCCTTGAGTCTTTGTGCATCACCGTCTCTCACGTCCCTTATCGAAGTGATTGAAGGGTCATGTCCCATTAATTCTTTTCTTATCATTATACTTTACATGCATAATACTTCTTTGACTAGACACATTCAATGATATGACTAAGTCCATAATTTTGACGGAAATCCGGCAGCATAATGACTAGATCGGAGTTTTCCCCAAAATGCCAATCATAAGCTTTCAACCAATAGCTTATCATATCACAATAATCAATCAATCATGAGACAAAGCTCAATCAACTCATCATTCATCATGCCAAACGGCATTGTAGCATCCCGAAGAAATGGTACTTCTAATTATCATTGTTGATTGAATTATTTTGTTTCATTAAAGAAATACATCTAATTAGAAATGAGAAAAAAAATGCCCCTATGTAAACTTTTGGTAATTGCAACCTTGCCCCTGAACATTTTTTGAAATGATATTTAGGTCCCTAGATCAATAGAATTAGTAGACTAAGGTTTTAAACGAAGCAGAACCACGTAGCAGAAACGCAGAAACCTAATTCTAGGCCAATTGGGCCATGGAGGTGTCCACATGTGAAATGACGTAGGATGCCCCTAGATTTGCTGATAATTACAAAAATGCCATTTGTTTCAGAAACCAAATAGAAATTTCTAAAGGATTTACGAAAAAGCAAAAAGATAACAATCCCAAAGAAATAGTGCAATTGATTTGCATTGTTAATCAATTTATTAGAAAAATAAGAGTAATTAGGGATAAATTATAAATACTAGAGCTAAAGAGAATTCAAATTGTTGTGTAAAAGACTATGAGAAATTATTTAGTATAATGTGCAAAATTACGCTAAGTTTAATATATGTTATTAATCAATTTATCTGACTTTATTGAATGTGTAGAATTAATTAGAAGTTAATGAAGATTAATTAGAAGTTAATTAGATGTTAATTAGAGAGAATTGGATTAGAAACAATTAAAATACAAAACCAATTAAAATACAAAACATAGTAAAGCTCATAAAATTCTCCTTAATTGTTTTGCCGATTTGAAGGAAATCGGTAGAATTTCGGTATTTTAAACTGTCGGAACCGAATCAATAGGATTATGTGATGAAAACCCTAGGATAACTGGCTGAAATTCAGCCACCATTCTTCCACCTAAGTGGGCCCAAAGAGTGGAGAAACTTGGCTCACTCACCACCACCAAAGCCTCCACCAATCACAAGCCACAAAACCTAACTAACCGTGTTTTAAAGCATCAAAATCTCTCCTAACTCTCCTCATTTTTGTGCTCCTGATTAATTGGATTTTTATATATTTATTTTCTCTCATATTTAGTTCATTAATCTTCTTTTGTGCTTAATAGGATTAATTTGGGCCATTTTGCGTTTTATTGAGTTTTGGTTAGGCTAGATTTAGTTTTTCCAGCACTAAGCTAATTCTGACACTATTTTGGTTCCTTGGGCATATCTTGAGTTATAGAGCTCATTTTATTATGATTCTTGATTTGTAGGAAAGTTGAGAGATAGGCCCACAATTCCTATGAAGAGGTCAAAGGCCAATTCTGATGATAAGAAGCCGAAACTGGGCCTAGAAGTTAACTAAAGAGATGCACTCGCAGTTTCTGAACTGGGTGCAATATTTGGACCACATCTTAGTCCATAGTAGCCCAATTAAGCCCATTCCAATGGCGTTCTGAAGCTAACATCCAAGGCTACAATTCTTTGTCAGAATACAAATCAAACAGTTGCATATTCCTGGCCAAAAACCACAGAAGATGTTACTAGTTGTATTGGAAAGCTGAATTTAGTGTTTTTAGCATAATTTTCTCTCTAGAGTTTAGAATTTAGCAAATAAGATGTCCAAATTCATCTAGGAGACACGGGGATTAATGTAATAACTCTTATGGATTGTTTGGAGATGTTTTGATTCTATTTTGGATGGATGAATTGGGAGGAGGTGAAGAACTGGAGGAGGTTAGACAGATTTTGAGGGGAATAAGCAATTTTCGATTTTGATTTTTTTTCTTCTTCTCTCTTCTATCACACCCCCCTACCTTGCCAATTTGTCTTCCTCCATTCATGGAGGCTTGAACTTACATCTGATCCATAGATTAAAGAAATAACAACAACACTCTTGAGAATTGGTTTAATCAAACTCAGCATACAATCGATTTTATCTATTCCTTCTTCTCTTTTTTTAATCTCGTTTGAATTGGAGTTCTTCATTTTGAATTGATGGTTGAAATTTGATTGGTTGCATAATATTCGGTAGATATATGTAATCAGATTATGGAAGGAACATGAATTAGAGTTTCAAGTTTGAATTCTACGATTAACTACATTGGCATATGGAATTAACATAATTCACTTAGACTCTAGAGGTTTCTGAATTTTAATTGAAATTGTGTTAATCAAATGCATGAAGGTTTTCATGTGAATGCTGAGTTTGAATTGAGGTTTCATTCAGATTCAATGTTAATCACTAATTCTGTTTACTAAGTTATTTCTAGAATTCAATGATTAAGTGTCTATGGTTGTTCCTTTGATTCTTGGATTAGAGTTTCAATTTCTGTTCATTTCCATTTTAATTAGCTATGTTTTTATTTGATGAACAACCCCCCCACAAATTTCAAATCATATAACATTGTCATCCATGTGAGATGACCCGAATTGCACCCTTTACTGCAAAATAGTGTAACTCGGTTTTATTGTAATTTGACCAAGCTCGGCACTCGAGTCAAATTTTAGCGCCGTTGCTAGGGATGATTGATGTTATTTGGTGATGTTAATATGTGTTAATATCATTGCATATTTTGTTTTGATGTGTGTTTGGTTAAGCTATTAGTTTTAATTCATAGTTAGTAGTTCAATTTTACGATTTTTTTGATGATTAACTCTTTTCAGTTGATTTCAGGGGACTTGATTCCATAGCAAAACATCATTCTTAGGAAGACTTAATTGTTAAAGGATTAAGCCCCCCTATTTTTGTCAAATTCCATCATTTGGATAGGCTTTTAGAGGTTTTTTATCTTTTCGGTATTTTTTGGGAAGTAATGGGTATTTTTGTAAAAGATTTTGTGCTCCGATTGACTTGAAAATTGATCAGTTGAAGAAAAATGGTCCTTTGATTGAGATTAAGGCAAAGCTATTGACTTTTTATTTTTAAGCCAAATTCCTTCATTTAGACCACTTTTTTAATTTTTTTAGATTTTTCTTTGCATTTTTTTACTCCTTGAGGGTAAAATTTTTGAGGTGTGGTGGTCCCATAATTTTTTAAAAATTACTTGGAAGTATTTTTATGTGTATTTTGATTATTTTGAGTGTTTGTGTGCAATTTTTAGGGCTTTGTGTTAGGGGTGAAATAGGTGTGTATATGGTTCTGTTTGCTATTTTGTTAGTACATGACTAGGTCTGATCCAAGTCCTAATTTAGTTGAGTTTGATCTTGAGTTAGAGAGGACTCTTAGACAAATTAGAAGAGCTAAGAGGAGGTTGTTTGAGACTAGTTCTGCTAATAATTCTAATTTTTATTCTATTCCTAACTTTGTTGACAATTCTGATTTTTCAGGAAGCATGGCTAATAGAACCTTGAAGGAACTTGCAACACCTAATGTCAACTATCAAGCTTTGGCCATTCAGTACCCGAATTTGGATGCAGACTTCGAGCTAAAATCAAGATTGATACATCTACTGCCCAAGTTTCATGGCTTAGCTGGAGAAGACCCTCACAAGCACTTGAAGGAGTTCCATGTAGTGTGCTCAACCATGAAGCCACATGGAGTGGAGGAAGACCATATCAAGCTGAGGGCATTTCCTTTCTCCCTGGATGAATCTGCCAAGGATTGGTTATACTACTTGCATCCAGGTTCCGTCACAAGCTGGCAAGACATGAAGAGGATGTTCTTGGAGAAATTCTTTCCTGCATCAAGAGCTGCTGCAATCAGGAAGGACATTTGTGGAATAAGGCAGATTAGTGGAGAGACATTGCATGAGTATTGGGAGAGGTTCAAGAAATTGTGTTCAAGCTGTCCGCACCATCAGATTAGTGACCAGCTTCTTATTCAGTATTTTTATGAAGGTCTCATGCCAATGGACAGAAGTATGGTTAATGCTGCTTCTGGAGGAGCTCTGGTACATAAAACACCTGTTGCAGCTCATGAATTAATTCTAAACATAGCTGCTAATGCACAACAATTTGGTACCCAAGCCATAGTGTCAACAAGTGGAGTAAATGAAGTGCAAACCTCTGATACAAACCAGCAGAGGATGGAGAACCGAATAGATGAGTTGACAACCTTGGTGAGGCAATTAGCACTTGGACAGCAGCCTCAGCCCCAACCCCAGCAACCAGTAGCTATCATTTGTGGCATTTGCTCTATACTAGGACATCCAACAAATTAGTGTCCACATTTGCAGGAAAGCAATGAAACTGTTGCAAGAATCTTTCCTGGTAGGCCTTATCAGTAGCAGCAGTAATAGAAGAGTTATGATCCATTCTCCAACACATATAATCCTGGCTGGAGAGATCACCGGAATCTAAGGTATGGTAACAACTTCAATCAGTTTCAGCAACTTCAGTTTAAGCAAAATTCTACTAAACCAAGCTCAAGACAATATCATCCACCAGTTCAGCAAAATAAACCACAAATTAGCAGCTCAGAACCTAGCCTTGCAGATTTAGTGAAGCACATGGCAACTAGCAGTGTTCAATTTCAACAAAGAATAAAAGCCAGCATCTAGAATCTACAAACACAGATTGGTCAGTTGGCTACAATAGTAAATGAGATGAAGTCTCAAGGTTCTGGCAACCTTCCTTCCCAATCCATGACCAATCCAGAATGTGAGTTCCATCACTTTGAGAAGTAGCAAGGAGCTTAAGATTCCTGATGTTGCAGAAAAGAATAACCAAGCAGATTCTGCAGAACAACCAGAGGTAGCAGAAAAATCTGATTTTGCAAAAATAAATAAAAATGGTGCAGAACCAAGCAGTAGCAGTAGCAAGCAAGTTGAACAAAGTGTTCCACTGCCTTTCCCCAATAGAGTGACAGAAAACAAGAAGCGGGCAGAAGCAGAAATGGACAAGGAGATTATGGACACATTCAGAAAAGTGGAAGTCAATATTATGCTCCTAGAAGCCATCAAACAGATTCTAATGTATGCCAAGTTTCTCAAGGACTTGTGCACTCATAGAACGAGGCTGAAAGGAAATGAGAAGATAAGCATGGGCAGAAATGTTTCTGCCATCATTCAGCAAAGTATTCCTCCGAAATGCAAGGATCCAGGGACTTTCACCATTCCATGCATCATAGGAAGTAAGCAGTTCAGTCAAGCTATGTTGGATCTTGGAGCTTCAATAAATGTCATGCCAAAATCAATTTACAAGTCTTGTGCATTGGAGAGCTCAAGCCAACAAGAGTGGTCATCCAACTTGCCAACCAAAGCACAACTCACCCTGAGGGAGTTTTAGAAAATGTGTTGGTAAGAGTAAATGACCTTATTTTTCCTGCTGATTTCTATGTGCTAAATATGGAGGATGAATTGCATGCTAATCAACCAACATTAATCTTAGGTAGGTCATTTTTGAAAACTGCTAAGACTAAGATTGATGTGCATTCTAGTACATTATCTATGGAATTTGGAGATAGTAAAGTGCATTTTAATCTGTTTGATGCCATGCGATACCCACCAGAAGAGCATTCTGTTTTTCATATAGACATTATTGATTCATTGGTTGACGAAGTGCATGAGAACTTGTTGGCTGAATTATATTATGTTGATTGTGATTATGATAGTGGTAATGACTTATGTGTTGTTTGTGCTATTTATGCTGAATTTGCTGCATTCCTACATGGTTGTGATTCTATTCATTCAAATTCTATAAATCCTGCTGTTTCAGTTTCAGCTTTAGCATTTACTAATTCTGATTTTGTGAATTTTTTCGCTGACAAATCGGTTTATGCTAATTCTGATTGTGCTATGTTTAATCGTGCAAATTCTGATGCTGATGTTGAATTAAATTCTAGAAATTCTGTTTGCACGAATTCTACCATTGTAGATTTTGCATGTATTGATTGTAACAAATCTGATTCTGTTGCTACAGTAGCAAATTCTGCTATTATATTTTCAGATTCTGCAAATATTGATTCTACAGTGTCAAATTATGCCAATTCTACTACTGTCTTTATAAACTCTGTTTCTACAGATTTAAATACTGTACTTATAGTTTCTGCAGGTTCTACATTACTATTTTCTGCACATTCTACTACTTCAGTTTCTAGTTGGACAAATTCTGCATTTACAGAAATTTTTGTTATTGATGAGTCTATTTCTAAATATTCTGTTTATGATGTACAGTCTACAGTTTCAATTTCTGATGTTGAGTTGCAAATTTAAAATTCTGAATTTTTAGATTTTGTGATTTTGAATTCTGTACATCATTTTAACTCTACTAATTCTATTTTAGCTTCCATAGGATATGATGATGCTGTTGTGCAAAATTTTTCATAGATTGCAGGTGCTGAACCCAAACCATCAGAAGCAACTCCAAGATTAGCACCTTCCATCATAGAGCTACCCACTTTGGAACTGAAGCCACTTCCAGAAAATTTGAAGTATGCATTTATGGCACCAAATGAGAAGCTACTAGTCATTATAGCCAAAGATTTGCAATCAGAGCAAGAAGAGAAGTTGCTGAACATCCTAAGGCAAAACATGAAGGCTATAGGCTGGACATTGGCAGACATACTTGGGATTAGCTCCTCTACATGCATGCATAGAATTCAATTGGAGGAGGGAGTGAAACTAGTGAGGCAACCTCAGAGAAGGCTCAACCCGCTTATCTTGGATGTGGTGAAGAAAGAAGTGAGTAAGTTGCTGGCTGCAGGAATTTTTTATCCAATTTCAGATAGCAAGTGGGTGGACCCGATGCAAGTGGTTCCAAAGAAGACTAGAATAACAGTGGTGAAGAACTTTCAGGAAGAGCTAGTGCCTACAAGTGTGCAGAATAACTGGAGAGTCTGCATAGATTATAGGAGGCTGAACCAAGCTACTAAGAAGGACCATTTCCCATTGCCCTTCATTGATCAGATGCTGGAGAGATTGATAGGTCAGTTACACTACTATTTTCTTGATAGTTTTTCTAGTTATTTTCAGATCCATATAGCACCTGAAGATCAGGAAAAGACAACTTTCACCTGTCCATTTGGCACATTTGCATACTGGAGGATACCCTTTGGTTTATGCAATGCCCCAGGGACATTTCAGAGGTGCATGGTGAGTATCTTTTCTGATTTTCTAGAGAATTATATGGAAGTCTTTATGGATGATTTTACTATTTATGGCACTTCATTTGATGCATGCTTGGATAGTCTTGCTAAGGTACTGAATAGATATATTGAGTCTCACCTTGTCTTGAATTTTGAAAAATGTCATTTTACAGTTAAACAAGGTGTAGTCTTAGGACATGTTATTTCTAGTGAGGGTATTGCTGTTGACAGGTCCAAGATTGATGTTATTGCTTCTTACCTTACCCCACATGTGTGCGGGAAGTGCGTTCTTTTCTTGGACATGCAGGTTTTTAGAGGCGATTTATCCAGAACTTCAGCAAAATTACCCTTCCACTTTCCAAGCGACTGCAGAAGGAGACTTCTAGTTTGATGATAAGTACAAGAGAGTTTTTGACCAATTGAAGCAGCACCTGATTTCTGCTCCTGTTCTTCAGCCGCCAAACTGGGAATACTCGTTCGAGCTCATGTGTGATGCATCGAACCTTGCAGTTGGAGCTGTTCTTTCCCAGACGGTTGGGAAGATTCCTCATGTTATAGCATATGCTTCCCAGACCTTAGACTCTGCACAGGCTAATTACACCACCACGGAGAAGGAGCTTTTAGCCATTATTTTTGCTTTAGATAAATTTCATGCTTATCTGTTAGGAACTAAAGTAACTATTTTTTCTGATCATGCAGCCTTGAATTTCTTACTGAAGAAGCCAGATACAAAGCCTAGACTCATCAGGTGGATGTTGCTGTTGCAAGAATTTGATATTGAGATCAGGGACAAGAGTGGAGATGAGAACCTGGTAGTAGACCACTTGAGTCGCATTTCATAGACCTTGGAGGCTCTACCTATCCATGAGACCTTTCCAGATGAGCAGCTTTTAGAGTTGCGAGGTAAGGATCCATGGTATGCTGATTTGGTTAACTATCTAGTTGCTTCTGAGTTGCCCACCTATTTTAAAAAGCATCAGATAGACAAACTTAAGAGTGAGGCTAAATATTATGTCTAGGACGATCCTTATTTGTGGCGCATGTGTAGTGATCAGATTATTAGGCACTGTGTACATGAGCTTGAGATTCCTTCTATTTTGCATTTCTGTCTCACACTTGCTTATGGTGGTCACTTTGGACCACCACGCACTGCTAGGAAGGTCTTAGATGCAAGTTTTTATTGGCCCACATTGTTTCGCGATTCTTACACCTATTGTAAGAATTGTGAATAGTGTCAGAAGATAGGTACTATTTCCCATAGGAATGAGATGCCTTAACAACTATTATTATTTTGTGAGACATTTGATGTTTGGCATATTGACTTTATGGGTCCATTTCCTGTCTCATTTGGTTTTGTTTATATTTTGCTGGCTGTTGATTATGTCTCCAAGTGGGTGGAGGCCAAGGCCACCCGGACTGATGATTCTCATGTTGTTGTAGATTTTGTCAGATCACACATTTTTTGCAGGTTTGGAGTGCCTAAAGCAATCATCAATGATCAGGGGAGCCATTTCTATAACAGGAACATAGCAACTCTGTTGAAGAAATATGGTGTCACCCACAAGGTCTCAACTCCATACCATCTGCAAACTAATGGACAGGTGGAGGTATCAAATAGGAAGTTGAAGTAGATTATGGAGAAAACAGTGCAGCCTAGCATGAAGGATTGGAGCAAGAGGCTGGAGGATGCATTATGGGCATACCGCACTGCCTACAAGACTCCTTTGGGGATGTCCCAATATAGAATTGTCTTTGGCAAGGCATGCCACTTTCTAGTGGAAATTGAGCACAAAGCATATTGGGCAAGCAAGAACTGCAACCTTGATATAAGCCAGTCCGAACTTCATAGGAAGCTCAAACTTCAGGAGTTGGAGGAGATCCGGTTGGAAGCCTGTGAAAACTCCCGCATGTACAAGGAAAAGAGAAAACTCATCCATGATAAGAAGTTGCTGCGCAAGGAGTTCTCCATTGGCCAGAAAGTGCTTCTCTACAATTCTTGCCTCAACCTCTTTTCTGGTAAGCTTCGTTCTAGGTGGCTTGGTGCTTATATAGTGATTAAGATTTTTCCATATGGTGCTGTGCAGATTTTGGAGCCTGGGACCAATAAAGCTTTCACAGTGAATGGCCACTGCCTAAAGCCATTTCATGAAGACACACCCTTGGAGACCATTGAGGAGGTCCGCTTGCTAGCGGCCACTTACACTTCATAGGGGAGTTTCTCTTTTCTTGCCCTCACCTCATTTTACTTGCCTTGCATTTCCATTGTGTGTAATACATTGAGGACAATGTAAAGTTGAAGTGTGGGGGGGTGGTTTCGACATAGGTTGTAGGTTGTGTTGTTTGGTAATTAATCTTGCATTATAGATTTGTTTCATGGTTGCTTTTACTTAATTTTTGCTTAAAGAAAAAAAAATTTGCTTAATTTTCTTTGTTCTGCTTTGGTTCTCCATTGTTGAATTGAAAGTTATTGAGTTAAGGCATTAGGCTTTAGGGAGAATATAACACCCTTTATCATATACGCCATGCTCGAGTCATGGAGTTATATTAAAAGGTTGTCACTGTGCTAAGAAAATGTTAAAATATGGAAAATATAACACATGGCCCTTTAACTATTTACTTTATTACCGACTAGTAGTCTCTGATACATAGAGAATAAAATAATTACACTTTTAAAAGAAATTGCGACTGATATAATATACAGCGTCTACGTCTAACTAGTCGTTAGCTAGCTTCAATAGTCTCTTAATTCTGGCTTACGCCCGATTCTTGCTCGTTGAATGGCTCTATACACCGCCTCGTATTTGATTTCCATCTTGGGTGCTGGAATGTTTACGAAAAAGAAAACATGCAAGCAGGTAGTAAGAACCTAAAGTTCTTAGTAGGTAAACTCAAACCAATCTTATAGTGTCATCATAAACATTCCAGTTGCTTCGGTTTATTGTGAAAATATGAGCACATATAAATAAATAGTGGTTCAAATTTAAGTTGAAAACACCTTTCTCGAAGCAGGTTATATTTTATCAACCACTTGCCATATCATATGACAGACATAGAAATATGAATAGTAAAATATGCTTCAACAAGAATCATAATAGTATTATGACTTAATGAGATAATTGGAGATGCACATAGAGATGCCTATACTTGACTGTATGCAAGTGCACTTGACTTAATTCATCTCTTTCTTTAACTTGCAACTTGATCTTGTTCTTTTATGCTTGGTCCCCCGAAGGTGAATGGCTTCTCTCACCTTTGGATAATAGCCTGCTTTTCAGGTCTGAGCTCGTACCTATACATGAGTGAGGGGTTTACTTTCCCCGACCCTCACACCGGTCTATTCCCATTAAATCTGGTCGAGGGTTGGCCCAAGTCTTAGACAGTACCGGTCTGGTCCACGCTAGCTGGGTCTATGCCAGGCCTCACGTGATAGCTTAGTACATCCCTCTTGCAAATTCTTATTATCTTTTTCTTTTCCATATCTTATCATGCATGCAGATGCTTTGTGCATACATGGATGTGTCTCATACCTTATTTCTCATATCATATTCTTATTATGCTTACATACATGACATACATGAACATAACATATAATGTAAATATGTCCAAAGTACAATCACCCATAGCATAAGTTCTCATAAACTCCTGCCGAAAATTTGGCAGCATAATGATCGAGTCTGCTTCCCCGTGAATAGTGCCAGGCTCCCACGGACAAATCAATCATAGCAGTATAAACAATCTAACATATTTATCACTGTAAAACTTGCAACCTTCAACCCAAGCCTTATATGTACACTAATACTTGTGAAACCATCAATCTAGTCATTCTGCCAATTCTGTTTAGTTCTGCCTGAATTTTGTATAATCCATCTTTAGTCCAATTCAACTCATTCAAACCTAAATTTTGAATATGTCATAGCTCTATTTGTCTAGTTTCCAACCCTTTTTAGTCCCATCTCATTTTGATTTGCATAACTCAAGTTATTTAAGTTTTATCTCAGCTTGCTCTGTAGTTGGTCAGAATTACACACTTAGAAGTAAAAATCCACTAAAAATCAAAAAATAGTTCAAATCATACAAAATTGGTCTCATATTAAAAGTAATAGGACAAGCTTTCATTTGCATAAAGTTCCACTCCATTTACCTTAGTAGAGCTCTAATTATAAGCTCTGAAATTTGACCTTCCGGAACTGCCTTATTTTAGCCCAGTTTGGACATAGGGCAACTTTCTCGGACCACTGGGAGCAAACGGGACCTTATCTAACTCTGAAATTTTTATGGAATATTCTCGTATATGTAAGCTTTCTAAAAAAGTTAGTTTCATCCAATTTCAAGTCGTATAAAGCGAGTTTTACCCTGAAAAACCCAGTCTGCCCAGAATCAAACTCAAAAACCTAGGTCAAACTTTAAAAATTCATATCTCTCTCAATACTAGTCCAATGGCCTTATATGATATATTTATGGAAATCCCTGAATGTCTAGCTTCATATAAAAATAGATTCATGCACTTTCTATGGCTGTAGACAGAGCCATACACTCCGCCGGTACGGATGCCGTATGGTTTTCTCACAAAAATAGATTCTGCTTAGCTCCTTTTTGAGTTTTTGATAAATTCCTCAACTTAAACCAAGCTTCCTCATCTCAAATCACTAGAAGAACATCAAAACATCATCATACAAGTATGGCATAAGAGGAATACAGCAGCCACATAGTCACATGATACAACAAATAACTAAGGGTTTGAGTTACCTACCTCAAAATTCTTGAAACCATGGATGCAAGGAAGGTAAGAACAACACCCCAACCTTCTTCCCTTCTCATGGCAGCACCACAAATGGTTGTGGAGGGACACCACTTGATGCTAAATCATGAAATTGCTAGAGGAGTTTTGTAGAGGAAAGGATAAGGATTAATTCTTATGCAAGGAGCAAGAGGATTTGAGGTCAAGAAAGCTTCCAATCTTGAGCTTGAAGCTCTTGGTCATGGAGGTAAGGAAAGAAAGGAAGGATAAGAATAAGAAGAAGAGGAGAAGAAGCTGATGTGTGTGGCGCAAAAGTGAGGGAAGAAAGAAAGAAAATTATCATTTGGTGGTGGTGGTAGTTGGAAACTTGACTCATGATTAGTGGTTATATTTGTGGTGAGTATTTGGCCACTTTCTTTCACAAAGTGGGCAGCAAGGTGGCGCCTCACATGGGGGGAGGAGTGGCTAAATTTTGGCCACTCATGCTAGGGTTCTTGGTGTGTGATTCTACTGATTCGGCTCCGGCAGTTTAAAACACCGAATATTTACCGATTTCTTCAAAACCGGTAAAACGTTACTTAATAGTTTTGTAAGATATCTACATGTTTATTTTAATTCTTCTTAAGCCTTATCTCTCTAATTAATATCTAATTAACTTCTAATTATCCTTTAATTAATTTCTAATTAGCCTTACCTAATCAATAAGATCGAATAGATCGATTAATAGCGTAGATTAAATGTTTTACAAATTTCGAGCCTTTCTATTTTCTGTTTTCTATAGTTAATGGCATATCCATAATTTTGAGCAAGTCCAGGGGCACCCCACGTCATTTCACCCCGGGCTGCCTCCATGGCCCAATTGGCAGAGATTTAAACTTCTACGATTTCACCATGTGCTTCTGCTCTGTTTAAAATCTCAATCTGCTAATTCTATAGATGTGGGAACATGAAGGTCATTTTGTGAAAAGTTCTAGGGTTATTGTGGGAATAAGTCTTTGAGGTCAAAATATAATTTCTAAAAATTCTGGGTATCACTGCAATTAACAAAAGTTTGCAGGGGCACTTTTGTCATTTCCTAATTTTTAACATATCGCAGTGCCGTATTTTCAACGGCAATGTTACACTACCCTATAATCCCAAGTGTGAGGATAGTCATGGCATAGCACTACCTGAGAAATTCTCACATTGTCTAAGGGAAATAATTCAAAGTTTCTATTACGTTCTGTTTACGAAAGTGGGGATGTTACAGAGAATAGGGTTCCAACATGATTTCATTTTTTTTCCCCTCTTGATATTTAAGTTGGGTGATTGATCGTGATTTGCAATAATTGAGTATGTTGGACTTTACCTTTGTGAGCTTTTGAGCCATATTTTGGATAGTAACACTTCATGCCATTCTTTTCTTTCTTGTGTGTTTTCCCTCATAGATTTTGTTATTCGAGAACTTGCTTTGATTCTTCTTTGATGCTACATTTTTCATATGCATTCATGTACATGATAAAGGCATTTATTTCATTTTAACCACTTGGCCATATAACATAGCTTACCTTGCATTTTGCCCCTTGTTTAGCCCCTTCGAGCGTTATTGACCATTTCTTGGTTTCTAGCACATTATAAGCTTTAAGTGGAAAACAATATTATACCCAACCTTAGGGCATAGGGAGTGCATTGGTTTCATCATTATTGTTGTATTTCAAGTGTGGGGGTTTGAAAGGATGCAAGGGTTTTAAAAAAGAAAGAAAGAAAGAAAGAAAGAAAAAATTTTAGAATGGGGAATCTTGATAAAGGGAAAAGAAAGTTCAAAGAGAGTAAGTGTGCCATAGTTTGATTTGTCTAATGACCAATGTCACTTCTATTCTCTTAGGTTGTATCTTGTCATATCCTCATATTTTCTTACCCTTACCTTGGCCCCATTACAAACTTTAATAAAGTCCTCTTGATTTGTGTTTGCATATGATTGTGAGTAGTGGAGAAGTAGAAGATTAACAAGCTTATGGTAATGCATTGTCTATTGAGGTGACTTGAGTGAAACACTTTTACCCATACACTTACGAGTTGAGAGATTCAAACACTATCTTGTTAACCCTTTTATGCTCGATTTATTTGCATTTTGAAGGATATTGCTTAACTTACATTTTTAAGAAATGGGGTATTGAATGATTTGATTGTTGGAAACTCTTAATGCCTTATATGCTCTTATGTTCCTAAGCTTAACACTTTTGATGATTTATTGGAGAATTTGTTTGTTCAATTTGGTTATTCTCTGATTTTTAGGTTGTATGTTTTTGTCCTTAATTGAATTTTGCATGAGGACATGCAAGAACTAAGTGTGGGGGAATTTGATTAATTGGATTTTTATCTATTTATTTTCTCTCATATTTAGTTCATTAATCTTCTTTTGTGCTTAATAGGATTAATTTGGGCCATTTTGCATTTTATTTAGTTTTGGTTAGGCTAGATTTAATTTTTCCAGCATTAAGCTAATTCTGACACTATTTTGGTTCTTTGTGTATATCTCGAGTTATAGAGCTCATTTTGTTGTGATTCTTGATTTGCAGGAAATTTAAGAGATAGGCCCCCAATTCCTATGGAGAGATCAGAGGCCAATTCTGATGATAAGAAGCCGAAACTGGGCCTAGAAGTGAACTGAAGAGATACACTCACGGTTTCTGAACTAGGTGCAGTATTTGGACCATATCTTGGTCCATAGTAGCCCAATTAAGCCCATTCCAATGGCATTTTGAAGCTAACATCCAAGGCTACAATTCTTCTTCAGAATACAAATCCAAACGGTTGCATATTCTTGGCTAAAAACCACGAAGATGTTACTAGTTGTATTGGAAAGCTGAATTTAGTGTTTTTAGCATAATTTTCTCTCTAGAATTTAGAATTTAGTAAATAAGATGTCCGAATTCATCTAGGAGACATGGGGATTAATGTAATAACTATTGCAGATTTTTGGAGACGTTTTGATTCTATTTTAGTTGGATGAATTAGGAGGAGGTTAGACAGATTTTGAGGGGAATAAGCAATTTTCGATTTTGATTTTTTTTCTTCTTCTCTCTTCTCTCATGCCCCCTCACCTTGCCAATTTGTCTTCCTCCATTCATGGAGGCTTGAACTTACATCTGATCCACGAATTAAAGAAACAACAACACTCATGAGAATTGGTTTAATCAGACTCGGCATACAATCGGTTTCATTTATTCCTTCTTCTCTTATTTCAATCTCGTTTGAATTGGAGTTCTTCATTTGGGATTGATGGTTGAAATTTGATTGGTTGCATAATATTCAATAGATATATGTAATCAGATTGTGGAAGGAACATGAATTAGAGTTTCTGGTTTGAATTCTACGATTAACTGCATTATCATATGAAATTAACATAATTCACTTAGATTCTAGAGGTTTCTGAATTTTAATTGAAATTGTGTTAATCAAATGCATGAAGGTTTTCATGTGAATACTAAGTTTGAATTGAGGTTTCATTCAGATTCAATGTTAATCACTGATTCTATGTGCTGAGTTATTTCTAGAATTCAATGATTGAGTGTTTGTGGTTTTTCCTTTGATTCTTAGATTAGAGTTTCAATTTCTATTCATTTCCATTTTAATTAGCTACATTTTCATTTGATAAACAACCGCCCCCACAAATTTCTGATCATATAACATTGTCATCCATGTGAGATGACCAGGATTGCACCCTTTACCGCAAAGTACTGAACCTCGATTTTATTGTAATTTGATCGAGCTCGGCAGTCGAGTCAGGTCCCTCCATCAGCTGCCCATTCCTCTTTCTCTCTTCTCCAATTCCTCTCCTTCTTCCTCCCATCTCCAAGCTCTACCTACTTCCTCCACCAAAAACTCAAATCTAGCTAGTTTCTACATCAATTTGAGGTAGGAATCCAACTTCTCTTCTTGATTTCTTTGATTTGGGGTTGTGTAGGTGTAACACCCTAATAAACGCATACTATGCTTAAGTCGTATTACGGCATTTTATTAGTTGTTACTTATACTCGTGGAAAACTAAACTTCACTTGAAATTAATTTACGCGGAAAATACAGTAAGATTTTTTTTTTTCTTGTTCAAATACATCGTCGCTTTGCAGCGTTTTGAAAAGTAAAGCCTTGAGCGAGAAGATAGCTAGAGAAAGAGCGTGTCGCATAAAATATATACTCCAAAATTGTAAAACATGAGAAAGGTAAACAAATAATAATTCACAAATACATTGCATTAAATAACTAACCATTACATTCATATGGGTTCATAATATATATATATTTACCTACATATATATCAGCATTACATCAAAGGAGGCTCATGGTCGGGCCATGATCCAAATACTAGATACTAAGTACAAATTTAAATGACAAAGCCCAACTCAAAAAGAAATATGCGAAGGTGCAGAGCAATGGTCGCTATAAGTCCCAAAACAGCTGCGTCTTGCATCCTACATCACATGTCGCTCACAATGTGGGGGATCCACGCTCCACTCCACCGGATGTGCCATCGAGATCTGGTTACAATGCGGAAGAATAACTAGGGTGAGAAATGGAATTTCTCAGTAGGACTCGAACCCGACACGAAAGTGTCATCACCATTGTCCCAACCACTTCGGTTTTATTAATGAAAACAGTGAGCATTCATAAGGTTTAGTTCTTAGGTTTTCAAAAATGTGAATATCCGAAGTGGATTCAATTTTAACATACTCTCTAATCATTTATATCATAACATACATGGGCATAAGTATAATCATATAAAACATGCATGTTCATGCTATAAGATTCCCTTAACTTCTTCCCTTTCTAGGGTTTGGACCGAAGTCCCTCTTCTTTTCTTAACTTGACTTTATCTTAAGTCTTATCTTTTCACCCACTAACATAAGTGGTAATGAGCTCATACCGTGGCCGTCGCCACTATAGAATTTCGGTACTTACACTAGCTGGGTCATGCCATGCCTCATGTAAGACCTATCCCCTATACTCACACTAGCCGGGTCATGCCATGCCTCATGTGAGTCGTGGGTGAGAGGAGCTTAAATTAGGTTACCTTCCCTTTTGAAGGATCATACCCTTAGTTCATCTTTTTCTTATTAAGGCTTATGATGCAAAAAAATTATTCTGATTCTTTTCCACATTTAGGCGTTACGTATCGCCGTCCCCAAATGTGGTTCCTTTATGAATCACCTCTGGGCGTTACGTATCGCCGTCCCTACGGTGTTCATATTTATTAATCCTTTCATGTATATCATCATATTATCAACATATCGTATTCATATCATTATCATTCATCATCACATTGCCATCATATTGTTGTCATTTTTATCATCATAACATTATCATAATCATCATCATCATGTCATATCATCATCACCATGATTATCATCATATCATATCATCATCATATCATGTCATCATCATCATCATATCATTGTCATCATAGTGACACATAAGGGCATACACCTCACACAAAGTCTTATGAGCTTAGCTTAGTAAATTTGGTGCAAGCTTTTAATTGAAGTTGCCTCTTGCATAAAATTCTTTTATTAGGCATAGGGCCAATTTCATCCATTATCCTTTTTGAAACTTTTAAGTTGAATTGTGAAGGTTTTTCCAATGCTTAATGTAAGGATCTTAGTGTCTTAAAGCTCATTTCTCATTAACCTTTAAAATTTAACCATAATAGTTTTACTTTTACAGTGAGGCAGTAACTTTGAAAATTCACCATAATTTCATCTTTTACTCTTTTGTTTCGAATTTTAGTATGGTTATACTTCTCTGAGTCTATTTTTAAACAAAAGAAGCCCCACTCAAAAATTCATTTTGTAGCTTGATTTATCCACATTTTATTCTGACTGTTCAGGATTGAAAGTTCATCTCGGGTCAGTGGCTTGTCCACTTTACTGGGAGTTCCTCACAAGGAATCTGACAAAACTGTTTTATGGGAGTGTTCCTCTATGTCTTAGCTTTCTAACAAACTTGGTCCCACTCAAAAATGTTATGTATAACTTGAGTTATGCACGTTTTATTACCCACTGCCCGGACAGAAACCCATCCAGGAACAGCAGACTTTGAAAATTCATATCTCTCTCGTTTTAAGGCCAAATCTCGTATATTTTATATGTATGAAAAGCTCTTTGAGTCTATTTTCACAGAAAATTAGTTTCATTGCATTTTGAGTTTTGTGGAGTGAGTTATACTGTACGCTTTACAGACTGCCAGAATTCCAGATTTACTAGTTTCTAAGTTTTACATATCAATCTTGTGGAAATGTTGCTATACCACTTCAAATCACCATTTTTATGTTTTATCTCATCATCATACTCAAAGTTTTAGTCACCAAATCAGTATTTTAAAACAAAATAAAGCAAGATACATAAAACCATCATGCCACATATTCTCACTTTAAAACAACACTTTCAACAAGGTAAGAAAACTCATAGAGCAAGAAATGGTCATGAGACCTTGAAGCAAGTCCTAAAACCACCTAGCTATAAAGAGCTTAGAAGTTCTAGAGCTTGAAAAATATATGAGAAAGAAGAGTTAGAGTCACTACCAAATGAGTTTCTCTTGGAAGCTTGAAAAATGAAGTGGTTGGAGATGGCCTCCTTCCTCTTGAGCTTGATAGTGGGGCTTGTGTATGAGTGGCTTTGTTTCTCCAAGGACCAAAAATGGTAGTTCTTGAAGGGATGGTGATGGTGGTGATGGAAATGGGGTGAGGAGTAGTAGAGAGATTGGAGGAAGAACAAGGAAGATTGAAAGAAGAAGAGAGTGGGTATGAGACTTGGAGAGAGGAGAGAGCTTTGTGTGTGTCTAAGTGAGAGGAATGAAAAAATGAAATGAAGGGGGAGAGGAGGAAGGCTGATGGCGCAAAATGGGGGAGAAGAATGATGTGATTTTTGCTTCTTATACAAGCTAGGGAGTGGGAAAAACCTTGGGGCAAAAGAGAGTGTTGTGTTTCCTTTGAGTCTTGGCACTTGGGCAAAGACTTGTAGGTGTTTCTTTTCAAGTGGTTAAAAGCATAATCTATCCTAGGATTGGCATTGGATGATTGTGATCACTCCAAGTGTCACAATCTTGATGGAGAAGAGTAGATCTTTTGTCATGACTCAAGGAATCTACTAACATGGACTCTTGATCTAGTCGTGTATGATGAGAAGGCAAATGGATGGTTGGATATGGCTCTTCTTTAACCAAACTTTCAAACAATAATTAAAGGGAAGTTCCTACATCTTTATAATTGTTACAATTATCTAAATGTTAATTAATTTGATTAGTTAAATTGCTCTTTAACCGATTTCGGTTAATTACATCTTTAAGACATTTTTCGTGTTAAAAGAATTGATCTTATGAATTATGTAATTAGGGTTTAGAATTAATCTTTCTCAATTGGTAAAGTAGAACAATTGTCGTGTACTTAATTAATAAGATTGGATTAGCTTAATTATATTTCTAAGTTACGAATTAATGAGGTTCGAATAATTAGGTTTTAATTAAACCATTTAGTGCATTATGATTCAATTATTGACTTGACTCAATTCACTAAGCTATTGCTCATTGAGATTAGCCGATTAATTCTCAGTTAATCGTTAATATCTCTAATTAGCCAGGATCACTGAACTAATTAGCTTAGACAAAAATTGGGGATGTTACAGTAGGGATCTTATTTTTCTCATAATACTGATGTGATTTGGAGCGATGATGATGGATTATGGTTGACTTTGCATGTATGTTGTGATTAGAATTGGAATTGGTATGAAAGAACTTGAAGAATAGAGAGAATTCAAGAAGTTGTTAGGGTTTTCACTCGATGGTCCGTACGGAGGAGTGTACGGTTCTGCCTACAGCTGTTTAAATTTGATGAATCCATTTTTATATGAAACTATACATTCAGGGCTTTCCATAAATATAAAATATAAGGCCATTGAATTAGTATAGAATTAGTTATGAATTTTTGAAATTTGACCTAGAATCTTGGATTCCCATCTAGGTAATGTGAGTTGAGAGGGGTGTAACTCACTCTACACAACTGTGAATTGAGTGAAACTAATGCTGTTTGCTAACATGTAAGAAAACATCCCATAAAAATTTCAAAGTTAGATTCGTTGCCATTTGTTCCCAAACATCAATGAAGTTGCCTTAAGTTCAAACTGGGCTGGAATAGGGTAATCCAGTAGGGTCAATTTACGGGGCTTATATCTCAAGATATACTTATGAAAATGATATGCAACTTCTTTCATATAAAATCTTATTCTGTTAGCTTTAATTTGGCATAAATATGTATGATTTCATCTAGATTTCTATTTTTAGTGAATTTTCTCTTATAAGGGTACAATTCTGGCTAAGAACAAGGCAATCTGAGGTAAGATACAAATAACTTGAGTTATACAAATCAAAATGAGATGGGGCCAAAAGAGTTGGAAACTAGATATATAGAGCTGTAACATATCCAAAATCCAGGTTTAAATGAGTTGAATTGGACTAAAGGTAGATTATACAAAATTTGGGCAGAATCGAATGAAATAAGCAGAAAACTCTATTAATGTTTGCATTGACTTTGATGAATGATATCGTGAATATATAATTGCTGTTATTGATTTGCATGTTTGAATGATTTTACTGGTAGTCTGGCACTATTCATGGGGAAGCGGACTTGATCCGTCATGCTGCCGAATTTTCAGCAGAAACATATGAAGTTATGATAGCTTGTGTTATGAAGATTTAAGTTATGAATATAAAATTCTAAATGCAAGAGTGTTCGAAAATAAGTGCACTATAATGCATATAAACATTGCATGATGATATGATCATGATTGCTTTTATGGAAGAGCATCTTTGCATGCAAAGGAAGAGATATATAAATATGTGAGAATAAATCCCTTCACTTGGAGGCAGTTATTTGGATCCATCCATGTGAAGGGAGTTACAAGATATGATGAAGGTCCCATTGTAACGTCCGAAAAATTTTTATTGTTAACAACTGAGTTGTTCGATTTTATCGACTAAGTGAGTTTTATCAGAATGTAATTAGACATTTACTTAAAGCCCATTTAAGTGTGATTTAGACGGATTAGGCTTGATAGAATTAAATTAGGAGCATAGAAAACCCCACAAAAAATTTTTAAACCAATTTACCGATTTAAGAGCAATCGGTAAGATTTCGGAATTTTAAACTGTCGAAACTGGATCAGTAGAAATTATGCCATGAGTGCCCTAGAATCAACAGCTAGGATTTAGCCAAATACCCCCTCAAGTGGCGCCTAGACAGCCCTTGATGAGAAGAGATAAACCAGATTTCATGATCAACTTGGATCCACCAATCACAAGCAAGCCACCACCAAATATTTTCACCTTTTTCTCCTTTTCTCTTCCTCAAAATTTCGGCCACTTCCCCATCTGCTGAAGCTCTCCTCTTTCTCTCCTCCTTGCTCTCATTTCTACTCCATTCTCATCCATCTTCAAGTCTCATCCCAAGCCACCACCATCAAAGGCACAAAATCAGCATAAATTGCATAAGACAAGGTAGGAAATCCTACTTCTCCTCTTGTTTCTCTGATTTGGGGCTGCATGTTGGGCATGCATAATCTGAGATGTTGGTATTTTATAGAGTGATGATGATGTTTTATGACTTATTTTGCACGTATGTTGTCATTAAAATTGGATTTGAGGGCAAATAGCTTGAAGGAGGAAGACAAATCTAGAGGCTGTTAGGGTTTTCCCTCGGCGGTCCGTACGGCAGAGTGTATAGCTCGACCTACCACCTTTTAAATTGGATGAAACCATTAAAACTAGACATCTAGGGCTTTCCATACATATATCATAATAGGCCATTGGATTAGTATAGAATTAGTTATGAATTTTTGAAGTTAGACCTAGAAATTTGGATTCTTACCCGGACAGCATGAGTTGAGAAGGGTGTAACTCACCCTATACAGCTCCAAATTGAGTGAAACCAAAGTTTTTTGAAAGCTAACATATGAAAGAACATCCCATAAAAATTTCAGAATTTAATTCGTGGTCAGTTGTTCCCACCACATCAATGAAGTTGGCTTAGGTTTAAACTGGCCTAGAACAGGACAGCCCAGTAGAGTAATGTTTCGAGACTCATAACTCAAAATCTACTTAGGTAAATGACATGAAACTTAACTCATTTTAAAGCTTGTTGTGTTAGCTTCATTTTGATAGAAAATTCGCATGATTTCATCTAGTTTTCGATTTTTAGTGAATTTTCTTCTATAGGAACCTAATTCTGGCTAAGGACAGGACATACTGAGATAAAATGTTTATATCTAGAGTTATACACATCAAAATGAGATGGGACTAAAAGGATTATAAACTAGACACATGAGGCTATGACATATCCAAAAATTAGATTTAAATGAGTTGAATTGAATAAAAATTGGGGCATGCCAAAGTCGGGCAGAACAGGGAGGAACAAACTGAAACCTTATTGATGCTTGATTTGGAATTGTTGAAGGATGCTATGAATGTGTATATGTAATTGCTAGTCTATTCTAAAATTACAAGTTGTACAAATTTATTGGTTGTCTGGCACTATTCATGGGGAAGCGGACTCGATCCGTGATACTGCCGAAATTTTGGTAAGAAGTTCATATGCTGTGAAACTTTATGATAGCTTGAATGCATTATATTCAAGAGTCAAGCTAGATGTGCATTCATTTCATGATATTATAAAGAATTCCATATCACTTGGGCCAGCCTCGGAATAAATTAAGGGGAATAGATCAGTGGGAAGGTCAGGGAAAGTAAACCCGGCCATCCTATATAGGAACGAGCTCGATCCTGAAAAGCGGATTATTACCCAGGAGTATATGGCCAATGACTCCCAGGGGACCAAGGATGGAAATAAGTTATAATAGGCGAAAGCCTCCAAGAATAAGATGCATAATTTTTTTATTGCACCTGCATATGTATAGAGTAATGCTCCTTTATTGATTGTTTTAGATCCCTGTTTATTATTCTTAATACGCTATTGTTCCACCATGGTTACTGTTTGAGTACATTAGTGTATCTGTTAACTAAACTTGAATTTGTTTCGGTGTATGCTTTACAAACAAGTATTTAAGTTAAATATTATCATTTTATCATACTATTGGAAAAATATTACACAACCGAAACAACTGGGAATGACTGCGATGACAGATGTATAGAAGTTAGGAATTTCTACTGAGAAATATTCATTTCTCACCCTATTGTATGTTCCGCGTCATTCTCAGACCATGGAGCACGCAGCGACCGGGGTCCTATTCATTGAGTTTCCCGAGCTTCACATCCACATCGACCCGTTTCTAGATTCTGTATATATATCTGGTAGGTGCCAGTTTCGTTTGTATTTCTGCTTCCAGAGGGACTTTGCTGTACTACTTATGCACCCACTGTTTGACCCTCGGTCCCGTATATTGCCATTACCCTTCATATGGCCCATCCATTTCCACCTCCTCCAACAGCAGCAGCAGCAGCCCCCACTTCTATGGCCCCTCCTGCTTCATCACCATAGCAGATGCTTTCGCCACGACGTCAGAGGAGGATCCATCTAAGGTAGCGAGTTCTTCCTCGTCCTCCGCTCCTAGCGCGGGCCACCCTCCGGCAGATGCACCCATGGCGAATGGGTTTCTCTCTTCAAATTCCGGTTAGATAGTGGGTTTACTGTAGTGGTAGTAAATGTATAGAATGGCCCTCTTTTGGCAGTCTGGGTCATGGATAGATGAGTAGATATTAGGAGATATATATGAAACGTCCCATAGGGACCACTTGAGTTGCTGTTCATAGAAACTGGCCATTTTGTTTTGTATTAGCGGCCTTATTTTGTCACCTTGTATCATTTTGACAAACTGTAAAATCAGATAGCTATGTATATATTTATGATGTCTTTTGCAGTAGTTCTGTCCTTATTGTGTTTTTATTTATGTTACGTTATTTATAGTATACCGATTAACTAGTATTTATTCCACTGTCTCGTAGGAATATTTGTTATGCGATTAAGTATTCTTATGCGAGTAATTAATACTAATACAAAAAATATAATTAAACCAGTATTACACGTAAATTAGATAATTTATTATGGCTTAAGCATAGTACTTTGTCTGGTAAGGTATTACATTTTTGGTATCAGAGTAGTTCATCCTAATATAGGCCTAAGGATTGGACTGACTATGCTTCGCATATGCTCTGTATTCCCTAGATCTTATTATGTTCTAAGTCTTGTCCATATAGATAGGATGTACGTGAAGGAGTTTGCCTAACTGTATGCTATTATTTACTAGCACACCGAACTTAGTGTTGAGTCTGATCAACTCAATTACTCTTGTTTTGTGTGTTCAAAACTTAATGGCTTTTGGAAGGCGAGATAGGCCGCGAACTTCCCCAGCCTAGGATGAATCGACGGAGTTCCTGGACACAATGCTAGAAATGGCGCACGCTATGAGCGAACAGCCAACTGCGGCATCTGAAATGAAGGGCCAACTAGGAAGGCAGTTAGAGGTAGGTCGTGGTGACTTTTGCAGAAGTAAGGTGTTACAGAAATCAACTTTGTTAGAAAGCTTACACATAGAGAAACATCCCAATATGAATCTCCGAGTTTGTTATGACCCCAATTGATCCCAGTGATTCGAGGAAGTTACTCTATGTCCAAACTAGGCTAAAACAGGGTAGTTCAGGAAGGTCGAATTTTAGGACTCATAACTCGAGCTATACTGAAGCAAATGGAGTGAAACTTGTTGCTAATGAAAGGTTGTCCTTTTAGCTTTGATATGGCACCAATTTCGTATGATTTGAGGTTAGCTTCGATTTTTAGTGAATTTTTACTTCCAAGAGTATAATTCAGGCTAGTGACCGAATAGACTGAGGCAAAATTTAAATATCTTGAGTTATACAGATCAAAATGAGATGGGACTAAAGAGGTTAGAAAATAGACACATAGAACTATGACATATCCAAAATTCAGGTTTAAATGAGTTGAATAGAGGTAAAGGTGGATTATACAAAATTCAGGCAGAACTGAATAGAATTGGCAGAATGACCAAATTGATGGTTTCACAAGTGTTAGTGAACATATAAAGTTTGAGTTGATGGTTACAAGTTTTACATTAAGAGATATGTTAGATTGGTTATACTTCTATGACTGATTTTTCTGTGAGAACTGGCACTATTCATGCGGAAACAGATCTGATCCGTTATGCTGCCGAATTTACGGTAGAAGTCTATGAAATTATGGATGTTTATATGCAAGGATGAATTTGAGTATGATATGCGTTATTACATATACGAAAATAAATGATGAAGCATATGTATGAGTACATCTCGCATATCTATGCTTGATTATGTATGACAATGAAAGAATGTGAATATATTGAATGTGGGTCCCTTCACTTGGAGGCAGTTATTTGAGATCCCTCCCTGTGAAGGCAAATAAATGATAAAGATATGGGTCCCTTTACTTGGAGGTAGTTGCACATTGAATCCCTCCTTGTGAAGGCAGTTAAATGATAAAGATATGGGTCCCTTCACCTAGAGGCAGTTGCACATTGGGTCCTTCCTTGTAAAGGCAGCTAAAACTTGGGTCCTTCTATGTTGGAGGCAGTTGCACATTGAATCCCTCCAACCTACAGGCAGTGGGTCCCCTTGTGAGTGAGCCGTGGCAGACGACAAATAATGAAATGACGAGCTCACTCCAAGGCTAGGCTACCCAAGGGCAGTAAAGGCTAAAGACTAAAGAATAAAGATTAAAACATATGCAAGCACCCCACTCACATGAGGCATGGCATCGACCCAGCTAGTGTGAGTATAGGGGATAGAACTTACATGAGGCATGGCATGACCCAGCTAGTGTACGTACCGAATGAAGGTCCCATATTCCTAAGGAATGTGACATGGCGATCATGCTCTGATGGGGTATGACATGGTGATCATACTCTGGAATGTGGCATGTAAAGATTTTATGATGAAAAGGAAGATAAAGAAAGAAAAGTAAATTTTATGTATCTATATAAATTCAAGTACAAGTAAAGTTATGTATAGATGTTATGTCTCCAGTGTATTGATGCTATTATATTTTATTATGTTTCAGTTATTACTCATAATATAATTCATGAATTGATTTGTATGGACTCTCCCAAATGCCAAGTGTATGAGTAAAATGAATTTTTCTTCGGACAGTATATTTTCGAACTGTAAAATTAAACAGTTTGTATAGCATGTTCACCTTTTTCATAATAAACCGAAGCAAACTGGAGATGACAACGATGACATTATGTATAATAATTAGAGAATCCTACTAAGAATTTATAATTCTCACTCCTATTTCCGTGTTATCTCCAGATAGTTCAAGAAGTTTCCGAAGACGGTTGAAGTTGTTGTCAGATAAGATCCGCTCAGGTGATAGTAACAACTCCAGGGTGTGGTATTATGACTTAAGCATAGTACTGTACCTGGGAGGGTGTTACATAGACCTTCATCGTTGCTTTCACAAATAGCACGGAGGCATTCAGCACCGGGTCAAATCGCCAACGCTATACCGGGAACTCAACGTAGATCACCACTATGCCCAACATTGACATCCTCTAAAGACGACACGGAAACGTAGGAGCGAGAAATACTCAGTAGGATCGCGACTAGACAAATACTGTGTCATCGTCATCGTCCCAGCCACTTCGGGTTTAATTATAACAATGGTGGACAGATATAAATTCAATTTTAATAAATTGGAAAATTTAAACCCCGAAGCGGGTTTCTTTTAAACTTAACATCATAACTACATCTTTATAACTAACATACATACTGAAACATAGAATAAACATTCAAAATGCAAATGGACAATATAAATACATGCAAAGACACGCATCATCATAGACTTAACCATGGTTATACTTTGACTTTACTTTCGTTTTTAGCACGTGCTTAACATTCTTTACTTTCCTTTGAAATAGACTGCTTTTGGACATGAGATCATTCTGTGATCATCGTAACGCAGTACTAAACCAAATCAAACTAAGCTGATATTCGTTACCCCTAAGTTAGAGGGTCCTCCATGTTACCCTTGCCGTTCTCATAGAGGTTCCTTAAGTCTTTGTGGATCGCCATCTCTCACTTTCTTTATCGAAGTGATTGAAGGGTCATGTCCTATTAATTCTTTTCTTATCATTATACTTTACATGCATAATACTTCTTTGACTAGACACATGCAATGATATGACTAAGTCCATAGTTTTGACGAAAATCCAGCAGCATAATGGCTAGACCGGAGTTTCCCCCAAAATGCCAATCATAAGCTTTCAACCAACAGTTTATCATATCACAATAATCAATCAATCATGAGACAAAGCTCAATCAAACTCATCATTCAACATGCCGAATGGCATCATACATTCATACCCTAAAAGGGGGGTTTATGGTTGTGTTATTCTTTGTGAAGAATCTTATGAATCATCATATGATTTCTCGTGGTTACCCATAAGAGAATCACATAGTTAAGATATATGTATGTGGTCTTTTAGTTACTTAGTTCTCATATGAAATTATTCTTTACTTGTTCATATCTTATGGAACACTTGTTCAATTTAATTAAGTGTTTGTTTCCTTTCTTTGAGATAGTGCACTTAGTGATTCCTAGGTTCATGGTATGCTCAGAGGCCCTAATCATACTTTTATTCCCAAAGAGTTCGAGATCCCTCTAATCCTTGGGTCATGATAACACATAACCACATCATGAACCCAACAACACCATGTTCACTAAACACCAAGAGTGATTTTTAACTTAACCAAGTTACAAAGCTTCAAGCTTTTATCACTAATATAACAAGATCTTACCTTAAGTATTATAAAAGTTATCATTCTTATAAAGTGGTCATAAAGTTTTATTCTTTATGAAAGTAAATGCCTTTAAGATTAAGTTCTTATCTTAAAGATTAGATCTTTATGAAATAACAATACAAGTTACTAGCTTTTTAACTAAAAAGTCATGTTCTTTATGAAAGTTGACTTTTTTAATTATTCTAAGACCATCAAAGTCTCAACTTTATGACTTAAGCTCATCTCTATATTGAAAAGGTTCCTACTTTATTAACTAGTAATATAAGACATTAGCTTTTAAGTTATAAAGTCTTGATCTTTATAAAAGTTAGCATTCCTATGATCCAAAAGTGACCTTTTTGATTTCAAGTTTCAAACTTTATGAAAGGATTTGCTTCCAAGAATCAATCTTTGAAACATAAAGTGACAAGACATCATTTTTCTAACTTAAAAAGGCTTATTATTCCAAAAAGCTTAGACTTTTACATATACTCTTGCCTTCAAGACAAAACAAAATAAAACTTTATGGAAGCTTAAAAGTTGCGCCACTTTTAAGGAATCGAGAAGCAAACTTTTTAAAGTTTTAAGCTTTTAGGATGTTCATAGTCTTATCAAATCAAAAAAAAAAAAAAAATGTAAAGATGAAACTTTTCTGATCATAAACTCATCATAAGAAAAAGAGCAACTTTAAGTAAGATACTATCAAGAACATCAATAACATTCAAGAATAAGAACATGAACATACTTTTCCAAAAGTAGAAACATCAAGAACACTTGAAGAAGAGGAAGATCATATTTTCCCAAAAGTAGAAACATCAAGAACATTTGAAGAAGAATAAGAACATATTTAACCAAAAAGGAAAACTTTTGCTCATGAAGAGCATGAAAGATTTCCTCAAGTTTTCACTTAAAGATCTTGGTGATAAAAAGAACCAAGTTTCAAGCTTTCTTGAGTAAACAAAATAAAAAGATAAAGATAACTACCTCTTCTTGAAGATGGCGCAAAAACAAGAGAAGAGGAAGAAGAAGATGATGTGTAACATCCCCACTTTCGTAAATAAAACGTAATAGAAACTTTGAATTATTTCCCTCAGGTAATGTGAGAATTTCTCAGGCAACGCATGCCATGACGATCCTCACACTTGGAATTATAGGGTAGTGTAACATTGCCGTTGAAAATACGACACTGCCATATGTTAAAAATTAGGAAATGACAAAAATGCCCCCGTAAACTTTTGTTAATTAAAATGATGCCCAAAATTTTTAGAAATTATATTTTGACTCCAAAGGCTTATTCCCATAATAACCCTAGAACTTTTCATGAAATGATCTTTACGTCACCACATCTGTAGAATTAGCAGAATGGGATTTTAAATAGAGCAGAATCATGTGGTGAAACCGTAGAAGTTTAAATCTCTGCCGATTGGGCCATGGAAGCTGTTGGGTGTGAAATGACGTGAAGTGTCCATGGACTTGCCCAAAATTATGGAAATGTCATTAGCTATGGGAAATAGAAAATAGAAAAGCTCCAAATTTGCAAAAATGTTTAATTCACGTTAATAAGCAACTTGTCGATATTATTGACTAAGTAAGGTTAATTAAATATTAATTAGGAGTTAATTAGATGTTAATTAAGGGATTAGGCTTAGGAACAATTAGAATAGAGATATAGAAATTCTCTCAAAGTCATTTAGTAAAGTTTTACTGATTTGGAGAAAATTGGCGAAGATTTGGTATTTTAAACCGCCAGAACCGAACTAGTAGAATTTTCTACTGGACACTCTCACTTAAGTGGCCGAAATTCAACCACCCCTACCACATATGAGTGGCGCCAAGTGTTGCTCGAGATAGTGGAAAAACTTGGCCTCACCTCCACTAGATTTTTATCATTTTCGCCTAGTTGTTCGGTTTTTATCAAATAATTGAGGTTAATGAAATCCAACTAAATATTTATTTAGGGTTAATTAACTAGCAAATAATTGAGATTAGATGGGAGAGAATTAGATTAGAAGCATAGAAGAATTCATAGAAATTTTCCTAAACCGATTTATCGATTTAAAGGAAATTGATAAAATTTCGGTATTTTAAACTGTTAGAATCGAATCAATAAGATTATGCACCCAAAATCCTATGACTCAATGGCTGAATACTCAGCCACTTATTCATCCATTGGTAGCGCAAGAAAGGCCACAAAATGAAGAGAGTTGGCTGAAATTTAGCCACTAGCTCTAAACCAATCAAAATCCAAGTTGCCAACTACTTCCTTGATGCCTTAATGACCTGTTCCTTTCCTTTTCCCTTCAGCAAAAATATGCCCCCTTCCTCTCCCCTTCCAGCCTCATTCATCTCTTCTCCCTTCAATCTACTCCATCAACCTTCAAGTTTTGACAAGATTCCGTCCACCTAGACTCCAAAATCGAGTAAGATCACATACAAGGAGGTAGGAATCCAACTTCTCTTCTTATTTTCCTTGATTTGGAGCTATGTGGGGATCTTGTTTTTATCATGATATTGATGTGATTTGGAGTGATGATGATGGATTATGGTTGGTTTTGCATGTATGTTGTAAGTAGGATTGGAATTGGTATGAAAGAACTTGAAGAATAGAGAGAATTCAAGAAGCTATTGGGGTTTTCACTCGATGGTCCGTACGGCGGAGTGTACAGCTTTGCCTATAGCCATTTAAATTTGATAAATATATTTTTATATGAAACTAGACATTCAGGGCTTTCCATACATATGAACTATAAGGCCATTAGATTAGTATAGAATTAGTTATGAATTTTTGAAGTTTGACCTAGAAATCTAGATTCTTATCTAGGCAGTATGAGTTGAGAAGGTTGTAAATCACCCTACACAACTCTAAAATGAGTGAAACTAACAACATATAAGGGAACATTCCATCAAAATTTCAAAGTCACATTAGCTACCAATTATTCCCAGCAAATCAATTAAGTTACCTTAAGTTCAAACCGGGCTGGAATAGGGTAGTCTAGTAGGGTCAAGTTACGGGCTTATATCTCAAAATATACTAATGCAAATGATATGAAACTTCTTTCATTTGAAAGCTTGTTCTGTTAGCTTTAAATTGATAGAAATTTCATATGATTTCACCCAGATTTCTATTTATAGTGAATTTTCACTTATAAGGGTGCACTTCAGGCTATGTACAAGGCAGTCGGAGGTAAAATACTAATAACTTAAGTTATACAAATCAAAATGAGATGGGACCAAAAGGGTTGGAGACTAGACACATAGAGCTATGACATATCCAAACTTCAGGTTTAAATGAGTTAAATAGAAGTAAAGGTGGATTTTACAAAATTCGGGCAAAAAAGGGTAGAGTGAGTAGAAAACTCTGTTGATATTTCTATTGATTTTGACATACTATATGATTAATGATGTTGCTATGACTTGCTATTTTACATTGAATTGCATACTTAATTAATTGTATTGGTAGCCCGGCACTATTCACAGGGAAGCGGACTCGATCCGTTATGTTGCCGAATTTTCGGCAGGAGTTTATGAGAACTTATGCTATGGGTGATTATACTTTGGATATATTCACATTTACATGTCATGTTCATGTATGTCATGCATGCAAGCATAAGTAGAATATGATATGAGAAATAAGGTATGAGAGATATCCATGAATACACAAAGCATCCGCATGTATGATAAGATATGTAAAGGAAAAAGATAATAAGAACTTGTAAGAGGGACGTACTAAACTACCACATGAGGCTTGACATAGACCTAACTAACGTGGACCAAAGCAGTACTGTCTAAGACTTGGGCTAGCCCTCGACCAGATTTAATGGGAATAGACCGATGTGAGGGTCGGGGAAAGTAAATTCGTCACTCATGTATAGGTACGAGCTCGGACCTGAAAAGTAGGCTATTACCCAAGGGTGTGAGAGGCCATTCACCTCCGGGGGACCAAATACAGAAGAGCAAAGTTAAGTTGCAAGTTAAAGAAAGATGTGAATTAGGTCAAGTGCACTTGCATACAGTCAAGTATAAGCATCTATATATGCATCTTCAATTATCTCATTAAGTCGTAATGCTATTATGATTCTTATTGAAGCATATTATACTATTCATATTTCTATGTCTGTCATACGATATAGCAAGTGGTTGTTCAAATATAACCCGCTTCGAGAAAGGTGTTTTCAACTTAAAATTAAACCACTATTTGTGTGTATGTGGTCATATTTTCATAATAAACTGAAGCGGCTGGAATGTTTATGATGACACTGTAAGATTGGTTTGAGTTTACTTAATGAGAACCTTAGGTTCTCACTGCCTACTTGTATGTCTTTCTTTTCTGTAAACATTCCAGCACCCAAGTTGGAAATCAAGTGCGAGACGGAGTATAAGGACATTCACTGAGCAAGACCTGCGCGTAAGCCAGACCAAGAGACTATTAAAGCTAGCTAATGACTAGTCGGAAGCAAACGCTATGTATTATGTCAGTCACAATTTCTTTTAAAGTGTAATTATTTTATTCTCTATGTATCAGAGACGATGAAGTTTATGAACTATTAGTCAGTAATAAAGTGTGTAGTTAAAGGGCCATGTATTATATTTTTCATATTTTAATGATTTCTTAGCACAATGACAAGTTTTTAATATAACTCCATGACTCGAGCATGGCTTATATGATAGAGGTTGTTACATGATGGCTCCTCTTGATGATGATGGTGGCAGTTTTGCAAGAAGGAAGGCGAAGCTCTTGAGATCTTGTGAAAATAGAGGTTGTAGTATTTAGATCTTGTCTCCAAAGACCTAAAGATGAGGTCTCTGAAGGGCTAAGTGAGTGGTTTTGGGTGGTGGTGGTGAAGAAAGGAAGAAGAAGATGGAGAGTTTAGAGAGAACTAGGAGGATTTGGTTTGATGAGAGAGAAGATGAAGAGTGAAAATGAAAATGGATGGGGTAAAAGAGAGAGAAAGTGGCGTCCTATACATAGAAGGAGGGGAGTAAGCTATTTTGCTTAATTTTGTGCTAATTAAGGTTTAGGGGGACAAATTGGATGATGGGGTAACAAAGCATGTACTAACTCTTAAATAAAGCACCCTTGTCTTATACTGACTCGAGTGTCGAGCTCAATCAAATTACAATAAAAACCAAATTACACTAAACTCGTAGCAAGGGTGCAACCCGGGTTGTTTCCCAGCGATGATAATGTTATATGATCAGGAAATGGGGGGGGGGGTTTAGGAATTTAAAATAATGAAATGAATATAAAAGAAATGAACAGAATTTGGAACATCCAATCCAAGAACCAAGAAAGACAGTGGCTCATCTATCATCGGATTCTAAAAATAATCATTCAAATCAAATCAGTGACTGACATCAAACCCAAAAGAAACCTCTGTTCGGATACGACATTGCACACGAAAACCTTCATGCATTCAATTAACAGATAAATGATTAAATTCAGAAACCTCTAGAACCTAACCAATTCATGTTAATTTTCAAGCACCAATGTAATCAATCATCAAATTCAAACCTGAAAATGATTCTACTCATGCAATTGCATTACACATTAATCAATCGAGCAATATGCAAGCAAGTAAGAAATCAATTATAATCCACCACAATCCCGAATCAAAAACCTTTAAATCCGAAATTGGATTAATCACAATGAAAGAAAAGGGAGTAGAAAACCGATTTGATTTGATGAAGTTTGGTTGCACAAATCCTCAAGACAGCCAGTGCTTCTTTGAATCCTTGGATTAGGTGGAAGCTTACTCCTCCATGAATGGAGGAAGACGAGTTGTTAAGGTGGAGGGGGGGGCGTGAGTGAAGAGAGGAGAAGAAGAGCCAACAAAACCGAAATTCTCCTTATTCCAAAATCTGTCCCCCAAGTACAAGTTCGGCCCTCTTTTGAAACCGGCCAATGAAACCGGCCAAAAATCCAAATCAAAACTGCCTAAACTTATTAAATTGTCATTACTACATTAATCCGCTGTCTCTCCTTTAAATCTGGACATCTTATTTGCTAAAATCCGAATTATAGAAAGAAAGTTACATTAAAAACATGAAATCATTATAGCTAATTCCGTGAGTAACGTTCTTCTACTGTTTTGTCTATCAAAACGATTCCGTTTGGATTTCTACTCTGAAGAAGAATTGTAGCCTTGGATGTCAGCTTCAAAATGCCACTAGAATGGGCTCAATTGGACATCTGTGAACCGAGATATGGCCCAAATACCACACCCTACTCAGAATCCGCGGTTGCACCACTTCAGTTCACTTCTAGGCCCAATTTCAGCTTCTTAACACCAGAATTGGCTTCTGAGCTCTTCATATAACTTGTAGGCCTATCTCTCAGATTTTCTACAAATCAAGAATCACAATAAAATGAGCTCTACAACTCAAGATATAACTCAAAAACCAAAATAGTATCAGAATTCGCCTAATGCTGGAAAATTTAACTTAAACCCAAACAAAATCCAAACGATACAAAATGGTCCAATTCAAAACAATTAGGTATAAGAGAGAATTAAGGAGCTAGGAATGAGGGAAAATAAGTATATAAAAATCCAATTGATCATATACTTTATGCTTTAATGACATCATTTTTTACTTTATTGTCTAATTAACTAAATTTGAATTTAATCATGTGATTAAGTGCTCTTGCAACTTAATTAAGATGATCAAGCAAGGATTAGCGATTAACACACAAGAACATGATTAACAAAAATTAATCTTGTGATTAAGCTTAATTAATCTTAATTAAACTCGATTAAGCTAATTAAGGGCGATTAGTACTTAATTAAACTATAAAGGCTCTGACTTGCTTAGTTAGAGATTATCTAATCTCAATTAAGCATTCTCTTGACTTTTCTCATCCGAGTTAACTCATAAACTCTTCATTAACCCCTTAATTAAGCCTTAATCTCAAAATTTCTCATTAGATGCCTAATTATTCAGGGTTACAAAGATAATTTAGCAAGACAAGAAATTGAGGATGTTACATTTCTCCTCACCTTTAAAAAGAATTTTGCCCTCAAAATTCGTTACCTGTAAACAATTCTAGATACTTGTTCTTCTTGTAAGTCATATTGTGGAATTACTAGTTGTTACCTTTGCTCGCGGAACTAACATTACCTTTTAGAAATTACCTTTTTACGAAAATAGGGGTAAATTTTTTTTTGAATAATAATGAGTAAACTGTTTTGAAAACCAAGAGCCATGAACGCATCGTGAGCGTGTAAAACAAACATTGCTATCTCATACATACATCACATTTAACATACATAGAAATCATAAGAATAATCACAATCTTAGATGAAGATAACTTTCATTCCATAGCCATCGCATAGTTAATATAGTAGTAGTAATAGCAGTAGTCATACACAATGATATCAGTGGGTCCGATACTTACTGTCGGCCCTACAAAATAACCTAACAAAATACAAGATGAAAGGAAATACATAAGCAATCCCATACACCCATACATGCCACAAGGAATATGATAACCCCAGCTACCACCAAAAGGGGCTATCCTTGTGCTCGGCTCCGCATGTAAATCAACACCTCACACATCTAGCGGAAGGTAGCCATTCCCGAATCCACCGGGAGGAATATTACCATATCCTCCTCCTTGAGCACGGCCACGCCCACGAGGCACGGCACGAGTACGGATGAACTCACGACCGCGAACCGGGGGTGGTGTATGACGAGGGGCTGCAGAAGAAGAAGATGAGTCGGACGACAGACAGATCACAGACGGGTAGGAAGGCTCAGACGGGTTCGTTTCCACATGATAGCTCGGATAAGAAGACTCCGAAGGATCTGAATCCAAAGAAACTGTCGGTGTCAGGCGGGTGTCCGAATCAGAATCTCCACAAGTAGGGTACCTCGGAGAATGGAAGGGCGGGCAAACGTCATCCATAGTGATGTCCTCGAACGGCTCATGAGGTCGGAAAAACGGACTCATCACGAGTGCATGGAACTGGCAACTATGGAACATGTAGACCCGCATCGCCATTATGCGGCGATCGAAGCCGGATGCATTTAGCACCGGGTCGAAGTGCCAATGCATTACCGAAAACTCAATGAAAATCACCACCATGCCTGACGCCGGCATCCTTTGAAGATGACACAGAAGTGTAGGAGTGAAAAATACTAAATTTCTGAGTAGGATCACGACTAAACAAACACAGTGTCATCGTCATCGTCCCAGCCACTTTGGTTTTAATTATAAAAGCAGTGGACAGATATATGTTCAATTAATGATTTTGAAAACTTTAACTCCGAAGCGGGTTGCTTTTAGACTTAACATCATAACTACATCATCATAATCTAACAAACATGCCGAAAGATAGAGTAATCATTCATAATGCAAATGGGCAACATAAGTACATGCAAGGACATGCATCATCATAGACTTAACTATGGTTATGCTTTTGACTTTACTTTCATTTTTAGTACGTGCTTAACATTCTTTACTTTCCTTTGAAATAGACTGCTTTTGGACATGAGCTCATTTCGTGACCGTCGTCACGCAGTACTTAACCAAATCAGACTAAGCCGATATTGGTTACCTCTAAGTTGGAGGGTCCTCCATGTCACCCTTGCCTCTCTCATAGAGGTTCCTTGAGTCTTTATGGATCGCCGTCTCTCACTTCCCTTACCGAAGTGATTGAAGGGTCATGTCCCATTAATTCTTTGCTTATCATTATACTTTACATGCATAATACTTCTTTGACTAGACACATGCAATGATATGACTAAGTCCATAATTTTGACGGAAATCTGGCAGCATAACGGCTAGACCGGAGCTTCCCCAAAATGCCAATCATAAACTTTCAACCAACAGTTCATCATATCTATATCATATCATCACACTCATCATTCAATCATGAGACAAAGCTCAATCAAACTCATCATTCAATCATGCCGAATGGCATCACCCATTCATATCCTAAACGGGTTTATAGTTGTGTTTTTCTTTGCGAAGAATATTATGAATCATCATATGATTTCTCGTGGTTACCCCTGAGAGAATCACATAGTTAGGAAATGTGTTTGTGGTCTTTTAGTTACTTAGTCCTCGTATGAAAGTATCCTTTACTAAGTACATGTCTTATGGAACACTTGTTCAATTTGATTACATCATGTGATTGTTTCCCTTTCCTTGAGATAGTGCACTTAGTGATTCCTAGGTTCATGGTATGCTCAGAGGCCCTAATCATACTTCTGTTCCCAAGGAGTTCGAGATCCCTCTAATCCTTGGGTCATGACAACGCATAACCACATCATGAACCCAACAACACCAATGTTCACTAATCACCAAGGGTGACTTTTAACTTATTCAAGTTACAAAGTTTTAAACTTTTACTAATAACTTATCAAGCTTTTACCTTAAACATTATTAAAGTTATCATTCTTTATAAAGTAGTCATAAAATTTTATGCTTTATGAAAGTAAGTGCCTTTGACACTAAGCTCTTATCTTAAGATTGGATCTTTATGAAATAATGATACAAGTTACTAGCTTTTTGAATAAAAAGTCTTGTTCTTTATAAAAGTTAACACTTTTTTGCATTGTTTTGGTTCAAAGTCTAAATTTTATGAATTAAATGTTACAAAACAACACTTTTATGACTTAAAGATCTCATTGTTGATTAAAGGTTGAAACTTTATGAAAGGTCTTTTCTTAAAGGTTGGATTTTCTAAGACATAAAGTAACAAGATGTCATTTTATAACTCAAAAAGGCTTATTATACTAAAAAGCTTAGACTTTTTCATGTATCTTTGTCTTCAAAATAAAACAAAAGAAGACTTTATGATGGCATTAAAACTTGTGCCGCTTTTTGTGCATCAAGAATCAAACTTTTTAAAGTTTAAAGCTTTTAGAATGTTCATAGTCTTATCAAATCATGAGAACACAGAAAGGTGAAGCGTGTCTAATCATTAACTCATCATAAAAAGAAAGGAACAACTTTAAGCAAGATACCAACAAGAACATACTTTACTAAAAGAGGAAACTTAAGAACACATGAAGAACATCAAGAACACATTTTTCCAAAAAAGGAAACTTAAGAACACATGAAGAACATCGAGAACACATTTTTCCAAAAGAGAAAACTTAAGAACACATGAAGAACATCAAGAAAATATTTTACTAAAAATGAAAACTTTGGCTCTTGGAGAGCATGAAGGATCTTCTCAAGCTTTCACTTAGAAATCTTGGTCATGAAAGAACCAAGCTCCAAGCTTTCTTGAGTAAACAAAATGAAAAGATGAAGACCACTACCTTAGCTTGGAAAATGGCGTCTTTGAGGAAGGAGAAGAAGATGAAGAGGACTCCTCCTTGGTTGATGATGGTGGCAGTTTTGAATGAGCAAGGAGAGAACTCTTGAGTTCTCTTGAAAATGAGTCTTGTAGTGTTTAGATCTTGTCTCCAAAGACCAAAAGATGTGATCTTTGAAGGGCTTAGGGAGGAAGGTTTGGTTATGGAGGTGGAGAATGATGAAGAAGATGAAGAAGAAGAAGAAGAAATGTAGAGAGAGGTTAGAGAGTTTGAGAACTTTAGAGAGAGAACGAGGAGTTGAAAATGAAGTGAATGTGTGTGTGTGTGCAAAGAAAGTGGCGTCCACTTCTTCAAAGGGGATGAGGGAGATATTTTCTTAATTTTGTGTTAATTAAGGTTTAAGGGGACAAATGGGATGATGGGGAGACAAAGCATGGTCAAATTCTTACATAAAGTAGTCTTGTCTCATGCTTTATGCTTTTATGACATCACTCTTTACTTTATTGTCTAGTTGACTAAATTTGAATTTAATCATGTGATTAAGTGCTCATACAACTTAATTAAGGTGATTAAGCAAGAATTAGTGATTAACACACAAGAACACGATTAACAAAAATTAATCTTACGATTAAGCTTAATTAACCTTAATTAAACTCGAATAAGCTAATTAAGGGCGATTAGTGCTTAATTAAGCTATAAGGCTCTGATTTGCTTAATTAGAGATTATCTGATCTCGATTAAGCATTCTCTTGGCTCTTCTCATCCGAGTCAACTCCTTAATTAAGCCTTAATCTCATAATTTCTCATTAAGTGCCTAATTACTCAGGGTTACTGAGGTAATTTAGCACGACATGAAATTGAGGATGTTACACTTCTTCTCGGACTCTAGCTGCCACGTATACTTTTCCATATTTCCTCTGCGCCAAGCCACCTTGACCAAGGGTACCGTTTTATTCCTCAGTTGTTTTACCCCACAATCCATGATCCGAGACGGCAGTAGATTGAAGGTTAGGTCTTCCCTTAACTGTACACTTTCGGGTTCAAGTAGATGACTAGGATCGGAATGGTATTTTCTCAACTGAGACACATGAAAGACATCATGAAGGTTTGACAAATTTGGAAGTAAGGCCATTTGGTAAGCAACTGACCCGACATGCTTGAGAATTTGAAAAGGGCCAAGAAAATGAGGGCTCAACTTTCTAACCTTCATGGCTCTACCTATACCAGTCGTAGGAGGGCTTTTCAGGAACACATATTCTCCTTCTTGGAACTCTAGAGGCTTTCTCCTCTTATTCGCATAATTCTTTTAACGGCTTTGGGCCGTAAGGATTCTGTCCCTAATCCTTCTGACTTGCTCTATGGTCTGCCTCACAAGATCGGGTCCTAATAGGCTTTGCTCACCCGCTTCAAACCAACATAGGGGAGATTGATACTTCCTTCCATACAAAGCTTCATAGGGTGCCATACCAATACTTGCATGATGACTATTGTTATAGGCAAACTCAATCAAAGGTAGGTATCTATCCCAACTTCCTCGATTATCCAACACACAAGCTCTCAACATGTCTTCTAAAGTTTGGATAGTTCTCTTTGACTATCCATCCGTCTGCGGGTGATAAGCTGTACTTAGGCAAAGCCTCGTCCCAAATGTCTTTTGCAAGGCTCCCCAGAATCTAGGGGTAAATCTTGGGTCTCTATTCGAGATTATGGTTGAAGACACACCATGCAACCTTACTACCTCTTGAACATATAGCTAGGCTAGCTTGTCCAAAGAATAAGTAGCTCGAATGGGCAAAAAGTGAGCAAACTTGGTTAATATGTCAATAATCACCCATATCGTATCAAAACCAGCTCGCGTTTTGGGTAAACCCATGACGAAGTCCATAGAGATGCTTTCCCATTTCCATTTTAGGATCTCCAATGGTTGCAACATACTAGAGGGCTTTTGGTGTTCAATCTTCATCTTTTGGCAGACTAAACACTTGCTTACCAACTCTGCAATGTCCCTTTTCAATCCTGACCACCAAAACATCTCTTTTACGTCTTTGTACATCTTTGTCACACCGGGGTGTATGGTGAAATGGCTCTTGTGAGCCTCCTCCAAAATCCTTCTTCGGAGGTCACCACTTGCGGGCACACAAACTCTTCCTTCGAACCTCCACAGTCCATCTGTACCTCGAACAAAACCCTTCAACTTTCCTTCTTCCACCAGCGCTAGGATTATCAGGAAATTCTCTTCCTCACTTTGGGCTTGAGCAATTTGACTCTTGAAATTGCTCATCACCCTAAGCTGATTCCATCTTAAACTATGGGGGGTCAACACCACTCCAAGGTTAAGGTCTTTAAAGCTCCTTACCAGCTCATCTTCCTTGACCATTGACTCGAGTGCCGAGCTCGGTCAAATTACAATAAAGCCGAATTACACTAAATTGGTAGCAAAGGGTGCAACCCGGGTCATTTCCCAGTGATGACAATGTTATATGATCAGGAAATTAGGGGGGGTTTAGGAATTAAAAATGAAAGGAATAGGATGTAAATCACGAAATTAAAATAAAATGGGAAGCATCCAATCTAAGAATCAATGGAAAACAATTAACTTAATCATCGAATTTTAAAATTAATTCAGCAAACCAATTCAGTGATTAATAATAAATCTGAATGAAATCTTAATTCGAACTTAGCATTCACACAAAAACCTTCATGTATTTGATCAACACAAAATCAATTAATGTTCAAAGACCTCTAGAACCTAATTGAATTGTGTCAATTTCGGGTATCAATGGAATTAATCGTAGAACTCAAACCTGAAATTCTAATTCACATTCTTTTAACAATGGATTACATACATCAACCGAATAATATGCAACCAAACATATTCCCAATCAACAATTTAGAATGACAAACTTCAATTCAAAAATAAGATAAGAAATAACTGAAAGATTAGATGAAACCGAATTAGTTGTATGCTGAAGCCAATTGAACCGAACTCTCAAAAGTGTTATTGCTTCCTTGATCCTTGAATTAGATTGATGTTCAAGCCTCCATGAATGGAGGAAGACAAATTGGCAAGGTGGGGGGCGTGAGCGAAGAAAGGAAGAAGAAGAAGAACCAAAACTGAAAAATTCTATGCCAAAAAAATCTGTCTATTACAAGTTCTGGCCCCTGTCTAATTCAGCCAGCCAAAATAGAATCAAAATGTCTCCCAATCAATCCATAATAGTTATCACATTAATTCCCTCTCTCTCCTTTGAATCTGGACACCTTATTTGCTAAATTCTGAATTGTATAAAGAAAGTTATGCTAAAAACATGCAAGTAAGTTCTCTAATCCAGTCAGTAACGTTTGTCTGCATTTTTGGCAATAAAAATGCATTAGTTTGGATTTGTGGTCTGAAGATCACTTGAATCTTTGATGTCTGCTTTAAAACGCCACTGGAATGGACTCAATTGGGCTACTATGGACCAAGATATGGTCCAAATACTGCACCTAGTTCAGCAACCATGAGTGCATCTCTTTAGCTCATTTCTAGGCCCAGTTTCAGCTTCTTATCATCGAAATTACCCTCTAACCTCTCATAGGAATTGTGGGTCTATCTCTCAGCTTTCCTGCAAATCAAGAATCACAAAAAAAGAGCTCTATAACTCAAGATATGCCCAAAAAACCAAACCAGGGTCAGAATTAGCTTAATGCTAGAAAAACAAAATCTAGCCCAACCAAAACTCAATAAAATGCAAAATGGCCCAAATTAATCCTATTAAGCACAATAGAAGATTAATGAACTAAATATGAGAGAAAATAAATATATAAAAATCCAATTAATCAAATTCCCCCACACTTAGTTCTTGTATGTCCTCATGCAAAATTCAACTAAGGGCAAAAACATGCAACCTAACAATCAGAGAATAACCAAATTGAACAAACATATTCTCTAATGAATTATCAAAAGTGCTAAGCTTAGGAACATGAGAGCATATAAGGCATTAAGAATTTCCAACAATCAAATCATTCAACAACCCATTTCTCAAAAATGTAAGTTAAGCAATATCCTTCAAAATGTAAATAGATCAAGCATAAAAGGGTTAACAAGATGGTGTTTGAATCTCTCAACTCGCAAGTGTATGGGCAAAAGTGTTTCACTCAAGTCACCTCAATAGACAATGCATTACCATATGCTTGCTAATCTTCTACTTCTTCACTACTCATAATCATATGCAAATACAAATCAAGAGGACTTTGTTGTAATGGGGCTAAGGTAAGGGTAGGAAAATATGAGGATATGACAAGATACAACCTAAGAGAATAGAAGTGACATTGGTCATTAGACAAATCAAGTCATCACACACTTACTCTCTTTGAACTTTCTTTTCCCTTTATCAAGATTCCCCATTTTATTAATTTTTTTTTTCTTTTTTATATTTTTTTTTTCACTTCCCTTGCATCCTTTCAAACCCCCACACTTGAAATGCAACGATAATGATGAAACCAATGCACTCCCTATTCCCTAAGATTGGGTATAACATGGTTTTCTACTTAAAGTTTGTAATGTGCTAGAAACCAAGAAATGGTCAATAAGGCCCAACGGGCTAAACAAGGGGCAAAATACAAGGTAAGATATATGGCCAAGTGGTTAAAATGAAAGAAATGTCTGTATTATGTTCAAGAATGCATATGAAAAATGTAGCCTCAAAGAAGAACAAAAGCAAGTTCTAGAATAACAAAATCTATGAGAGAAAACACACAAGAAAGAAAAGAATGGCATGAAGTGCTACCATCCAAAATAAGGCTCAAAAGCTCACAAAGGTAAAGTCCAACATACTCAATCATTGCAAATCACAATCAATCACCCAATCTTACACATATAAAGAGGGGAAAGCAAAATGAAATCATGTTGGAACCCTATCCTCCCTAAAGCCTAATGCCTTAACGCCTTAACTCAACAACTTTTAATTCAATAATGGAGAACCAAAGTAAAACAAAGCAGATGTAACACCCTAATAGTTCCATTCTATGCTTAAGTCATATTGTGGAATTACTAGTTGTTACCTTTACTCGCGGAACTAACATTACCTTTTATAAATTACTTTTTAACGAAAATAGGGGTAAATTTTTTTTTGAATAAAACAAGTAAACCGCTTTTGAAAATCGAGAGCCATGAGCGCATCGTGAACATATAATACAAATGTCGCTATCTCATACATACATTGCATTTAACATACATAGAAATCATAAGAATAACCACAATCTTAGATGAAGATAACATTCATTCCATAGCCATCCCATAGTTAATATAGTAGTAGTAATAGCAGTAGTCATATACAATGATATCAATGAGTCCGATACCTACTATTGGCCCTACAAAATAACCTAACAAAATACATGATGAAAGGAAATACATAAGCAATCCTATACACCCATATATGCCACAAGAAATATGATAACCCTAGCTACCACCAAAAGGGGCTATCCTCGTGCTTAGCTCCGCATGTAAATCAACACCTCACGCATCTGGCGGAAGGTAGCCATTCCCGAATCCACCGGGAGGAATATCACCATGTCCTCCTCCTCGAGCACGGCCACGCCCATGAGGCACGGCATGAGTACGGATGAACCCACGACCGCGAACCAGGGGTCGTGTGTGACGAGGGGCTGCAGAAGAAAAAGATGAGTCGAACGACAGACGGATCACAGACGGGTAGGAAGGCTCAGACGGGTCCGTCACCACATGATAGCTCGGATAAGAAGGCTCCGAAGGATCTGAATCCAACGAAACTGTCGGTGTCAGGCGGGTGTCCGAATATGAATCTCCATCAGTAGGGTACCTAGGAAGATGGAAGGGCAGACGAACGTCATCCATAGTGATGTCCTCGAATGGCTCATGAGGGCAGAAAAATGGACTCATCACTGCTGCACGGAACTGGCAGCTATGGAATATGTAGACCCGTATCGTTGCCTGAGCGGTCAGCACAAATGCATTCAGCACCGGGTCGAAGTGCCAATGAATCACCAAAAACTCAATGAAAATCACCACCATGCCCGACGCCGGCATCCTTTGAAGACGACACGGAAACGTAGGAGTGAGAAATACTAAATTTCTCAGTAGGATTGCAACTAGACAAACACAGTGTCATCGTCATTGTCCCAGCCACTTCGATCTTAATTGTAAAAGCAGTGGACAGATATACGTTCAATTTTAATGATTTTCAAAACTTAAACTCTGAAACGGGTTGCTTTTAAACTTAACATCATAACTACATCATCATAATCTAACATACATGTCAAAAGATAGAGTAAACATTCATAATGCGAATGGGCAACATAAGTACATGCAAGGACATGCATCATCATAGACTTAACCATGGTTATGCTTTTGACTTTACTTTCATTTTTAGCACGTGCTTAACATTCTTTACTTTCCTTTGAAATAGACTGCTTTTGGACATGAGCTCATTCCGTGACCGTCGTCACGCAGTACTAACCAAATCAGACTAAGCCGATATTGGTTACCTCTAAGTTGGAGGGTCCTCCATGTCACCTTTGCCTCCCTCATAGAGGTTCCTTGAGTCTTTATAGATCGCCGTCTCTCACTTCCCTTACCGAAGTGATTGAAGGGTCATGTCCCATTAATTCTTTGCTTATCATTATACTTTGCATGCATCATACTTCTTTGACTAGACACATGCAATGATATGACTAAGTCCATAATTTGACGGAAATCCGGCAGTATAACGGCTAGACCAGAGCTTCCCCAAAATGCCAATCATAAACTTTCAACCAATAGTTCATCATATCCATATCATATCATCACACTCATCATTCAATCATGAGACAAAGCTCAATCAAACTCATCATTCAATCATGCCGAATGGCATCACCCATTCATATCCTAAAGGGGTTTATAGTTGTGTTTTTCTTTGCGAAGAATATTATGAATCATCATATGATTTCTCGTGGTTACCCATGAGAGAATCACATAGTTAGGATATCTGTTTGTGGTCTTTTAGCTACTTAGTCCTCGTATGAAAGTATCCTTTACTTAAGTACATGTCTTATGGAACACTTGTTCAATTTGATTACATCAGGTGATTGTTTCCCTTTCCTTGAGATAGTGCACTTAGTGATTCCTAGGTTCATGGTATGCTTTCGAGGCCTAATCATACTGCTCCCAAGGAGTTCGAGATCCCTCTAATCCTTGGGTCATGACAAAGCATAACCACATCATGAACCCAACAACACCAATGTTCACCAATCACCAAGGGTGACTTTTAACTTATTCAAGTTGCAAAGTTTTAAACTTTTACTAATAACATATCAAGCTTTTACCTTAAACATTATTAAAGTTATCATTCTTTATAAAGTAGTCATAAAGTTTTGTTCTTTATGAAAGTAAGTGCCTTTGACACTAAGCTCTTATCTTAAGATTGGATCTTTATGAAATAATGATACAAGTTACTAGCTTTTTGAATAAAAAGTCTTGTTCTTTATAAAAGTTAACACCTTTTTGCATTGTTTTGGCTCAAAGTCTAAACTTTGTGAATTAAATGTTACAAAACAACACTTTTATGACTTAAAGATCTCATTGTTGATTAAAGGTTGAAACTTTATGAAAGGTCTTTTCTTAAAGGTTGGATTTTCAAAGACATAAAGTAACAAGATGTCATTTTATAACTCAAAAAGGCTTATTATACTAAAAAGCTTAGACTTTTTCATGTATCTTTGTCTTCAAAATAAAATAAAAGAAGACTTTATGGTGGCACTAAAACTTGCGCCATTTTTTGTGCATCAAGAAGCAAACTTTTTAAAGTTTAAAGCTTTTAGAATGTTCATAGTCTTATCAAATCATGAAAACAAAAAAAGGTGAAGCTTTTCTAATCATTAACTCGTCATAAAAAGAAAGGAACAACTTTAAGCAAGATACCAACAAGAACATACTTTTCTAAAAGAGGAAACTTAAGAACACATGAAGAACATCAAGAACATATTTTTCCAAAAAAGGAAACTTAAGAACACATGAAGAACATCATGAAGAACATATTTTTCCAAAAGAGGAAACTTAAGAACACATGAAGAATATCAAGAACACATTTTACTAAAAACGAAAACTTTGGCTCTTGGAGAGCATGAAGGATCTTCTCAAGCTTTCACTTAGAAATCTTGGTCACGAAAGAACCAAGCTCCAAGCTTTCTTGAGTAAACAAAATGAAAAGATGAAGACCACTACCTTTCTTGAAGATGGAGCAAAAACAAGAGAGGAGGAAGAAGAAAATGATGGCTCCTCTTGATGATGATGGTGGCGATTTTGCAAGAAGGAAGGAGAAGCTCTTGAGATCTTGTGAAAATGGAGGTTGTAGTGTTTTGATCTTGTCTCCAAAGACCCAAAGATGAGGTCTTTGAAGGGCTAAGTAAGTGGTTTGGGATGGTGGAGGTGGAGAAAGGAAGAGGAAGATGAAGAAGATGAAGAAGTGTTTAGAGAGAAGTTGGAGAATTTGGCTTGAAGAGAGAGAATAGGATGAGTGAAAATGAAAATGGATGAGGGAGGAAGAGAGAGAAGATGGCATCTTCATTAAGGGAGGGAGAGTGAGATATTTTGCTTAATTTTATGTCATCTTGTGTCAATTAGTGATTAAGGGGACAAATGGGATGATAGGGAGACAAAGCATAGTCAAATTCTTACATAAAATAGCCTTGTCTAATGCTTTATGCTTTAATGACATCACTCTCTACTTTATTGTCTAATTGACTAAATTTGAATTTAATCATATGATTAAGTGCTCATACAACTTAATTAAGGTGATTAAGCAAGAATTAGTGATTAACACACAAGATCACGATTAACAAAATTAATCTTACAGTTAAGCTTAATTAACCTTAATTAAACTCGAGTAAACTAATTAAGGGTGATTAGTGCTTAATTAAGCTATAAGGCTCTAACTTGCTTAATTAGAGATTATCTGATCTCGATTAAGCATTCTCTTGACTCTTCTCATCCGAGTCAACTCCTTAATTAAGCCTTAATCTCATAATTTCTCATTAAGTGCCTAATTACTCAAGGTTACTGAGGTAATTTAGCTCGACATGAAATTGAGGATGTTACAGTAGAACAAAGCAAAAAATTTTTTTAAGCAAAAATGAAGTAAAAGCAACCATGAAACAAATCTATAACGCAAGATTAATTACCAAACAACACAACCTACAACATATGTCGAAACCACCCCCCTACAACTTTACATTGTCCTCAATGTAATACACACAATGGAAATGCCAGGCAAGTAAAATGAGGTGAGGGAAAGAAAAGAGAAACTCCCCTATCAAGTGTAAGTGCCCGCCAACAAGTGAACCTCCTCAATGGTCTCCAAGGGTGTGTCTTTATGAAATGGGTTTAGGCGGTGGCCATTCACCGTGAAAGCTTTATCAATCCCAGGCTCCAAAACCTGCACAACACCATATGGAAAAATTTTAGTAACTATATAAGGACCAAGCCACCTAGAATGAAGCTTACCAGAAAAGAGCTTGAGGCGAGAATTGTAGAGAAGCACTTTTTGGCCAATGTAGAACTCCTTCCGCAGCAACTTCTTATCATGAATGAGTTTTGTCTTTTCCTCGTACATGCGGGAGTTCTCATAAGCTTCCAAACCGATCTCCTCCAACTCTTGAAGTTGGAACTTCCTATGAAGTCCTGACTGGCTCATATCAAGGTTGCAGTTCTTGACTGCCCAATATGCTTTGTGCTCAATTTCCATCGGAAGGTAGCATGCCTTGCCAAAGACAATCCTATAAGGGGACATCCCCAAAGGAGTCTTGTAGGCAGTGTGGTAAGCCCATAATGCATCCTTTAGCCTCTTGCTCCAATCCTTCCTACTAGGCTGCACTGTTTTCTCCAGAATCTGCTTCAACTCCCTATATGACATCTCCGCTTGTCCATTAGTCTGTGGATGGTATGGAGTTGAGACCCTGTGGGTGACACCATATTTCTTCAACAGAGTTGCCATGTTCCTGTTACAGAAATGGCTCCCCTGATCATTGATGATTGCTTTAGGCACTCCAAACCTGCAAAAAATGTGTGATCTGACAAAATCTACAGCAACATGAGAATCATCAGTTCGGGTGGCCTTGGCCTCCACCCACTTGGAGACATAATCAACAGCCAGCAGAATATAAACAAAATCAAATGAGACAGGAAATGGACCCATAAAGTCAATACCCCAAACATAAAATATCTCACAAAATAATAATGGTTGTTGAAACATCTCATTCCTACAGGAAATAGTACCTGTCTTTTGACATTGTTCACAATTCTTACAATAAGTGTAAGAATCGCGGAACAATGTGGGCCAATAAAAACCTACATCTAAGACCTTCCTAGCAGTGCGTTGTGGTCCAAAGTGACCACCACAAGCAAGTGTATGACAGAAATGCAAAATGGAAGTAATCTCAAGCTCATGCACACAGCACCTAATAATCTGATCACTACACATGCGCCATAAATAAGGATCATCCCAGACATAATATTTAGCCTCACTCTTAAGTTTGTCTATCTGATGCTTTTTAAAATAGGCAGGCAACTCAAAAGCAACTAAATAGTTAACCAAATTAGCATACCATGGATCCTTACTGCGCAACTCTAAAAGCTGCTCATCTGGAAAGGTCTCACGGATAGGTAGAGGCTCCAAGGTCTGTGAAATGCGACTCAAGTGGTCTGCTACCAGGTTCTCAGCTCCACTCTTGTCCCTGATCTCAATATCAAACTTGCAACAGCAACATCCACCTAATGAGTCTAGGCTTTGCATCTAGCTTCTTCAGTAAGAACTTCAAGGCTTCATGATCAGAAAAAATAGTTACTGTAGTTCATAACAGATAAGTACGGAATTTATCTAAAGCAAAAAAAATGGCTAAAAGCTCCTTCTCCGTGGTGGTGTAGTTAGCTTGTGCAAAGTCTAGGGTCCGGGAAGCATATGCTATGACATTAGGAATCTTCCCAACCCTCTGGGAAAGAACAGCTCCAACTGCAAGGTTCGATGCATCACACATGAGCTTGAATGGGTATTCCTGATTCAAGGCTAAAACAGAGGCGAGAAATCAGGTGCCGCTTCAACTGGTCAAAAGCTTTCTTGCAGTTATCATCAAACTGGAAGTCTATATCCTTCTGCAGCAGCTTGGAAAGTCGAAGGGCAATTTTGCTGAAGTCCTGGATAAATCGCCTGTAAAAACCTGCATGTCCAAGAAAAGAATGCGCTTCCCGCACACATGTGGGGTAAGGTAGAGAAGCAATAACATCGATCTTGGACCTATCAATAGCAATACCCTCACTAGAAATAACATGCCCTAAGACTACACCTTGTTTAACCATAAAATGACATTTTTCAAAATTCAAAATAAGGTGAGACTCAACACATCTATTTAGTACCTTATCAAGACTATCCAAGCATGCATCAAATGAAGTGCCATAAACAGTAAAATCATCCATAAAAACATCTATACAATTCTCTAGAAAATCAGAAAATATACTCACCATGCACCTCTGAAATGTACCTGGGGCATTGCATAAACAAAAGGCATCCTTCGGTATACAAATGTGCCAAATGGGCATGTAAAGGTGGTCTTTTCCTGATCTTCTAGTGCAATGTGGATATGAAAATAACTAGAAAACCCATCAAGAAAACAATAGTGTGACTGACCTACCAATCTCTCCAACATCTAATCAATGAAGGGTAATGGGAAGTGATTCTTCCTAGTGGCTTGGTTCAGTTTCCTATAATCTATGCAGACTCTTAAGCTGTTCTATAGTCTTGTAGGCACCAACTCCTCCTGGGAGTTCTTCACCACTGTTATTCCAGTCTTCTTTGGAACCACTTGCACCGGGCTCACCCACTTGCTATCTGAAATTGGATAAATGATTCCTGTAGCCAGCAACTTACTCACTTCTTTCTTTACTACATCCAAGATAAGTGGGTTGAGCCTTCTCTGAGGTTGCCTCACTGGTTTCACTCCCTCCTCTAACTGAATTCTGTGCATGCACATAGAGGGGCTAATCCTAGGTATGTCTGCCAATGTCCAACCTATAGCCTTCATGTTCTACCTCAGTATGTTCAACAACTTCTCTTCTTGCTCTGGTTGCAGATCTTTGGCTATAATGACTAGTAGCTTCTCATTTGGTGCCAAAAATGCATACTTCAAATTTTCTGGCAGTGGCTTCAATTCCAAGGTGGGTGGCTCTATGATAGAAGGTGCTAATCTTGGAGTTGCTTCTGATGGTTTAGGTTTACCACCTGCAATTTGTGAAAAATTTTGCACAACAGCATCATCATATCCTATGGAAGCTAAAACAGAATCAGCAGAGTTAAAATGATGTACAGAATTCAAAATCACAGAATTTGAAAATTCAGAATTTAAAATTTGCACATCAACATCAGAATCTGCAGAAACAGAAATTGCAGAAATAGAAATTGCAGACTATACATCATAAATAGAATTTTCAGAAATAGACTCATCAGTAGCAGAAATTTCTGTAAATGCAGAATTTGTGCAACTAGAAATTGAAGTAGCAGAATGTGCAGAAAATGGTAATGTAGAACCTGCAGAAACTATAAGTGCAGTATTTAAATCTGCAGAAATAGAATTTATAAAGACAGTAGCAGAACTGGCATAATTTGACACTGCAGAATCAACATTTGCAGAATCTGAAAATATAACAGCAGAATTTGCTACTGTAGCAATAGAATCAGATTTGTCACAATCAATACACGCAAAATCTGCAGTGGCAGAATTCATGCAAACAGAATTTCCAGAATTTAATTCAACATCAACATCAGAATTCGCAGGATTAAACATAACACAATCAGAATCAGCATAAATAGGTTTGTCAGCAAAAAAATTCACAAAATCAAAATTAGTAAATGCTGAAACTGAAACTAAAGCAACAGGATTTTCAACATAAACAGCACAAATAGCACATAAGTCATTGCTACCATCACAATCATAATCACCACAATATAATTCAGCTAACAAGTTCTCATGCACTTCATTAACCAATGAATCAATAATGTCTATATGAAAAATAGAATGCTCTTCCGGTGGGTATCTCATGGCATCAAACAGATTAAAATGCACTTTACTATCTCCAAATTCCATGCATAATGTACCAGAATGCACATCAATCTTAGTCTTAGCAGTTTTCAAAAATGGCTTACCTAAGATTAATATTGGTTGATTAGCATGCAATTCATCCTCCATATTTAGCACATAGAAATTAGCAGGAAAAATAAGGTCATTTACTCTTACCAACACATCTTCTAAGAATCCCTCAGGGTGAGTTGTGCTTCGGTTGGCAAGTTGGATGACCACTCCTGTTGGCTTGAGCTCTCCAATGCACAATGACTGGTAAATTGATTTTGGCATGACATTTATTGAAGCTCCAAGATCCAACATAGCTTGACTGAACTGTGTAACACCTTACTAATTTAATGTTATGCTTAAGTCATACCATGAAATTAAGTAAACTGTGTTACCATGTTAATTTTTGCTTACCTTTCATTGTATCACATCTCTTTTTTTTTTTTTAACAGAGCAAACGGCACGCTGCTATATAATGAGCGTAATGAAATTTAACAAACTACCACAAAAGATAAGAATAAGTAAAGTAACATCAACTGTATACATGCATATATATATATATATATATATATATATATATATCAGAAGCCAATGCTTCAGTTTATGTACAGATCTCAAAACAGGATACATAAGTGGGGCCGGTGTACCCAAAAAGACATAAGGCCCATAACAGTTAAAATGATCCTATGGGGTCCTCAAAGGACATTTCAAACCTACTGCTAGATCTGCTGCTAAGTCTATGACCCAAAGCTGCGTGCTGTCAAAAGAGGGTCATTCTGTACAACGTGTAACGTCCGCGACTTCCGACTTCCGAGCCCATCAGTATTCCAGGCTTAGGATTCAGCTAGATCGATGGAGACAATGATTTCCGATTTACGACCTTAGGAAGGGTCAGACGGATTGCCTTGCATTTTCTGAATTCCGACTTCATCTCTAAAGCTCAAATGAACTGGCTACATTCCGATTTCCGATCTTATGTTCACAATGTACGAGTTCCGATCTAGAGATCAATACCAATAGCTCTCATTTCTATATCTTCCCGAGTTCTGAGATAGAGATCCTATGATTCCCGATTTCCTGGTCACGGATTAATGTTGTAAATTCCGACCTCCGGAATTATGTTTACAATTGATTCGTTTTGCCTAATTTCCCGACTTTCGACTTTAAGTGCTTGGCTTCACATTAGGCTCTGCTTTCAAGTTTCGACTAAACTGGATATGTTTTCCGAGTTCCGACTTAATATGCAGGATGTTCACGAGTTCCGACTATAGAGAGGGTACGAGTTCCAATTTCATCTTCAGAATATACTGGAAACTAGTCCCACTTTAGGCGACGTGGAGAGCAATTCTACCACACAAATAAGATGACGTGGAAAGCAAGGTTGGCTGAAACTCAGCCTTATGTTTTGAGGCCAATCAAAACCTTCCAAATTAACTCCCACTCATGCCTATATAACACTCTCTCCTCCTCTGATTCAGACCCCCTTCTACGTAACTCCTTCCTCACTTCAGCTCTCTTTTCTTTTCTCCACTCACCCAACTCCATCACTCCTTCAAGCTTGGCCAGGTCCTAATAATTCAAGCTTCAACACTTAACTCAAGATCACACTCCAAAGAGGTAGGATTCTACTTCTCTTCTTGAATTATTTTCCCTAAGGCTGTATGAACTTGTATTCTTCTTCATGTATTTGATGAGTTAATAGCTGAATTATGATAGGATTAATAGGAAATCTTGAGTTAAAATTATGGTTAGAAGAGGAAATTAGAAGGAGAGAAGAACCAGTATGCTGTCTGGATGAAGAATTCCACGGTAGTCCGTACGGCGGAGTGTACGGCTCCACCTAAAATCGGTCAAATCCGATGAAACCATTTTTAGATGAAAGTAGACATTCAGGGCTTTTCATAGATATATCATATAAGGTTATTGGATTAGTATTGAAGGAGATACGAATTTTTGAAGTTTGACCTAGGGTTCAGGATTTTCATCCGGGCAGGGTGACATGAGGAGGGTATAACTCACCCTATACAACTCCAAATTGAGTGAAACTAATTTTGTTAGAAAGCTTACACATAGGGGAATATTGCAATATGAAATTCCAAGTTTGTTAAGGTCCCAATTGTCCCCAGTGATTCGAGGAAGTTACCCTATGTCCAAACCAGGCCAAAACAGAGTAGTTCAAGAAGGTCGACTTTCAGGACTTATAACTCGAGGTATACTTAAGCAAATGGAATGAAACTTGTGGAAAATGAAAAGTTGTCCTGTTAGCTTCAATATGAGACCAATTTTGTATGATTTGAGCTTAGTTTCAATTTTTAGTGAATTTATACTTCTAGGAGTGTAATTCGGGCCAGTGACCGAATAGGTCGAGGCAAAATTTGAATATCTTGAGTTATATAAATCAAAATGATATGGGGCCAAAGAGGTTAGAAAGTAGACATATAGAGCTATGACATATCAAAATTTCAGATTTAAATGAGTTGAATAGAAATAGAGGTGGGTCATATGAAATTCGGGCAGATCTGAATAGATGGGCAAAAGTGACCCAATTGATGATTTCACAAGTGTTAGTAAAACATATAAGGTATGAGTTGAGAATTGCCAGTTTGACATTGATATATATGTGTGTTAAATTGATTATATTGCTATGATTGAATTGTCTATGAGAATTGGCACTATTCATGGGGAAACGGAGCTGATCAGATTATCTTCTTAATTTACTGTAAGTCTAGGAAACTAGGAAATGTGTACAAGTAAAGATGAATTTTAGGCATGATATGAGTTATGAGAGCTTATGCAATGAGAGATTATACCTTGAATATATTACATTCACATGTTATGTTCATGTATGCCATGCATGCAAGCATAATTAGAATATGATATGAGAAATAAGACATGAGGCATATTCATGTATGCACAAAGCATCTGTACGCATGATAAGATATGGAAAGGAAAGATGATAAGAACTTTCAAGAGGGACATACTAAGCTACCACACCAGGCATGGCATAGACCCAGCTAGCGTGGGCCAGAGCGGTACTGTCTAAGACTTGGGCCAGCCCTCGACCAGATTAGTGGGAATAGACCGGTGTGAGGGTCGAGGAAAGTAAACCCGTCACCCATGTATAGGTACGAGCTCGGACCTGAAAAGCAGGCTATTGCCCAGGGGTGAGAAAGGCCATTCACCTTTGGGGGACCAAGCACAGAAAAGTAAGACCAAGTTGCAAGCTAAAGAAATATATGAATTAAGTCAAGTGCACTAGCATACAGTCAAGCATAAGCATCTATAAGCACATCCTTAGTTATCTTATTAAGTCATATTATTATTATCATGATTCTGGTTAAGGCATATCATACTAATCATATTTCTATGTCTGTAATATAATATGATAAGTGATGGTTAAAATATAAGCCGCTTCGAGAAACGTATTTTCAACTTAAAATTGAACCACCATTTGTTTATATATGCTCATATTTTCATAATAAACCGAAGCGGCTGGAATGTTTATGATGACATCATAAGTTTTGTTCAAATTTACCTACTGAGAACCCTAGATTCTCACTGCTTGCTTGTGTGTTCTTCTTTTCCGTAAACATTCCAGTACCTAAGTTGGACATCCAGTGCAAGACGGAATGCAGGGCCGCTCATTGAGCACGACTCAGGCACTAGCCAGATCAAGAGACCATCGGAGCTAGCTAATGATTAGTCAGAAGTACACACTGTTTACTCTGTAGGTCACAATTTGCTTTTAAAGTGTAATTATTTTATTCTCTATGTATTAGAATTTAGTAGTTAGTAATAAAGTGGACAATAAAAGGGCCATGTATTATATTTTCCCTATTTTAAAGAATTTTTCAGCACTGTGACAACCTTTTTATATAATTCCATGACTCGAACATGGCTTATATGATAGAGGATGTTACACAACGCCCTCTGCTGCTGTCCTACTCAGTCAAATAGCCATTGGCCATGTCAGGCCCGGTCGGAGAGTAGTCTGCATTGGGTCTCGAGGAGGAAGATGGTGAGCTGGTGGCCTTCGAAGGGTCATTCTCGGAGCTGAGTGGAATGTCAGGTACCACCTGCGGGGGTGACTCTAGTGTAGGGTCAACAGGAGCTACAGGTGCTGCGGGTGCGGGAGGTGCTGGAGGTGGGTGTGCCATATGCAGTGGAACCGCAATATATGGAGTAGCAGGATCAAAAGCAGGATGAAATAGTGGGACGGCAAAGTTCCTATGACTAAATAGGTAAAGGCGAAAGTGGCAGGAACCGGCTATATACAGAGAATCTAGGATTGGATCGTGGTGAAGCTACAAATCTGGAATTTCAATAAAGAGAGTGGCCGTGGAGTCCATCATTAGTGTCTGAGAATGATGCGGAAATACAAAACGAGATGAGAATTTAAGGAAATTCTCAGTAGGGTTCGCGTATGGTATTTAACTAACGTCACATTCATTCTCAATTGCCTCGATTTTATATTTAATTATAAAAATATGTGCTCAACTGGACTATCCATTTTAATGAGTTTAAGAAAACGCCGGGTCCGAGGCAAGGTTCAATTTTACTTTAAAAGGCATAAGAACAGAACAAGTTAATAAATAGTAACACTCAGAACATTGAGCAGAATAAACGAACATACGGCAGTAAGTAAATATAGCAATCAACTATAAACATTTTAACATAAATATTCCATGTAATCATGCAAATTCATTCTTGAATCTTTCTTCATAAACTTTTCCATTACTTCCATCATTTTCCATCACTTGGTCCCCTGAGAGTTCTTGGCCATTTGAGACTCCTGGGTAATAGTCTGCTTTTCAAGATTGCGCTCGTTCCTATATAGGAATGCCGGGTTTACTTTCCCGGACGTCTCCACCGATCTATTCCCCTTAAATTTTTATCCGGGGCTGGCCCAAGTATCATGGAACTTTCATCATAACATATTCCTTATGTTCATCATAACATAGCTTTCATATTTTCCTTGTAAATGCACATGTATCAATATGTATATCATAACTCATGTACAGATCTTACCGAAATTTTGGCAGCATAACGGAGCATGTCCGCTTCCCCATGAATAGTGCTAATACATCAGAACACCAATTTCTCATATAAGTCACAATATTGCATGCATAATTCATCATTGAACTCATAGAAGCATTAGTCCCATTAAGGCGCAGAGTTACAGCCTCAACATAATCATTCAACCCGATTTTTGTAAATCATGCCATAATTTCTATTTAACTCATTTGGACCTCAATTTTGGATATGTTAAAGTGTTATGTGTCTATTTTCTAACCTCTTTGGTCCCATCTAATTTTAATAAGTGTAGCTCAAGTTATTTAGGTTTTATCCCTACCGCCTTTATGGTCGGCCAATCGTATTAATCGATTAAAACCATACGAAATTGGTCTCATATTGAAGTAACAGGACAAACCTTCATTTTCATAAAGTTCCATTCCATTTGGCTTAGTAGGGCTCGAGTTATAAGCCCCGAAATATGACCTCCCCGAACTGCCCTGTTTTGCCCTGGTTTGGACATAGGGAAACTTTCTTGGAACACTGCGAGCAAACGGGATCTTATCTAACTCTGAAATTTTTATGGGACATTCTCCTATGTGTAAGCTTTCTAAAAAAGTTAGTTTCATTCATTTCCAAGTAGTATAGGTCGAGTTCTACCCTAAACCACCCAATCTGCCTAGAATCAAAGTCAAAAACCTAAGTCGAAGTTCAAAAATTTATATCTCACTCAATACTAATCCAATGGCCTTATATAATATAATTATGGAAAGCCCTGGATGTCTAGTTTCATCTAAAAATAGTTTCATCGAATTTAATCGACTGTAGGCGGAGCTGTACACTCCGCTGTACGGACTACTGAGGGTTTTTGGTTTCCTAGCACCTCAGCTCTTCCTATCTTCATCCTTTCTTGCTTCCAATTCGGTTTTAATCTCACAAACAGCCAATAAGCCAGCCATATATCATCATAATCAATTAATCAACACATCAAAGATTTAGAAAATGAGCCATCATCAGTCATCCAAGATCAGAAAATCAAACAAGGAATAAACCTATACCTCTTACTATGAGTGATTTGGCTTGCTTTTGGGGTTTGGGCTATCAGGACCTTGTTGAGCTTGGAGCTTTGATGGAGTTGAGTGAATAAAGAAGAGAAGAAGAGAGCTGAGCAAGGGAGAGGAGAAAGTGGCGCAGAAATTGGCTGAAGGAGAGAAAGGAGTTGTGTTATAATGTCATGTAGGAGGTAGGAAGAATGAAGGCTTTTGATTGGTCTAACCACCCAAGGCTTAAATTCAGCCAGCCCACTTCCTTCTTTGTGGCCTCCTTTGCGCCACTTTGAGGGATTAAGTGGCTGAGTTCTCAGCCACTTAAAGTAGGGTTAATAAATTGAAATTCAATTGGTCCGGTTCCGACAGTTTAAAATACCGTAATCTTACCGATTTCCTTTAAATCGGTAAATCGATTTTGTGAAAATTCTTATGAAATCTTCTATACTTCTAATCTAATTAGCTCATACCTAAACTCAATTGGTTGTTAATTAATTGAACCTAAATAAATACTTAGTTGAATTTTAATTAATCTCAGTTATTTAATAAAAACCGAACAATCGGACGGAAAACGATAAAAAAATTATGGTGGATGTTACAAACTGCTTACTTCCTATGATGCATGGAATGGTGAAAGTCCCTGAATCCTTGCATTTTGGAGGAATACTTGGCTGAATGATTGTAGAAACATTTCTGCCCATGCTCACCTTCTCATTTCCCTTTAGCCTCCTTCTATGAGTGCACAAGTCCTTGAGAAATTTAGCATACTTTGGAATCTGTTTGATGGCTTCTAGGAGTGGAATATTGACTTCCACTTTTCTGAATGTGTACATAATCTCCTTGTCCAATTCAGCTTCTGCCTGCTTCTTGTTTTGTGTCACTCTATTGAGGAAAGGTGTAACACCCTAATAAACCCATACTACGCTTAAGTCGTATTACGGCGTTTTATTAGTTGTTACTTATGCTCGTGGAAAACTAAACTTCACTTGAAATTAAGTTACGCGGAAAATACGGTAAGATTTTTTTTTTTTTTTGAAATACGTCGTCACTTTGCAACGCTTTGAAAAGTAAAGCCTTGAGCGAGAAGATAGATAGAGAAAGAGCGTGTCGCATAAAATACATACCCGAAAATCATAAAACATGAGAAATGTAAACAAATAATAATTCACGAATACATTGCATTATATAGCAAATCATTTCATCGATATGGGTTCATAATATATATATACATACATATCAAAGATTACAATAAGGAGGCTCATGGTCATGCCATGATCCAAATACTAGATACAAACTTAAATTGACATCGTTCGTCACAAAAAGGAATGTATGAAGGTGTAAAGCTACTGCAACTACGAGTCCAAATCAGCATTGTCTGGCATCCCACGTCGTATGCCCGCTCACAGTGTGGGGGATCCACACTCCACTCCACCGGATGCGCTATCGAGATCTGGTGACGATATGGATGAATAACTAGGGTGAGAAATAAGATTTCTCAATAAGACTCGAACCCGACACGAAAGTGTCATCATCATCGCCCCAGCCACTTCGGTTTTATTAATGAAAATAGTGGGCATTCATAAGGTTCCATTCTTACGTTTTCGAAAACATGAATATCCGAAGCGGATTCAATTTTAACATACCTTCTAGTCATTTATATCATAACATACATGGGCATAAGTATAATCACATAAAACATGCATGGCCATACTATAAGTTTCTCTTAACTTCTTCCCTTCAAGGGTTTGGACCGAAGTCCCCTTTCTTTTCTTAACTTAACTTTAACTTAAGTCTTATCTTTTCACCCACTAAATATAAGTGGTAATGAGCTTATACCGTGGCCGTCGCCACCATAGAATTTCGATACTTACACTAGCTGGGTCATGCCATGCTTCATGTAAGACCTATCCCCTATACTCACACTAGCTGGGTCATGCGATGCCTCATGTGAGTCATGGGTAAGGGGAGCTTAAATTAGGTCACCTTCCTTTTTAAAGGATTACACCCTTAGTTCATCTTTTCTTATTAAAGCTTATGATGCAAAATTGTTCCAATTCTTTTCCACATTTAGGCGTTATGTATCGCCGTCCCCAAATGTAATTCTTTTATCGTATATTATTAAACATCATATCATCAACATATCATATTTATATCGACATCATATCATTATCATAATCATCATCATCATGAATCATCATCATATCATGTTATAATCATCATCATCATATCATATCATATCATAATCATCATCATCACTATGATCATCATCATATCATATCATCATCATTATGATCATCATCATATCATATCATAATCACCACCATCATATCAACATCATCATATGGACACATAGGGGCATTCCTATCACACAAAGTCTTATGAGCTTAGCTTAGTAAATTTGGTGCAAGCTTTTAATTGAGGTTGCCTCTTGTATAAATTCTTTTATTAGGCATAGGGCTATTTTCATCTATTATCCTTTTTAAAACTTTTAAGTTGAGTTATGAGGGTTTTTCCAATGCTTAGTGTGAAGGTCTTAATGTCTTAAAGCTTATTTCTCATTAACCTTTAAAACTTAACCATAACAGTTTTACTTTTACAGTGGGGCAGTAACTTCAAAAATTCACCATAATTTCAATTTTGATTCTTTGCTTTGAATTTTGGTATGGTTATACTTTTATGAGTCTATTTTTAAAAAAAATAAACCCCACTCAAAAATCCATTTTGTAACTTGAGATATGAACATTTTTCTCTGACTGTTCAGACTTGAAAGTTCAACTCGGGTTAGTGGCTTGTCCACTTCACTGGGAGTTCCTCACATGGAATCTGACAAAACTGTTTTATGGGGGTGTTCCTCTATGTCTTAGCTTTCTAACAAACTTGGTTCCACTCAAAAATGTTCTATATAACTTGAGTTATGCACATTTTATTACATGCTACCCGAACAGAAATCCATCCGGGAATAGCCAAATTTGAAAAATCATATCTCCCTCATTTTAAATCCAAATGTCACGAATTTTATATGTGTGGAAAGATCTTTGAGTCTACTTTCACAGAAAATTATTTCATTACATTTTGAGTTTTGTAGAACGATTTATACAATACGCATTACAGACTGACAGAATTTTCTAGCTTCCGCGGTTTTGGTTTCAATGAGTTTTCTTATAAAAACATTAAGTCTTTTCCACAAGTGATCACTTTTCTCTTCCAACCCACTTTTAATCTTTGAGATCTTCATATTACTCAATGTTTTAACTTCTAAAAATTTGGTTCAATGACAATAGACATACCAACCGAAAATTTCATGCCAAAGAGAAGAACACAACACATGAAAACTCATCATATCAACAAGCATGGCCATGAGGCCATGGAAACAAGTCCTAGAACCACCTAGCTATGGAGAGCTTAGGAGTTCAAAGGCTTGAAGAACACATAAAAGAAAAAGGTTAGAGTCACTACCAAATGAGTTTCTTGAGTTGTAGAAAGAGTTGGTGGGTTGGAGATGATCTTCCTCCTCCTTGAGCTTGATGATGGGGCTAAGTGAGTGTTTGTTTTGCTTCTTCAAGAACCAAAGAGGGTGGTCCTTGAAGGGCTTGTGAGAATGGTGTAAGGGAAGAGGGTTGAATAAGGTGAGAAAGAGAGAAGAAGAACAAGAAAGGTTGAAAGAACAAAAGAGCTAGGATGAAGTTTAGAGAGAGGTGGGAGCTTGGGCTTGTAGTGAGAGGATGAAAATCACAAATGAGAGAATGGGAGGGCTAGTTTGGGGCACAAAAATGGTTGAGGGGGCTGATGGCTTTTGCTTCTCCAATAAGCAAGAGTGAGTAGGTGAGTTTTACTTCTTTTTCAAGCAAGAAAGCTAGGAACGTTGGGGTAAAAGAGTGGGTTGTGTTTCCTTTGAATCTTGGCACTTGGGTAAAGACCATGTGATATTTTCAAGTGGTTAAAAGCATGACCTATCTTAGGATTGGCATTAGATGACTATGATCACTCCAAGTGTCACAATCTTGATGGAGGAGAGTAGATCTTTTGGCTTGACTCAAGAAATCTACTAACATGGACTCTTGATCTAATAGTGTATGATGAGAAGGCAAATGGATGGTTGGATATGGCTCTTGCCTTGACCAAACTTTCAAACAATAATTAAAGGGAAGTTTCTAAAATTTTACCATTGTTACAATTATCTAAATGCAAATTAATTCAATTGGTTTAATTACACATTAGCACATTTTCAATAAAAAGGATTTTTCTCATTAATTATGTAAAGAAGAGGCGAGGGTTAATGTGATTAAGATGTAATACTTATATGCTCTTAGTTAATTAGGTTAGATCACCTTGATTTTATGTTCTAAATCATGAGTTAATAAGGATTGGGCAATTAAGCTTTTAATTGTAACTTTTAATGCATTATGTTTCAATTGTTGACTTGCCTTTAATTTACTAAGCCTTTGCTCTCGAGATTAGCCGATTAATTCTCAATTAATCGCTAACCCCTCTAATTAGCCAGAGACACCGAGCTAATTAGCTTAGACAAAAATTGGGGATGTTACAAAAGGCAGTGGAACACTTTGTTCAGCTTGCTTGTTGCTGCTACTGCTTGGTTTTGCACCATTTGTCTTTATTTCTGCAGAATCAGATTTTTCTGCTACCTCTGGTTGTTCTATAGAATCTGCTTGGTTTCTCTTTTCTACAACATCAGGAATCTTAAGCTCTTTGCCACTTCTCAAAGTGATAGAACTCACATTCTTTGGGTTGGTCACAGATTGGGAGTGAAGGTTGCCAGAACCTTGAGACTTCATCTCATTTATTGTTGTAGCCAACTGACAAATCTGTGTTTGCAGATTCTAGATGCTGGCTTCTGTTCTTTGTTGAAACTGAACACTGCTAGTTGCCATCTGCTTCACCAATTCTGCCAAGCTTGGCTCTAAACTGCTACTTTGTGGTTTATTTTGTTGAACTAGTGGATGGTATTGTCTTGAGCTTGGTCTAGTAGAATTTTATTTAAACTAAGGTTGCTGAAACTGATTGAAGTTGTTACCATACCTCATATTTGGGTGATCTCTCCAGCCAGGATTGTATGTGTTGGAGAATGGATCATTACTCTTCTGTTGCTACTGCTGCTAATAAGGCCTACCAAGAAAGATTCCTGCAACAATTTCATTGCTTTCTTGCAGATGTGGACACTGATCTATTGGATGTCCTGGTATAGAGCAAATACCACAAATGACAGCTACTGGTTGCTGGGACTGTTGGCCAAGTGCCAATTGTAACATCCCCCGTTTTTCGTCTAATTATTTGGTTTTATCGAATAATTGAGAATAATCAAGATTCGGTTAAACAATTAATTAGACCCAATGGATTAGCAATTACCTGAGTTTAGATAAGAGAGAATTGAGTTAGAATATAAGAGATTTCATAAAAAATTTATTGAAAACCGATTTACCGATTTAAAGGAAATCGGTAATATTACGGTATTTTAAACTGTCGGAATTGAACCAATAAAATTACAAGCTCTAAACCCTATTTTGAGTGGCTGATAACTCAGCCACTTATCACCTAAAGTGGCGCAACAAAGGCCACACTCCATGGAGAAGCTTCAGCCAAGCATTTTAAGCCAATCAAATTCAAGCAAAATCACTCAAAGCAATCAGAATTTTTTCCACCTTTTAACACCCCTTTCAGACCACATTTCAGCGCCCTTTCTCCCCTCTTATTCAGCTCTCTTTCTCTCTTCTTCACACACAAAAAACTCTAGCCAATATCAAGCCAATTCAAGCCTTACTCATCCAAGCCTTCAAATTCTAGCAAAATCACTTGGAACAAAGGTAGGAGTTTAATACTTGCATCAAATCTGTGGCCTTCGCTGGATGAGCTTGGATTATTTTCATGATCTTTGATGTGTTAATTGGATGATTATGATGATATGTGATTGGTTTTGGGTTGTTTGTTTGGTTAAAATCGAATTTGAAGCAAGAAAGAATAGAAATAAGAAGAGCTGAGGGGCTGGAGAACCAAAACCCTCGGCAGTCTGTACGGCGGAGTGTACGGCTCTGCCTACAGCCAATCAAATATGAAACCATTTTTATATGAAACTAAACATCTAGGGCTTTCCATAGATATATCATATAAGGCGTTTGGATTAGAATTGAGAGAGTTATGAATTTTTGAATTTCAACCTAGGGTTTTGACTCTGGCTCTGGGCAGATTAGGTTTTTTAGGTTAGAACTCGACCTATACTACTTGAAAATGAGTGAAACTAACTTTTTTAGAAAGCTTACACATAGGAGAATGTACCATAAAAATTTCAAAATTAGATAAGCTCCCAGTTGCTCCTAGTGATCCAAGAAAGTTACCCTATGTCCAAACCGGGTCAGAACAGGGCAGTTTAGAAAGGTCAGAATTCGGGGCTTATAACTCGAGCCCTACTAAGTCAAATGAAATGGAACTTTTTGAAAATGAAACTTTACCCTGTTAGCTTTAATATGAGTTCAATTTCGTGTAATTTGAATCAGTTTTCGATTTTTAGTAGATTTTTACTTTTAGGTGCCTGATTCTAGCTAGCCACTGGGCAGGCCAGGATAAAACCTAATTATCTCAAGTTATAGATATCAAAATTAGACGGGATGAAAAGGGTTAGAAACTAGACACATAAGGCTACAACATATCCAAAAATTAGGTTTAAAGAAGTTAAATTGAAATAAAGGTGGGATATACCATAACCGGGCAGAATGAGGCAGAATGAGCTAAAAGCCCTACTGATGCTTGTTGAAACTAATGAACGAATCTATGAATGTATATGCATAATTGTTGCTCTATACTGAAATTGCAAATTGTGTAAATGTACTGGTTGGCTGGCACTATTCATGGGAAAGCGGATACGTTCCCTTATGCTGCCGAAATTTCGGTAGAACCCATGCACAAGTCATGAGTTACATGTTAATGTATGTGCATTTCAAGAAAACTAAGAAGGCTATGAAAAAGAATTATGTTACTATAAATGTTCCATGCTACTTGGGCCAGCCCCGGATAAGAAGTCAAGGGGAATAGATCGGTGGAAAGGTCGGGGAAAGTAAACTCGGCATTCCTGTATAGGAACGAGCTCGATCCTGAGAAGCAGACTATTACCCAGGAGTCTAAATGGCCAAGAACTCCCAGGGGACCAAGAGATGGAAAATGATGAAAAGTAATGTAAAAGGCATATGAAGAAAGGTTTATGATGAAGTCTGCATGATCACATGACTGCATGGTTACATGGAATAATTATGTCAAAATGTTTATAGTTGTCTATTACGTTTGCTTACTGCTATTTATTATTTGCTCTGTTTATTATTCTATGCATTATTATTACCAATCTATCTTGTTTCCTATGCCTTCTAAAGTAAAACTGAACCTTGCCTCGGACCAGACATTTTCTTGAACTCATTAAAATGGATATTTCAGTTTGAACACACATTTTTATAATTAAATAAAACTCGAGGCAACTGAGAATATATGTGACGTCAGTTAACCAGTATACCCGAACCCTACTGAGAATTTCTTGAAATTCTCACCCCGTTTTGTATCTTTCGCATCATTCTCAGACGCTGGTGATGGACTCCACCGCTACCTTCTTCATTGAGATTCCAACTTTACAGCTTCACCATGACCCAGAGTTGGATTCCCTATATATAGCCGGCTCGTGTAACTTCCGTCTCTACCTCTTCAGCAACAGGAACTTTGATGTTCCTTTACATCATCCCATTTTCGACCTTGCTAGTCCTTACATTGCCGTCTCGCTGCATATGGCGCACCCACCTCCGGCTCCTCCTGCACCTGTAGCACAGGCCGCACCTGCTGACCCTGCACCTGAGTCACCACCGCAGTCCCAGATATTCCATCGAGTTCCAGAGTGACCCCGAGGCCACTCTGGCTCACACCCTCTTCCTCCTCGGGACCCAGCGCAGACTACTCACCAGCCGAGCCTGGCATGGCTAACGGCTACCTGACAGAGTAGCTTAGTAGCAGGAGACGTTGTACAGTATGACACTCTTTTGGACAGCACGTAGCTCTGGGTCATAGACTTGACTATAGGGTTAGCAGTAGATCACGAAATGTCCTCTGAGGACCATAGGATCCTTTTGACAGATACAGGCATCATGGTCTTTTGTTATACCAGCCCACTTATGTATTCTGTAACACCCTAATAAACCCATACTACGCTTAAGTCGTATTACGGCATTTTATTAGTTGTTACTTATGCTCGTGGAAACTAAACTTCACTTGAAATTAAATTACATGGAAAATACGATAAGATTTTTCTTTGAAATACGTCGTCGCTTTGCAGCGTTTTGAAAAGTAAAGCCTTGAACGAGAAGCTAGACAGAGAAAGAGCGTGTCGCATACAATACGTACTCCAATATCATAAAACAAGAGAAAGGTAAATGAATAGTAATTCACAAATACATTGCATTATGTAGCAAAATCATTACATCGATATGAGTTCATAATATATAGACATACATATATATCAGCATTACATCAAAAGGGGGCTCATGGTCAGGCCATGGTCCAAATACTAGATACAAACTAAAATCGACATCGTTCGGCACAAAAGAGATAAATGAAGATGCAGAGCTACGGCGACGATAAGTCCACATTAGCAATCGTCTGACATCCCACGTCATACGCCCGCTCACAGTGTCGGGGATCCATGCTCTGCTCCACCGGATGCGCCATCGAGATCTGGTGACGATACGGGAGAATAACTAGGGTGAGAAATGGAATTTCTCAGTAGGACTCGAACCCGACACGAAAGTGTCATCGTCATCGTCCCAGCCACTTCGGTTTTATTAATGAAAATAGTGAGCATGCATAAGGTTCAATTCTTGGATTTTCGAAAGTCATGAATATCCGAAGCAGATTCAATTTTAACATAATCTCTAATCACTTACATCATATCATACATGGGCATAAGTATAATCATATAAAAATGCATGACTGTGCTTTAAGTTTTTCTTAACTTCTTCCCTTTCTAGGGTTTGGACCGAAGTCCCTTTTCTTTTCTTAACTTGACTTTATCTTTTCACCCACTAAACATAAGTGGTAATGAGCTCATACCGTGGCCGTCGCCACCATAGAATTTCGGTACTTACACTAGCTGGGTCATGCCATGCCTCATGTAAGACCTATCCCCTATACTCACACTAGCTGGGTCATGCCATGCCTCATGTGAGTCGTGGGTGAGGGGAGCTTACTTTGGGTCACCTTCCTTTTTGAAGGATCACACCCTTAGTTTACTTTCTCTTCTTATTAAAGCTTATGATGCAAAATTATTTTAATTCTTTTCCACATTTAGGCATTACGTATCGCCGTCCCCAAATGTGGTTCCTTTATCAATCACCTCTGGGTGTTACGTATCGCCGTCCCCAGGGTGTTCATATTTATTAATCCTTTCATGTATATCATTAAGTATCTTATCAACATATCATATTCATATCATCATGATTTATTATAATATCGTCATCATATCATTATTATCCTCATCATCATCATAACACTATCATAATCATCATGTCACTATCATAATCATCAGATTATATCATCATTACCATTATCATACCATCATCATCATGATCATCATCATATCGTATCATCATCACCATGGTCACCATCATATCACATCATTATCAACATGTCATTGTCATCATATTGACAAATAGAAGCGATATCACACAAAGTCTTATGAGCTTAGTTTAGTAAACTTGGGTACAAGCTTTTAATTGATTTGCTTCTTGCATAAATTCTTTTATTAAGCATAGGGCCAATTTCATCCATTATCCTTTTTGAAGCTTTTAAGTTGAATTATGAAGGTTTTCCAATACTTAATGTGAGGGTCTTAATGTTTTAAAGCTTATTTCTCATTAACCCTTAAATTTTACCATAATCAGTTTTACTTTTACGGTGGGGCAGTAATTTCAAAAATTCACCATAATTTCATCTTTTACTCTTTTATTTCGAATTTTGGTATGCTTATACTTCTCTGAGTCTATTTTTAAACAAAACAAGCCCCACTTAAAAATTCATTTTGTAGCTTGAGTTATGTACATTTTATTCTGACTGTTCAGACTTGAAAGTTCAACTCGGGTCAGTGGCTTGTCCACTTCACTGGGAGTTCCTCACATGGAATCTGACAAAACTGTTTTATGGGAATGTTCCTCTATGTCTTAGCTTTCTAAAAAACTTGGTCCCACTCAAAAATGTTATGTATAACTTGAGTTATTCATGTTTTATTACCTACTGCCCGGACAGAAACCCATCCAGGAACAGCAAACTTTGAAAAATCATATCTCTCTCGTTTTAAGGCCAAATCTCACATATTTTATATGTGTGAAAAGCTCTTTGAGTCTACTTTCATAGAAAATTAGCTTCGTTGCATTTTGGGTTTTGTAGCAATAAATATACCGCACGCTTTACAGACTGCCAGAAATCCAGATTTACTAGTTTTTAAGTTTTTCACTTCAAGCTTATGGAGAAATTGTTATATCACTTCAAATCACCATTTTCATGTTTTAACTCATCATCATACTCAAAGTTTTAGTCACCAAATCAGTATTTTGAAACAAAATAAAGCAAGATACATAAATCCATCATGCCACATATTCTCACTTCAAGGCAACATTTTTCAACAAGACAAGGAAGCTCATGGAGCAAGAAATGGTCATGAGACCTTAGAGCAAGTCCTAAAACCACCTAGCTATGAAGAGCTTAGGAGTTCTAGAGCTTGATAAACACACAAAAAGAGAGGGTTAGAGTCAGTACCACAAGGATTTCTCTTGACAAGTTTGAAGAATGAGAATGGTTGGAGATGACCTTCTTCCTCCTTGAGCTTGATAATGGGGCTAAGTGAGTGTTTGTTTTGCTTCCTCAAGAACCAAAGAGGGTGGTCCTTGAAGGGCTAGTGGAATGGTGATAGGAAAGAGAGTTGGATGGGGTGTGAAAGTGGGAGGAAGAACAAGAGGAATTGGAAGAGTAGAAGAGCTAGAATGAGGCTTAGAGAGAAGTGGGAGCTTAGGCTTGTAGTGAGAGGATGAAAATCACAAATGAGAGAGTGGGAGGGCTAGTTTAGGTGTAAAAATGGGGAGAAGTGGGCTAATTGCTTTGCTTCTCCAACAAGCAAGAGAGAGTAGGTGAGTCTTACTTCTTTTTCAAGCAAAAAGGCTAGGAACTTTGGGGTAAAAGAGTGGGTTGTGTTTCCTTTGAGTCTTGGAAATTGGGTAAAGACTATGTAGTGTTTTTATCAAGTGGTTAAAAGCATGAGCTCTCTTAGGATTTGGCATTGGATGGCTAGGATCACACCAAGTGTCATTATCTTGATGAAGGAGAGTACAACTCTTGTCATGACTTAAGGGATCTACTAATATGGACTCTTGATCTTGTGGTGTATGATGAGAAAGTAAATAGATGGTTGGATATGGCTCTTGTTTTGACCAAACTTTCAAACCATAATTAAAGAGAAGTTTCTACATCTTTATAATTGTTACAATTATCTAAATGTTAATTAATTCAATTGGTTTAAATTGCTCTTTATCCGATTTCGGTTAATTACATCTTTAAGACATTTTTCCTCTTAAAAGAATTGATCTTATGAATTATGTAATTAGGGTTTAGAATTAATTTATCTCAATTGGTAAAGTAGAACAATTGTCTTGTACTTAATTAATAAGATTGGATTAGCTTAATTACATTTCTAAGTTACGAATTAATGAGGTTCGAATAATTAGGTTTTGATTAAACCATTTAGTGCATTATGATTCAATTATTGACTTGACTCAATTCACTAAGCTCTTGCTCTTTGAGGTTAGCCGATTAGTCTTCAGTTAATCGTTAACCTCTCTAATTAGCCAGGATCACTGAGCTAATTAGCTTAGACAAAAATTGGGGATGTTACATATTCTACTTTGATACTTTGTATATAAACTGAAGCAGTGGCTTCTGATATATATATATATATATATATATATGCACGTGTTCAATAATGTGATCGTACTATTCTTATCTTTGTGATATTCCGTTAAATTCGTTTCGCTTTTAGCATAGCAGCGCATCGTTTCATTTGTTCCAAAAAAAAAATGACGACGATTACGAAAGCACAAATTACGAAAGGACAATAGAGTGCTAACACGGTAACACAGACTTGGATCAGACCTAGTCATGCACTAACAAAATAGCAAACAGAACCATATACACACCTATTTCACCCCTAACACAAAGCACTAAAAATTGCACACAAACACTCGAAATAATCGAAATAAATATAAAAACACTACCAAATAATTTTTAAAAATTATGGGACCACCACACCTAAAAAATTTTACCCTCAAGGAGTAAGAAAATGCAAAGAAAAATCTTAAAAAATTAAAAAAGTGGTCTAAATAAAGGAATTTGGCTTAAAAATAAAAAGTCAACAGTGTTGATCTTGATTAGAGTGCCATTTTCCTCCAACTGACCAATTTTCAAGTCAATCGGAGCACAAAATCTTTTACAAAAATACCCGTTACATCCCTAAAAAATACCGAAAGATAAAAAAAAAAACCTCTAAAAACTTATCTAAACGATGGAATTTGACAAAAATAGTGGGGCTAAATCCTTAAAGGATTGAGTCTTTCTCACAATGATGTTTTGCTATGGAATCAAGTCCCCTGAAATCAACTGAAAAGAGTTAGTCGTCAAAAAATCATAAAACCAAACTACTAACTATGAATTAAAACTAACAACTTAACCAAACACACATCAAAATAGAATATGCAATGATATTAACACATATTAACATGACCAAATAACATCAATCATCCCCAGCAACAACACCAAAATTTGACTCGAGTGCCGAGCTCAGTCAAATTACAATAAAGCCGAATTACACTAAATTTGTAGCAAAGGGTGCAACCCGAGTCATTTCCCAGTGACGACAATGTTATATGATCAGGAAATTGGGGGGGGGGTTTAGGAATTAAAAACGAAAGGAACAAGATGTAAATCATGAAATTAAAATAAAATGGGAAGCATCCAATCCAAGAATCAACGGAAAACAATTAACACTTAATCATCGAATTCTAAAATTAATTAAGCAAACCAATTCAGTGATTAACAATAAATCTGAATGAAATCTCAATTTGAACTTAGCATTCATACAAAAACCTTCATGTATTTGACCAACACAAAATCAATTAATGTTCAGAGACATCTAGAACCTAACTGAGTTGTATCAATTTCGGGTATCAATGCAATTAATCGTAGAACTCAAACCCGAAATTCTAATTCACACTCTTTCAACAATGGATTACATACATCAACCGAATAATATGCAATCAAACATATTCGCAATCAACAATTTAGAATGACAAACTTCAATTCAAAAATGAGATAAGAAATAAGTGAAAAATTAGATGAAACCGAATTGGTTGTATGCTGAATCCAATTGAACTGGCCTCTCAAAAGTGTTATTGCTCCCTTGATCCTTGAATTAGATAGACATTCAAGCCTCCATGAATGGAGGAAGACAAATTGGCAAGGTGGGGGGGGGGCATGAGAGAAGAAAGGAAGAAGAATAAGAACCAAAACTGAAAAATTCTATTCCAAAAAAATCTGTCTATTACAAGTTCTGGCCCCTATCTAATTCAGCCAACCAAAATAGAATCAAAACATCTCCCAATCAATTTGTAACAGTTATTACATTAATCCCCTCTCTCTCCTTTGAATCTGGACACCTTATTTGCTAAATTTTGAATTGTATAAAGAAAGTTATGCTAAAAACATGCAAGTAAGTTCTCTAATTCAGTCAATAACGTTTGTCCACATTTTTGGCAATGAAAACGCATTAGTTTGGATTTGTGGTCTGAAGATCACTTAAAGCTATGGATGTCAGCTTCAAAACGCCACTGGAATGGGCTCAATTGGGCTACTATGGACCAAGATATGATCCAAATACTGCACCCAGTCCAGCAACAACGAGTGCATCTCTTCAGCCCACTTCTAGGCCCAGTTTCAGCTTCTTATCATCTGAATTGGCCTCTGACCTCTTCATAGGAATTGTGGACCTATCTCTCAGCTTTCCTGCAAATCAAGAATCACAATAAAATGAGCTCTATAACTCAAGATATGCCCAAAAAACCAAAATAGGGTGAGAATTAGCTTAATGCTAGAAAAACTAAATCTAGCCCAACCAAAACTCAATAAAATGCAAAATGGCCCAAATTAATCCTATTAAGCACAAAAGAAGATTAATGAACTAAATATGAGAGAAAATAAATATATAAAAATCCAATTAATCAGTAGTCTGCTCCCAGACCACAATGTCAAGGAGGAGTTTTCACCATGGATGTAAGGGAAGCTGCCCAATGTAACATCCTCCCAAATACAATACTATGCTTAAGTCATAATATTGTAATCAGAAGCTTGTTACTTACTCTAATTTACCTTTATCAGTTTATTTAGAATAAGTTGTAGTATGGATCACTAAAATTGCATAATCATGTGTTTACTTATCCATGCAAATAAACGTGGGCTATTAAATTCATAAGATAACATGTGATACGTCGAAAAGTAAGCAAATAAAAGTGCGGAAGTAAAAATGACAGTAAATATTTACAAAGCATTCATCAAACATATGTATGTCTTAGTACATGTTCCTCTAGTAACAACCATAAGGAGCCAGTGTAGATACATAGAGACCCAAAAACTAAAAACTAAGTCTGCGGTCCATACTCTTATAAAGAGATACTCAAAAGAGGACCATTCTGTACATCTAACATTGTGGTTTTGAAGGTCCATTAATCTACTATACACAAACATCGTAGAAAGGAACCCACTCTCCACAAAATTTGCAGACCTAGAACCACCATACGGACCATCACTACTTCTAGGAACAAGGAGAAACAGGGAAGTTGAAGTGTCCATCTCTGAGGCATCAAACTCTAGAGAAGCTGGAGGAGAAGGTTAAGGTGATACAGTAAGTGGAAGAGTTTCGTATAGTAGGGTCCTGTCAGACAGAGCCTAAGGGTTGAAAGTGGACTCGAGATAGAAACAATAAACACATGCTGGAGAAATATGTACAGACATACATGAGAAGTGGCCAACAAAAGCAAAGAGTCCAAAGCAGGGTCGTAGTACCACTGCCACTCAGGTACCTGGTAGCGAGTGTCGCAGCCCACTCCAAATTATAATTTTAAAATACTTAATTACACTAAATTTGAAGTATAGTGCAACCAAGGTCATCTCACAAAGATGTTGTTGCTATTTAGTTAAGTAACAAGGGGATCTATTCAAACATATAGTAGATAAACTATAAAAGAAAATTAGGTGAAAATAAAAATACTAGTTCAAAGAGTTTCTTAGGCATAAGATGAATCAATCATTAACACATAATATATCAAACACATGGAGTGCGGCTAATTTGAGCTATTAGAGAGACCACTACTAACAACCCCACAAGTCTTCTTAGAGAATGTTAAGAATTCAACCAACATATAATTGATTAGATAATTGAGATCTCAACTCTAATTAACCTATGTTGATTTCTAGCCCCAGTTGTATTAGCATAGGTTTGAACCCAAACCCAATTTCTAATTCTTTAATTAATCAAGTTCTTACCAATTAACCAATTAGTAATCACCCAACTAATTCCACCTTCATAAACCCATATATCAATACCATTCAATGTAAGTATACAAATTAAAGAGGGCAAAGAATCAAGAAAACAAACATGATTTAGATTCAAGCATAGGGTTTCAAGATTACAACCATAATGCCCTTGGAGTCTCCTTGAACTAGCTTGAAGTCCTACTCCTCCATAGCAATGAAGGTTACAAAATAGAACCCAAAACAAGTATCATACAAAATGAAAGGAAATGAAAGGAAAAGAAAAGAAAAGGAGAGGAGAGTTAAAGAGAAAAGAGAAAAATGAAAAATGTTGGAGAGGAAAGTCCCCTTTGTGTCTCAGTTTCTCTCTTCTTATTAGACCTCAAATGTGAAAATCCAAAAATAACCTTGAGCCCAAATTAATCCTTTGCCTCTTAGCTTTAAGTAGACACCCAATTTGCTTAATTTGGACCTGAAATGAGAGAGTTATAGCCCAATCTTTATAGCATGTCCAGGTTGTACATTTATTTGCGTCAATGAATTTTAATAGCCAATAAGTCCATGAAGATGTCATTATTTTGGAGAGTAATCTCCATATAAATTGAAGCTTTATATCTTATCTTTCAAATGGCACTATTTCACCTCAATCAAATGTCTACAACTCAAGTTATGGCCCAATTAGTGCACACTGCTAAGGTTCTAGCGTAACAACCCTATTCTAACTTCGTGGCCCAATTCGACCCACTAGACATTTGAATTAGTTTGTTGACTTCTCCATCAAAGTTGTAGATCTTTCTCTCATCTTTTCTACAATATAAAATTTGTAATTTTTAGATGTCTAAAACTCAAGATATGCCTATAATACAAAAATAGTATAAATTTGTAATGATATTGAAAAATACAATTAAGCCTAATTAGAGTCCAAACTTATAAAATATCTCCAATATTGTTCAATTAAGTATAAAAGATGTCCAATAAACTAAATATGAGGGTTAATCAATGTATCAAAGTGTTAATTATTGGCAAGGAGAGCCATTGCCGCCATCACTACCATCTGAGAATGACATGGAAAAGTGAGAATTCGGAAATTCTCAGAAGGATTTCATTGACTATCATATAGTGACATCACAATCACTCCCAGCTGCCTTGGTTTATTTATAAAAATGGGAGCAATGTAATTGATAAGGCATGCAATCTAGTTTTATAGTTTGAAACGATAATATCCGAGGCAGAGTTCATTTTTATTCATAAACTTGATGATCGGAGAAAGAAATTGAGTATAAGTATGGCAAAGTAAAGAACAAGCACATAATATGCATATATGAAATGCAACTTGTAACATCCCCAACTCTGGGGATAGCCCCGTATAGGAGGAAATTCGGGCTCAAGGTGTAACATCCACCAGAATTTTCTTATCATTTTTCACCTAATTATTCGGTTTTTATCAAATAGTTGAAGTTAATTAAAATTCAACTAAATATTTATTTAAGATCAATTAATTAGCAATTAATTAAGTCTAGATATGAGGGAATTAGGTTAGAAGTATAAGAGATTTCATAGGAATTTTCTTAAACTGATTTACCGATTTAAAGGAAATTGGTAAGGTTTCGGTATTTTAAACTGTCGGAACCGAACCCATAGAATTATATGCCCAAAACCCTACAACCCAATGGCTAAATACTCAGCCATTCATTTAGCTATTAGTGGCGCAAGGGAGGCCACAAAAGAGGGAGATATGGCTGAACCTTACCCACAAAATTTCAGCCAATCAAAACTCATAAAGCCAACTACCTCTTCAATGCTTAAATCAGATTTTCTCTCTTCCTCCTCGTGCTGACTTGTGCCACTTCTCCTCTGATTCCAGCCTTCTTCTTCTCTTCTCCTCTCAACCAACTGCATTAAACCTTCAAGCTTAACAAGGTTTTATCAATCCAAACTCCAAAATCTAGCAAAACCACATACAAAGAGGTAGAGGTTCAATTTTGTTATTGTTATTCTAGTTGTGGGTGGCTGATTGTGGCTTTATTTTCTCTATTTTGGATGCGATGATTGAATGAATATGATGATCTTTGGCTAGTTTGTTGGCTGTTTTTGATGTTAAAATCGATTAGGAAGTAAGAAAGGGTGAAAGTAGGAAGATCTGAAGAGCTGAAAAACCAAAATCCCTCAGCAGTCCATACGGCGGAGTGTACGGCTCCGCCTACAGCTGTTTAAATTTGATGAAACCATTTTTATATGAAACTAGACATTCATCAATTTCCATATATATTTATATCATATAAGGCCATTGGATTAGTATTGAGAGAGATATGAATTTTGGAAGTTTGACCTAGGTTTTTGAGTTTGATTCAGGGCAGACTAGGTTGTTTAGGGGAAAACTTGCCCTATACGACTTGGAATTGGATAAAGCCAACTTTATTAGAAAGCTTACACATAGGAGAATATCACATAAAAATTTACGAGTTAGATATGGTCCCGTTTGCTCCTAGTGGCTCGATAAAGTTGCCCTATGTTCAAACTGGGCCAAAATAGGGCAGTTTAAGAAGGTCAAATTTCAGAGCTTATAACTTAAGATCTACTAAATGAACTGAAATGGAGCTTCTTTAAAATGAAAGCTTGTCCTGTTAGCTTTAATATAAGACCAATTTTGTATGATTTTAACTAGTTTTCGATTTTTAGTGGATTTTTACTTTTAAGTGTATAATTCTGGCCAGCTGCAGGGCAGGCCGGGATAAAACTTAAATAACTTGAGCTATATTTATCAAAATTAGATGGGACAAAAGAGGTTAGAAAATAGACATATAACACTTTAACATATCCAAAATTCAAGTCCATATGAGTTAAATATAAATTTTGGCTTGATTTACAAAAACTGGGTTGAATGAATGTGCTAAGGCAGTAACCCTGTCTTAAATGTAACTAATGCTCCTATGAATTTGATGTTTGAAATATGAATGAAATGTTATGACTTCTATGAGAAATTGGTGCTTTGAGTACTGGCACTATTCATGGGGAAGTGGATACATTCCGTTATGCTGCCGAAATTTCAGTAAAGCCTATGCATAAGTTATAATCTGCATTCAAATCCATGTGCATTTGTAAGGAGTTCATAAAGGTTATGTTATGATGAACATAAAGATTTTGTTATGATGAAAGTTCCATGATACTTGGGTCAACCCCGAATTAAAGTTAAGGGGAATAAATCGATGGGGAGGTCGGGAAAATAAACCCAGCATTCCTGTATAGGAACAAGCTCAATCCTAAAAAGCAGACTCTTACCCAGGAGTCTAAATGGCCAAGAACTACCAGAGGACCAAGTAATGGAAAAGTTTATGAAGATAAGTTCAAGAATGAGATTTTGCATGGTCGCATTGAATAGTCATTTTATGTTGTTTATAGTTTGGCTGTTATGTTTATTTATTGCTATATGATTGTTTATCTTGCTCATTATTATGTATATCACTATTTATTAGCTTATTCTATTTCTTATGTTGTCTTAAGTAAAATTGGACCTTGCCTCGGACCAGACGTTTTCCTAAACTTATTAAATATGGATAGTTCAGTTTGATCCCATGTTTTTACAATTAAATAAAAACCGAGGCAACTGAGAATGAATATGATGTCAGTTAAATACCATACGCGAACCCTACTGAGAATTTCCTTAAATTCTCACCTCGCTTTGTATTTCCACATCATTCTTAGACACTAGTGATGGGCTCGACGGCCACTCTTTTTATTGAGATTCTAGACCTGCAGCTCCACCATGATCCCATAGTGGACTCGCTGTACATAGTCGGCTCTTGCCATTTCCGTCTCTACCTTTCTAGTAATAGGAATTTTGCTATCCCTCTATTTCATCCTGCTTTTGACCTCGCCACTCCATATTTTGCTGTCCCGTTGTACGTGGCACACCCTCCTCTAACACCTCCAGCACCCACAGCACCTATAGCTTCTGCTAGCCCTCAACCAGAGTCACCTCCGCAGATAGTTCTAGACATTCTACTCAGTTCCGAGAGTGACTCTTCTGAGGCCACCAGCTCGTCATCCTCCTCGAGACCCAATGTAGACTACTCCCCAGCCGGGCCTGGTATGGCCAACGGCTACCTGACCGAGTAGGTCCCAACCGTAGGTGATATTGTATAGCATGGCCCTCTTTTGGCAGTGTGTAGCATCGGGCCATAGACTTAGGCGCATGCATATCAGTTAGTGGAAATGTCCTCTAAGGACCTTGTAGGACTATTTTAACTAACATGGGCCCTATATCTTTTTGATACACTGGCCCCACTTATGTATCCTATTTTGAATATGTACATAAACTGAAGCATTGGCTTCCGACCCATATATATGTACATATACGGTTGATGATATAGTACTTATTCTTATCTTTTATGTTGTGTTTTATTAAATTTTGTTACGTTCTGCGATGTTGACTACGTTCACTATAGATAGCGTGCCATTTCGCCTATTTACAAAAAAAAAAAAAAAGAAAGAGATGTGATATGATAAATAAACAGTAAGCAGAATATCCACATGGTAACACAATCTACTTAATTTCATACTATGACTTAAGCATAACATTAAATTGATAGGGTGTTACACAAGGCAAGGGCAAAATAGTAAATAGGTGAGCCGTAGCAAAATTGGGGGCGAAATTGTAATTATGAGATCATAATGGCAAAATTTTAATTAAGGGATTTCGGTTGTCGAAAGGGGCATTAGATGAAAAATCCCGATTTCGGGAATATGTGAGCCCTACAACAATGATAGACAACTAAAATACCTATAATAACTTTAAAACAGAAACTTTCTACCCACCATTTTGAATAAAAGTATAATATTACTCACACTGTATATTTATATTTCGAGTAACTCAGTGTACCCAAATTAATACCTAGACACATTGAATTAATTCTCAAGGGTCTTATCTATCCTTTTCATTAGGAAGAGTATCACCATTAGAATCATTTGCCTCCATAAAATCATCCTCCCCCTCTTCTTTTTTGAGGACTTTTATTTTTTGAACCGATTGTTCTATCATGCTTTTGGCTTGTGATTGTCCAACAAAGACATTAATTGAATTGGGGCATTTTTGTAACACTCTAGTAGTTCTAACTTACTCTTAAGTCGCATTCGGATTCTATTATTTATTACCTTTTAGCTTTGCGGAAAACTTAACTTCTTCTTTAAATACTTTATTTGAAAATAGTAGATAAATTTTTCTTGAAAAAATTTTTTTGAAAACATGAGCCTTGATCGTGGAGTAGTATGCATATACGATGCATTAACGAAAGAAAAGCATCAACAATTGCTTTGAGGTAATAAACTTAAATAACATCACGTCATACCAAAAATATAGATAATTGATATTAATCATAAACTTAACAATCCAATTCCATTAAGCATCACAAGTGTAAAAAGAAAAGCAGGGAAATAAACATTATAAATGTCATAAGCTCCCATAAACATATAGTAACACAACTACTGAAAATCCAAAAGAATCTATCCTCCCACTAAACTCATCTAGCATGAACTAAAAAAGCACATCCACGACGACCACACCGATGGGGAATGATCGGGGTACATATCCAAAAGGGCTTAGAAACATGTCCATGACTAGAATTACAATGGGAAACTCGACTAGCAACAATAGACATCGCCTTAGATGCATCCAACTCAAACAAATCTAATGCCAAAAGAAGCTCAGACGTCGGCGGCAAGAAAGTTAGATGAGCTTATCTCAATAACTAGCTCCTCTAGAGTAATGGGCTCCAAGGGTGGTAGGTTAGGAGACATAGGCTCAAACTCCAGCAAGGGCCCATATAGTAGTAAGGGCTTAGGCTCGAGCATAAGTTCGAACTATAACATCCTCCTTTATACAGTACTATGCTTAAGTCATAGTACCCCACTCTGGAGTTATTACTATTACCCGAACGGACCTTATTTGACAGCAACTTCAGCCGTCTTTGAATCTTCTCGAACTATCTGGAGATAACACGGAAACAAGAGTGAGAATTTTAAATTCTCAGTAGGGTTCGCTAAGAAATTTTGTACGGTGTCACCATTATTATCTCTAGCTGTTTCGATTTATCATGAAAAAGGTGGACATGTTATATAAACTGTTAAATTTTATAGTTTGAAAACATATCATTCGAAGCAGAGTCCATTTTATTCATGCACTTGTCATTAGGAGAGCCAATAAATGAAAAAGTTATGAGTCATACTATGAATAATAACTATAACATATTAAAATATAATAACACCAATATACTGGAAACTTGAAATTTGCATCAGCCTTTACTTGTACTTGAAGTTATGCAGATATACATAATTTTCTTTTCTTTCTTTGTCTTCCTTTACTTGTCATGCACATTCCTGAGTATGATCGCCATGTCATACTCCATCGGAGTGTGATTGTCATGTCACATTCCTTAGGATGTGGTCATCATGCCATATTCCAGAGTACGATCGCCATGTCATACCCCATCGGGGCGTGATCACCATGTCACACTCCTTAAAATATATTCATCCTGCCACGTCCCAGAGTATGATTGCCATGTCATACTCCCTCGGGGTGTGATCACCATATCACAATCCTTAGGGGGTGGGATCCTTATGCCACATTCCAGAGTAAGATCGCCATGTCATACCCTATCAGAGCGTGATTGCCATGTCACATTCCTTCGGAATATGGACTCATCATCATATCTTTTATCATAAAATCATAATTACATAGGCTTCGTATCTTATTCTCAAATAATAATACTTGCTTAGTATTCCTACATGTCACATCACAACATTAACACAACAACATTTAGAACTATCACTAATTTCTGCAGGAAATTTGGCAGCATAACGGATCGAGTCCGCTTCCCTGTGAATAGTGCCAGGCTACCAGTAAAATCGACCAAGCCAAAGTTCAACATAGAGTAGCAAACATATCTCATTGATGTCAATCATGTAGGGGTTGGACCCTTATATATCACAATAATGTCAATTACGTAGAGATTGGACCCTTATGTCTATTCTGCCCATTATACCTATTCTACCCGGTTTTTGTAAATCAAGACAAATTTCCTATTTAACTCATCTAGACCCAAATTTTGGATATGTTAAAGTGTTATGTGTCTATTTTCTAGCCTCTTTGGTCCCATCTAATTTTGATAAATGTAACTCAAGTTATTTAGGTTTTATCCCGGCTTGCCCTGCAGCTGGCCAGAATTACACTCATAATAGTAAAAATCCACTAAAAATCCAAAAATGACTTAGATAATATGAAATTGATCTCATATTAAAGATAACAGGACAACCTTTCATTTTCAAAAAGTTCTATTCCATTTTCCTTAGTAGAGCTCGAGTTATAAGCCCCGAAATTTGACCTTCCTAAACTGCCCTGTTTTGGTCCAGTTTGGACATAGGGCAAATTTCTCATACTACTGGGAACAAACGGGGCCTTATCTAACTCTAAAATTTTTATGATATATTCTTCTATGTGTAAGCTTTCTAAAAAGTTAGTTTTATTCAATTCCAAGTAGTATAGGGCGAGTTATACCCTGAAAAACCCAGTCTGCCCAGAATCAAAATCAAAAACCTAGGTCAAATTTCCAAAATTTACATCTCTCTCAATACTAATCCAATGGCCTTATATGATATATGTATGGAAAGCCTTGAATGTCTAGTTTCATTTAAAATTGTTTTCATCAAATTTAAATGATGCTAGGTAGAGCCATACACTCCGCCATACAGACTGCCGAGGGTTCTTGGTTCTCCAGCCCCTCAGCTCTTCCTATTTTCATCCTTTCTTGCTTCCTATAGGAATTCAACATCACAAACAGCTAACAAACTAGCCAAATATAATCATATTCACTCAATCATCACATCAGGAATTGAGAAAATAAACCACCACCAGCCACCCACAATCAGAAATCAAGACAAGAATTAAATCTCTACCTCTTGTTATGTGTGATTTGGCTTGATTTTGGAGTTTGGGCTATCAAAACCTTGCTGAGATTGAAGGTTTAATGGAGTTGGGTGAGTGGAGAAGAGAAGGAGACAATTGAACAAGGGAGAAGAGTGGCTGAAGGAATGAAAGGAATTGTGTTATTAAAGCTTGAGGAGGTAGTTAGAATGAAGGATTTTGATTGGTTGAAGCACAAGAGGCTGAAATTCAGCCAATTCTCCTCATTTGTGTGGCCTTTGTGGCGCCATATTTAGGGTATAAATGGCTGAGCATTCAGCCTTAGGTTATAGGGTTTTAAGCTTGTAATTCTATTGATTCGGTTCCGACAGTTTAAAATACTGTAATCTTACCGATTTCCTTTAAATTGGTAAATCGGTTTCGAGAAAATTCTTATGAAATCTTCTATACTTCTAACCTAATTCGCTCATGTCTAAACTCAATTAGTTGCTAATTAAGTGATCCTAAATAAATATTTAGTCAATTTTTAATTAATCGCAATTATTCGATAAAAACTGAACAATCAGGCAAAAAGCGATAAGAAAATTTCGGTGGATGTTACACGAACTCTAGCATAAGCTCATATTCCAGCAAGGCAGATGCAGGCTAAAGAAACTCAGAAAGGTCAACAAGTGTGGGTACAGGAGAAACCTCAGTTACAGCATTAAGACGACCCAAGTGTAGTACCATATAAGCCTTAGTAGTGGTCATGACCACTATGGCATCACACACCTCGTCGTAATACCACTCAATTATTGGGGGAATCACAAAATGCTGCACTGGGGATGCCATGTATGTTTGGAGATGCCCCAAAAGGTAGGGGTAAGAAATAAAAATTTCTTAGTAGGATTCTAACTTGACAACTAATGCACCTTCGTTATCATCCTTACAACTTTGGGTTTATTATAAAAAGGTGTACACATATTTAGTTCATTTAGTTAAGTTTGAAAATGTGATTAGCCAGAGTGGGTTCTTTTTAAGCATACATCTCTACTTGAAAATAGCGTAACATAACAGTAACAAAATAGATATTGTAACATCCCCATTTTTATCTAAACTAATTAGCTCGGTATCTCCGGCTAATTAGAAGGGTTAGCAATTAATTAAGAACTAATCGGCTAATCTTGAGAGCAAGGGCTTAGTAAATTAAAGGCAAGTCAACAAGATAAGTAAAAGTCAACAATTGAAACATAATGCATTACAAGTTACAATTAAAAGCCTAATTGCCCAATCCTTATTAATCCATGATTTAGAACATAAAATCAAGGTGATCTAACCTAATTAACTAAGAGCATATAAGTATCACATCTTAATCACATTAACCCTCACATCTTCTTTACCTAATTAATGAGGAAAGTCCTTTTCATTGAAAATGTGTTAAAGTGTAATTAAACCAATTGAATTAATTAGCATTTAGAAAATTGTAACAATTGTAAAATTTAGAAACTTCCCTTTAATTATTGTTTGAAAATTTGGTCAAGGCAAGAGCCATATCCAACCATCCATTTGCCTTCTCATCATACACCATTAGATTAAAAGTCCATGTTAGTAGATTTCTTGAGTCAAGACAAAAGATTTACTTTCCTCCATCAAGATTGTGACACTTGGATTAATCATATCCATCCAATGCCAATCCTAAGATAGGTCATGCTTTTAACCACTTGAAAACACTACATGGTCTTTACCCAAGTGCCAAGACTCAAAGGAAACACAACTCCCTCTTTTGCCCCAAGGTTTTTCCCACTCTCTTGCTTGTTGTAAGAAGCAAAATTACATCACTCTCTCCCTCCTCATTTGCGCCATCAGCCTCCCTTCTCTCCCCCTCATTTCATTTTTTCATTCCTCTCACTACGACACAAAGATCTCTCCTCTCTCTAAGTCCCTTTCCTACTCTCTTGTTCTTTTAATCTTCCTTGTTCTTCTTCCAATCTCTCTACTACTTCCCACCTCATTTCCATCACCACCCTCACCATCCCTTCAAGGACCACCATATTTGGTCTTTGGAGAAACAAGATCACTCATACACAAGCCCCATTTTCAAGCCTTCAAGTAGGAAGACTCTCTCCAACCTTCTCCACCTTCAAAATCCTTCAAGAAAGCTCTTTTTGGTAGTGACTCTAACCTTTCTTTTTCATGCATTTTTCAAGCTCTAGAACTCCTAAGCTCTTCATAGCTAGGTGGTTTTAGGACTTGCTTCAAGGTCTCATGACCATTTCTTGCTCTATGAGTTGTTCTTGTCTTGTTGAAAAATGTTGTCTTGCAATGAGATTATGTGGCATGATGGTTTTATGTATCTTGCTTTGTTTTGGTTTAAAATACTGATTTGGGGATTAAAACTTTGAATATGATGTTGAGATAAAAAATAAAAATAGTGATTTGAAGTGGTATAGCAACATCTCCACAAGCTTGATATGTAAAATATGAAAACTAGTTAAGCTGGAATTCTGGCAGTCTGTATTGCATACTGCATAACTCATTCTAAAAAACTCAAAATGTGATGAAACTAATTTTCTTGAAAGTAGACTCAAAGGGCTTTCCATACATATAAAATTCGTGAAATTTGGATTTAAAATGAGAGAGATATGATTTTTCAAAGTTGGCTGTTCCCGGATGGACTTCTATTTGGGCAGTCTTCACTAAAAACCTTATAACTGGAGCTACAAAAATTATTTTTGAGTGGGACCAAGTTTGTTAGAAAGCTAAGACACAGAGGAACACTCCCATAAAAAGGTTTTGTCATATTTGATGTGAGGAGTTCCCAGTGGAGTTGACAAGCTACTGACCTGAGTTGAACTTTCAAGTCTAAATAGTCAGAATAAAATGTGCATAACTCAAGCTACAAAATGAATTTTTAAGTGGGGCTTCTTTTGTTTAAAAATAGACTCAGAGAAGTATATCCACACAAAAATTTGAAACAAAAGAGTAAAAGATGAAATTATGGTGAATTTTCAAAATTACTGCCCCATTGTAAAAGTAAAAACTGGTTGTGGTGAAAGTTAAAGAATAATGAGGAATAAGCTTTAAGACACTAAGACCTTTACAATAAGCGTTAGAAAAACCCTCATAACTTAACTTAAAAGTTTCAAAGAGGATAATAGATGAAATTGGCCCTACACCTAACAAAAGAGTTTACACAAGAGACAATAGAAATTAAAAGCTTGCACCAAATTTATTAAGCTAAGCTCATAAAATTTTGCTTGAGAATATGCCTGTGTTTATGTGCTAGCATGGTGCTATGATGATGATATGAATATGATATGTTGATATTATGATGCTTAATGATATGTGAGATTGGATTTCTCTGTTTGGCAAAATTTTGGGAAGCTTCGGTCTAGCCGTTATGCTGCTGAAATTCTGCGAAAATTATGGACTTAGAAATATTTTGCATCATAAGCTTTAATAAGAAGAGATTTAATTAAGTGTGTGATCCTTCAAAAGCGAAGGTGACCTAATTTAAGCTCCCCTCACCCACGACTCACATGAGGCATGGCATGACCCAGCTAGTGTAAGTACCGAAATTTTATGGTGGCGACGGCCACGGTATGAGCTCATTACCACTTATGTTTAGTGGGTGAAAAGATAAGACTTAAGATAAGGTCAAGTTAAGAAAAGAAAAGGGACTTTAGTCCAAACCCTAAAAGGGGAAGAAGTTAAGAGAAGCTTATAGCGTAGTCTTGCATGTTTTGTGCAATTATATTTGTGCTCATGTATATTATGATATAAACGTTTAGAAGGTAAGTTAAAAATTGAATTCGCTTCGGATATTCATGTTTTCGAAAACCTAAGAACAGAACCCTATGCATGCTCACTGTTTTTATTTATAAAAATCGAAGTGGCTAGGACGATGATGATAGCACTAACGTGTCAGGTTCGAGTCCTACTGAGAAATTTTATTTCTCACTCCAGTTATTTTTCCGTCTCGTCACCAGATACCGATGGCTTACCTCATGGAGTGGAGCATGGATCCTCTCCACCATGAGTGGGTCTACGATGAGGATGCCCAGACTATCGTGGCAATGACCACCATGGCAGTCCATACCTACTTCCATCTTGGTCGTATGCATGAGGGAGAGGAGCCCCACATCCCGCCATCCCCCGTTGACACTTCCTCTGCACACCTTGGACAACCGTTGGGTCCTTGGGATTTTCCTCCCGAGCCCTTGCCGGATATCGAGATGGAGCCGATGTCCCCAGGCCCGCCAGCAGCCGAGCCCGTGCCACAGTCGGTGATCCCCGTGGTCGATGTGAGCTCTACGGCCACTCCGAGGACTGCAGCCGCTTCGCCGCCACCCCCCGAGTATCACCCCGTCATGTCTGAGGACGATTCCTCTGAGGAGCATTCGTCAGTAGCCAGCTATACTCTGGGCCATCGCATTCATCGCATAGAGGTGAACAGTAGGCATCCTCGCATCATCCGTACTCCTCACGTTCCCCGAGGCCGAGGAGCGAGGGGAACCAATTACTCGAGGACTTGATTTTCATCCGACCGATCGCAACGGAGGGGCGAGGAAGCCAAAGTGTCTACATGGGCCTATTTTATTATTGTTCCTTATCTCATGTATCTTATTTTGTGACGAACCTTGTCATATTTCTTTATGTTTGATATTTTGGGGCCATGGCATGACCATGAGTCTCCTTTTTATGTATTGCCGAATATTATGAGATTTTATGTATGTATGGTTATTCTAGTAAGATGAATGTATTACATTTCTACTTATCCATTGTTCCTTTATTTTACGGTTTGTATGTATGCGACACGCTCATTTATAGCTATTTCTCGCTCCAGGCTTTACTTTCCAAAATGCTGCAAAGCGACGACATATTTCAAGAAAAAAATTTTACCGTATCTTCCACGTAATTTGACTTATAAATGAAGTTTAATTTTCTACAAGTATAAGTAACAACTAATAAAACGCCGTAATACGACTTAAGCGTAGTATGGGTTTATTAGGGTGTTTCATTATGGTATCAGAGCAGTTCATCCTGTTAAAGCCTAAGGTTGGACTGACTATGCTTCCAAGCATAACTCTACATGCGCTATGTTAAGTCATGTTGTAGATCCTGTCTGTATGATGGGGTGTAGGACTTAGAATGCATGACCGTCGTGTGAGATTGCCTTTAGTTGCCGCCATGCTTATGCTTAATATTGGGCTTGATCAACTCGATATTTTTGTTTTGGTGTGTTTAGGAACAAATGGCAACTTGCAGACGTACCGCCAATGAGCCTAGTGACAGCACGAATATCGCCGATTTCATGAGGACTTTTCAACAAATGGCAAACGCCATGCAAGCTCAAGCTACAACAGCCGAATACATGATGGACCAGCTAAATCGAAGGTCTGAAGAATCCGTCGGCGGAAATGGAGCAAGTACCGAGTATCAAAAGTTTTCAAAGTTTCGTAAGGCGAACCCGCCCAGTTTCAAGGGGGCTTTCAACCCTGACAAAGCCAACGAGTGGATCAAAGAGATTGAGAAGATCTACTCCGTACTAACTTGCTCTAAGACCCAGAAGGTAGCCTTTGCTACTTATATGCTGAAGGCGGATACCGAATTCTGGTGGAAGGGAGTAAAGAGCTTGATGGAGAGCGACCAAAGAGAAATTACCTAGGACGTCTTCAAAGAAGCTTTCTATGAGAAGTATTTCCCGATGTCTGTAAGGAATGTGAAGGAAATGGAATTCCTAAGGCTCTACCAAGGAGGTATGAGCATTGCTAAGTACACGGCAAAGTTTGAGGAGTTGTGTAAGTTCTCTACACTATATCAACAGAATCCCGATGAGCACTGGAAGTGCATGAAATATGAAGGAGGTCTGAGGGCTAACATCCTGGCATCCGTGGCCCCGTTGGAGATTCGAAACTATGCGGCCCTTGTCAACAAGAGTCGCGTAGTGGAGAAATGCAATCGCAAATTGGCAATTCAGAGGTCAGAGGCTCATAAGAGAAGGCAGGCATCTCAAGGGCAACACACGAAGCAGCCCCCGCAAAAGAAGCCCTACCATGATGAAGGTTCCAAGGGCAAGCAACCACAGAGGCCCTCCGCAAATCCTCCAAGACCTGCCAACCAGCCCCCGAAGCCTGCAACAAGTTCCATCTGCGCTAAATGTGGGAAGTAACACAAAGGGGTTTGCTATGCCGAGCAAAATGTTTGCTTCAAATGTGGACAGCCTGGGCATTTCGCCAAGAACTGCACTAAGGACACGCCTGCCCCTAAACTGCAACGCCAAGGAAGGGTTTTCACCATGAACGCTGAGGAAACCGCGGAGTCTGATGATCTCATTCGAGGTATGTGCGAAGTGAACGGTAACATCTTAACTGTACTATATGACTCTGGTGTTACGCATTCTTTTATTTCCCATGATTGCGTAAGTAGATTGGGATTGTCTGTTTCTGAAATGCCTTATATGTTACTTGTCTCTACTCCCACTGGGAAACCAGTTAGAACTTGTCTGTGTTGTTTGAAATGTCAAATTCACATTGATGGTAAAACCTACGAGTCCAATTTAATCTGCCTTCCTTTATCTGGTTTAGATCTAATCTTAGGCATGGATTGGCTCTCAGCCAACCATGTTATGTTAGATTGTGCTACCAAGTCGGTCTTATTCCCTTCTATACCTTCTAAACCTGTTAGTTTAAGTTTAAAACCCATTGTATTATACTGTTGTAAGACTGAGAATCAAGAATATGTTCTCCTATCGACTAGTGAGGCTGAACTAGAGCAAGCTCTTGACGAGATTCCTGTGGCGAATGAGTATCCTGAAGTCTTTCCTGAGGATATCCCTAAGTTTCCCCCTAAGAGAGAAATAGAGTTTTCCATAGAATTGGTGCCAGGAACTGGACCAATATCTATCGCACCCTACCGAATGTCCCCTTTGGAGTTGGAGGAGCTAAAAACCCAACTGGAGGAGTTGTTAGAAAAGAAGTTTGTGAGACCAAGTGCCGTACCTTGGGGAGCCCCGGTGCTATTTGTCAAGAAGAAGGATGGAAGCATGAGGCTGTGCATAGATTATCGGCAATTGAACAAGGTCACAGTGAAGAACAAGTACCCCTTGCCAAGGATAGATGACCTGATGGATCAACTCAAAGGAGCAGAGGTGTTTTCAAAGATAGATCTAAGGTCGGGATACCATCAGATTAGAGTGAAGGAGGAAGATATTCCCAAGACAGCCTTTAGGACTAGGTATGGGCATTATGAGTTTAGAGTATTGTCGTTTGGGTTGACCAATGCCCCGGCTATGTTTATGGATTATATGAATAGGGTTTTTAGGCCGTATCTGGATAAGTTTGTGGTGGTCTTTATAGATGACATCCTCATCTATTCAAAGACAAAGGAGGAGCACGAGGAGCACCTTAGGATTGTGTTGGAAATCCTGAGAGATAAGAAGCTTTATGCGAAGTTGTCGAAGTGTGAGTTTTGGTTAGAAGAAGTGAAGTTCTTGGGTCACGTCGTGTCTAAGGGAGGGATATCTATGGACCCAAGCAAAGTGGAAGCTGTGATGAATTGGGAGAGACCTACGACAATGACAGAGATTCGGAGTTTTCTTGGCCTAGTTAGGTACTACCGGAGGTTTATAAAGGGATTTTCTCATATATCCCTACCCTTGACTAAACTCACTAGGAAGAATGCTGCTTTTGTTTGGACTACAGAGTGTGAAAAAAGTTTTCAAGAGTTGAAGGCAAAGTTGACTTCCACATCTGTACTAGTTTTGCTTGACCCTAAGGGAGCCTTTGAGGTTTACTGTGATGCCTCTGGAAGAGGTTTAGGTTGTGTTCTGATGTAAGATCGTAATGTGGTAGCTTATGCCTCTAGGCAACTGAAACCTCATGAAGTTAATTACCCAACCCATGATTTGGAGTTAGCGGCCGTGGTGTTTGCTTTGAAGATATGGAGGCACCATTTATATGGAGTTAGGTTTGAGGTATTTTCGGATCACAAGAGTTTGAAGTACTTGTTTGATTAGAAAGAACTTAATACGAGGCAGAGGAGGTGGATGGAATTCTTGAAGGATTATGATTTCGGTTTGAACTACCATCCTGGTAAGGCCAATGTGGTGGCAGATGCGCTGAGCCACAAGTCATTACATGTGTCGTGGATGATGGTCAAGGAAGCGGAGTTGATTGAGAGTTTTAGAAACCTAAACCTCGGAGTTGCCCTGACCCCTCATAGCATAAGGTTGAATCTGATCAAGGTAACGAGTGAGTTCAAAGGAAAAATCATGCGGGCTCAGGAAGAGGATGAAGAGTTCTTGAGGATAGTAGCCCAGGTTAAAGAGGGAAAGTTGAAAGGATTTACTCAAGATGTTGATGGCATGTGGAGGTACCAAGGGAGGATATGTGTATCGGCTAAGGATGACCTCAGGAGGATGATTGTAGAAGAAGCTCATAAAGGTCATTTCACCATGCATCCTAGCATGACGAAGAAGTACCAAGACCTCAAGAGGATGTTTTGGTGGCCGGGCATGAAACAGGACGTAACCGATGTGGTGAATAAGTGCTTAGTTTGTCAAAAGGTGAAGATTGAGCACCAGAAGCCCTCGAGCATGCTGCAACCATTGGAGATCCCTGAATGGAAATGGGATGGAATCTCTATGGATTTCATGATGGGTTACAAGCTGGATTTGATGCCATATGGGTTATTGTGGATAGATTGACAAAGTCTGCCCACTTCTTACCTATAAGAGTGAATTATCCTTTGGATAAGCTAGCCTAGCTATTGATAGAGCATTCATTTATACATTATTCTACTGTTATTCCTAGCTTGTTTACATTATAATTGTGTTGTAATTGATGCAAATAAATGAGTTTGATAACATTGACCTTCATTGAGAACTTGTATAAATGTGTGCTAATTTTCGGATTTCATACTTATTTTGACCTTTCTATCTTCTGTAGCCCATATCTTGAGCTACAAGTATCAGAATTAAGCAATCTTTAGCTCGTTGGAAAGATAACGAAAAATCCTACAACTTTGCTGAAGACCTCAAGACCGAAATCTGTCAGATTCTAGATGTAATTTTCATTGCAAAGAGGCTGTAGTAAACGGGCCCAGAATTGAGTCTTTCTTGGGCCTATTTGTTTTAGATGGGCTTGGCCCTCTTTTGAGGTTTTTGAGTTTTCTAAAAATACTATTAGAGAGAGGGGGATGAGTGGAAAAAACGGATTTTTTGAAAGGAGTTTAGGTTTATCATTAGAGAGGAAGTTATTATTATTTTTTTCGGTTTTGCTTTCTTTTTGGCTGGACGTTTCATTTCTGTTTTATTTGTCCATGGAGATGGAACGCTGAATTTTTCTTTCAGCTTAGGAGGTTCATCTCTCAATGCATGGATTCTGAGGTGTAGTGTTTGATTATATTCAATTTTCGTCTCTATTCTTCCCTCTCTTTCTACAATTCTGATTTTCATTTGTTCTCTCAAACATTGATCAATGGTTGATGAAGCTATTCTGATTAGAATAGAATTGTTTGTTTCAGAATTGAACCCTAATTAGATTTGGATTGATTAATTTGAATTGGATTAGATTAAAATAGAGGGCTAATCTCAGATTTGGGAATTAGGTTAAAATCGAATTAAACACTTGAAGATCTTCTTGTTTTTAGTTCGAAATTAACAGAATGGAGCTAAATGCGAAATGCTTTTTGTGAACCTATGATGAATCCTAATTATTGTGAATGAATTTCCTAAGTTGATCCTCAATCAAGTGATTTTTCTGAAACTGTTTTAAATTCAATTAGATTTCTGAGTTCTTGTTAATGAAACCCCCCCATTTTGGTTATCCTAATGTATTCACGAAATTTAGAGTAATTCCTTGGGAAACGATCTAGGTTTGCACCTACTACTACATTGTTTTGTTCAAAACCTAGTCTATTTGAGTGCATTGCGACAGTGCGCGTTAGTTATACATCCAAGAGATTGTGCGACTGCATGGTGTACCTTCAACCATTGTGTCTGATAGATTTACCTCTAGGTTCTGGGAAGCCTTGCAAAAGGCATTTGGGACGGGACTTTGTTTAAGTACAGCCTACCACCCCCAGACTGATGGACAATCGGAAAGAACCATACAAACCCTAGAGGATATGCTGAGAGCATGTGTAATGGACCGACCCGAAAGTTGGAACAAACAGCTACCCCTCGTCGAGTTCGCTTACAACAATAGTTTCCATGCTAGCATTGGGATGGCGCCTTATGAGGCCTTGTATGACAGAAAGTGTAAATCTCCTCTTTGTTGGTATGAACTGGGTGAGCAAAGCCTCTTAGGACCTGATTTGGTCAGACAAACCACTGAACAAATTAAGAAGATAAGGGAAAGGATTCTCACTGCGCAGAGCCGTCAGAAGAGCTTTGCGGATAAGAGGAGAAAGCCAATCGAGTTCCAAGAGGGAGAACACGTATTCTTGAAAATCACTCCTACAATAGGTATTGGTAAAGCCCTTAGAGTTAAGAAGTTGAGTCCTTGTTTTCTTGGCCCTTTTCAAATCTTGAAACGAATAGGAGCAGTCGCCTACCAAATAGCATTACCACCCCATTTGTCAAACTTTCACAATGTTTTCCATGTTTCCTAATTGAGAAAGTACAACTCTGACCCCAATCATCCTCTTGAGCCAGAAAGTGTACAGTTAAAGGAAGACCTAACCTTCGACCTACCACCTATGAGAATCATAGATAGGAAGGTCAAGCAGCTGAGGAACAAGTCTATGCCCTTGGTAAAAGTGGCATGGGGAAGAGGAAGCTTGGAGGAACACACATGGGAACTTGAGGCAGAGATGTAAAGAGATTATCCCCACCTGTTTTCAGGTAACGAATTTTGAGGGCAAAATTCTTTTCAAGGAGGAGAGAAATGTAACATCCCCATTTTTATCTAAGCTAATTAGCTCGGTGTCTCCGGCTAATTAGAAGGGTTAGCGATTAATTAAGAACTAATCGGCTAATCTCGAGAGCAAGGGCTTAGTAAATTAAAGGTAAGTCAACAAGATAAGTAAAAGTCAACAATTGAAACATAATGCATTACAAGTTCCAATTAAAAGCCTAATTGCCCAATCCTTATTAATCCATGATTTAGAACATAAAATAAAGGTGATCTAACCTAATTAACTAAGAGCATATAAGTATCACATCTTAATCACATTAACCTTCACATCTTCTTTACCTAATTAATGAGGAAAATCCTTTTCATTGAAAATGTGTTAAAGTGTAATTAAACCAATTGAATTAATTAGCATTTAGATAATTGTAACAATTGTAAAATTTAGAAACTTCCTTTTAATTATTGTTTGAAAATTTGGTCAAGGCAAGAGCCATATCTAACCATCCATTTGCCTTCTCATCATACACTATTAGATTAAGAGTCCATGTTAGTAGATTCCTTGAGTCAAGACAAAAGATCTACTTTCCTCCATCAAGATTGTGACACTGGGATTAATCATATCTATCCAATGCCAATCCTAAGATAGGTCATGCTTTTAACCACTTGAAAACACTACATGGTCTTTACCCAAGTGCCAAGACACAAAGGAAACACAACTCCCTCTGTTGCCCCAAGGTTTTTCCCACTCTCTTGCTTGTTGTAAGAAGCAAAATCACATCACTCCCTCCCTCCTCATTTGCGCCATCAGCCTCCCTTCTCTCCCCCTCGTTTCATTTTTTCATTCCTCTCACTAAGACACAAAGCTCTCTCCTCTCTCCAAGTCCCTTTCCTACTCTCTTGTTCTTCCAATCTTCCTTGTTCTTCTTCCAATCTCTCTACTACTTCCCACCTCATTTCCATCACCACCCTCACCATCCCTTCAAGGACCACTATTTTTGGTCTTTGGAGAAATAAGAGCACTCATATACAAGCCCCATTTTCAAGCCTTCAAGTAGGAAGACTCTCTCCAACCTTCTCCACCTTCAAAATCCTTCAAGAAAGCTCTCTTTGGTAGTGACTCTAACCTTTCTTTTTCATGCATTTTTTAAGCTCTAGAACTCCTAATCTCTTCATAACTAGGTGGTTTTAGGACTTGCTTCAAGGTCTCATGACCATTTCTTGCTCTATGAGTTGTTCTTGTCTTGTTGAAAAATGTTGTCTTGCAATGAGATTATGTGGCATGATGGTTTTATGTATCTTGTTTTATTTTGGTTTAAAATACTGATTTGGGGATTAAAACTTTGAATATGACGATGAGATAAAACATAAAAATGGTGATTTGAAGTGGTATAGCAACATCTCCACAAGCTTGACATGTAAAACATGAAAATTAGTTAAGCTGGAATTTTGACAGTCTGCAATGCGTACTGTATAACTCATTCTAAAAAACTCAAAATTTGATGAAACTAATTTTCTTGAAAGTAGACTCAAAGAGCTTTCCACACATATAAAATTCGTGAAATTTGGATTTAAAATGAGGGAGATATGATTTTTCAAATTTGGTTGTTCCCGGATGGACTTCTGTTTGGGCAGTCTTCACTAAAAACCTTATAAATGTAGCTACAAAAATTATTTAGAGTGGGACCAAGTTTGTTAGAAAGCTAAGACATAGAAGAACACCCCCATAAAAATTTTTTGTCATATTTCATGTGAGGAGTTCCCAGTGGAGTTGACAAGCCACTGACCCGAGTTGAACTTTCAAGTCTGAACAGTCAGAATAAAATGTGCATAACTCAAGCTGCAAAATGAATTTTAAGTGGGGCTTCTTTTGTTTTGAAATAGACTCAGAGAAGTATATCCACACAAAAATTCGAAACAAAAGAGTAAAAGATGAAATTATGGTGAATTTTCAAAATTACTGCCCCACTGTAAAAGTAAAAACTGGTTGTGGTGAAAGTTAAAGAATAATGAGGAATAAGCTTTAAGACACTAAGACCTTTACTCTAAGCATTAGAAAAACCCTCATAACTCAACTTAAAAGTTTCAAAAAGGATAATAGATGAAATTGGCCCTGCGCCTAATATAAGAGTTTACACAAGAGACAATAGAAATTAAAAGCTTGCACCAAATTTATTAAGCTAAGCTCATAAAATTTTGCTTGAGAATATGCCTATGTTTATGTGCAAACATGATGCTATGATGATGATGAGTGATGATGATGATATGAATATGATATGTTGATATTATGATGCTTAATGATATGTGATATTGGATTTCTCTGTTTGGCAAAATTTTGGGAAGCTTCGGTCTAGCCGTTATGCCGCCGAAATTCTGCGAAAATTATGGACTTAGAAATATTTTGCATCATAAGCTTTAATAAGAAGAGATTTAATTAAGTGTGTGATCCTTCAAAAGCGAAGGTGACCTAATTTAAGCTCCCCTCACCCACGACTCACATGAGGCATGGCATGACCCAGCTAGTGTAAGTACCGAAATTTTATGGTGGCGACGGCCACGGTATGAGCTCATTACCACTTATGTTTAGTGGGTGAAAAGATAAGACTTAAGATAAGGTCAAGTTAAGAAAAGAAAAGGGACTTCGGTCCAAACCCTAAAAGGGGAAGAAGTTAAGAGAAGCTTATAGCGTAGTCTTGCATGTTTTCTGCAATTATATTTGTGCTCATGTATATTATGATATAAACATTTAAAAGGTAAGTTAAAAATTAAATCCGCTTCGGATATTCATGTTTTCGAAAACCTAAGAACGGAACCCTATGCATGCTCACTGTTTTTATTTATAAAAACTGAAGTGGCTGGGACGATGATAATGGCACTAACATGTCAGGTTCGAGTCCTACTGAGAAATTTTATTTCTCACTCCAGTTATTTTTCCGTCTTGTCACCAGATACCGATGGCTTACCCCGTGGAGTGGAGCATGGATCCTCCCCACCATGAGTGGGTCTACGACGAGGATGCCCAGACTATTGTGGCGATGACCACCACGGTAGTCCATACCTACTTCCATCTTGGTTGTATGCATGAGGGAGAGGAGCCCCACATCCTGCCAGCCCCTGTTGACACTTCCTCTGCACACCTTGGATAGCTGTTGGGTCCTTGGGATTTTCCTCCCTAGCCCTTGCCGGATATCGAGATGGAGCCAATGTCCCTGGGCCTACCAGCAGCCGAGCCTGTCCCACAACCAGTGATCCCTGTGGTCGATGTGAGCTCTACGGCCACTCCGAGGATCGCAGCCGCTTCGCCGCCGCCCCCCGAGTATCACCCCGTCATGTCTGAAGACGATTCCTCCGAGGAGCATTCGTCGGTAGCTAGCTATACTCCCGGCCGTCGCATTCATCGCATAGAGGTGAACAGCAGGCACCCTCGCATCATCCGTACTCCTCACATTCCCCGAGGCTGAGGAGCGAGGGGAACCAGGCACTCGAGGACCTGATTTTCATCTGACCGATCACAACAGAGAGGCGAGGAAGCCAAAGTGTCTACATGGGCCTATTTTATTATCGTTCCTTATCTCATGTATCTTATTTTGTGACGAGCCTTGTCATATTTGTTTATGTTTGATATTTTGGGGCCATGGCATGACCATGAGTCTCCTTTTTATGTATTGTCAAATATTATGAGATTTTATGTATGTATGGTTATTCTAGTAAGATGAATGTATTACATTTCTACTTATCCATTGTTCCTTTATTTTACGGTTTGCATGTATGCGACACGCTCATTTATAGCTATCTTCTCGCTCCAGGCTTTACTTTCCAAAACGCTGCAAAGTGACGACGTATTTCAAAAAAAAAATTTTACCGTATCTTTCGCGTAATTTGACTTATAAATGAAGTTTAATTTTCTACGAGCATAAGTAACAACTAATAAAACGCCGTAATACAACTTAAGCGTAGTATGGGTTTATTAGGGTGTTACAGATATCATATGTCAATGGTGTATGAAGAAATGAATATACTATAATGAGAACATGTGCAAATGCTTAATACAACTTGTCTTAACCTGATCTTTGACCTTAGCCTCTTGACTTTCTTAACTTAAATTTATCAAAGTCTTTTACTTGGTCCACCCTCCTAAATTTGGATGGTAATGAGCTCATACCATGGTTATCGCCACCTTGGTGTTCCCTTATAGGAGAAGGGGAAATAGGAGTCACCTTCCCTTACTAAAGGATCGTATCCCAGGCATCACCCTCCCTTGCCAAGAAATCGTACCAAAGTTTAGGGATCACCTTCACTTACCGAAGGATCATATCCACTAATCTGGTCTTTGAGAGTTACATTCCCTTATCAAAGGATCATACTCTTAGTTCTTTCTTTTCTTGATTAATGCTCAATAGCATGAGATGTAACTTAAATTTCTTCTTACTTAACATGTGAATATATCATGATAAATATTGTTCTAAGTTCTAAATTTTGAAGAAAATCCAACAGCATAATGACTACACTAGGGTTTTCCCCAAAATTTAGGCAAGCAAATAGAATAATCAATATCGCATTTCATTGTAAATAACACAAAACTTCATAAACATTCATGAATAATATCAAACCATTATATTTCAAATGGACATGTAACCCAAGAGGTCACATGACCTCAAGTTACTTGTGAGTTCAACATTATCAATTAATTGCAAGCCAACCATGTAGTACAGTATTATGAGCAAAGCTTAGGAGATTAGGCGTAATTATTTAATTTAAATTTATCTTTAAACTTAGTTTGTCTTGTGAGCTTTTTAGTTTGATTTTTTCTAAGTAATCTATATGTTTTTTTATTATATTATGGAACTTTAGTATAGTTTATGTGTAAACATAAAGTCTTATTATTCTTCTTGGTAAATTACTTAGGCCGTGGCTAAATTTTTAAGTTTCACTAATCTTTTAACTTTATTTTCCTTATAGTGAATTATCATTACATCTAATTGATGTTTTAAAAGTTTATTTCATAATCAACACAAGATTAAGAATTTTTCCCCTCCTTCTACATAACATGGCCGAAACCATATTTAGTCCCATTATCATTTGTTTTCTTAATTTTTTTTTTGTCCTTTCTTTTTAAATTATCAAGGCCGCAGGCATACAGAAATTTTATTCAAATTTTGATTTTTATTTCTCTTTCTACTAACTCACCTAAAATTTTAAGAGGAATCCAAATCTAAGTAGTAAGATTTTAAACTCATTTTCCCTCACTATTAACCATGCATGGCCAAAACCATGCCTTCCCTCCCATGATCAAATTTTTGTCTTTTTTTTTTTTTTTTGTAAGATCCTTAGTTTAGTGTTTTAGAGACTTTTTATCCGATTAAATACATTGGGGATGGATTCTACCAATTAAATTCCTTAAAAATACCAAAGAAGAGTTTTGAACTAATTAAATCACCTAAAATCACGAATAGAAAAATTTTGACCGATTAAAATCAGTTGAAAGGCATGAACATGAGTTTTTAGATTATAAACAAACTTTTGAAAAAAGGTAGGTGCTCTTAGCCATGGAAAGACTAGGGTCCCCACACTTGTATTGTAACATCCCCATATAATGTTATAGGAAATAATGAAAACATTCTTGGGCAAACTTTTATTATTTACAGCCTTGCCCCTGAACTTTTTAGGAAATGACATTTAGGTCCCTATATCAATAGGATTAGTAGAATAAGGTTTTAAACAAAGCAAAATCACGTAGCAAAAACGTAGAAACCTAAACCACGGCTAATTGAGCCATGGAGGTATCCATATGTGAAATGACATGGGATGCCTCTAGACTTACCCATAATTACGAAAATGCTATTAGTTACGAAAACCAAACAGAAAATATTAAAGGGTTTACGAAAAAGCAAAAAGATAACAATTCCAAAGAAACAGTGCAATTGATTTTGTCTTATTAATCGATTTATTAGAAATGTAAGAGCAATTAGGGGTGAACTATAAATACTAGGGCTAAAGAAAATTTAGATTGTTATGTAAAATACTATGAGAAATTATTTGGTACAATGTCCAGAATTACGCTAAGTTTAATATACGTTATTAATCGATTTATTTGACTTTATTGAATGTGTAGAATTAATTAGACGTTAGTGAAAGGTTAATTAGGAGTTAATTAGAGATATTAGGAATTAGAAGAATCAAAATAGACATATAAAAACTCTTATAAAACTATTTAGTAATGTTTTACTGGTTTGAAGGAAATCGGTAGAGATTCGGTATTTTAAACTACCGGAACCGAATTAACTAAATTTATTACACCCAAACCCTAAGTTTAGTGGCTAAAAATTTAGCCAATTCATCCCCTAAGATTGGCGCCATGTCAACCGCAAAGGGAGACGAGAGATTTGCTCAACTCATCACCACTCACTTCCAACCAATGATAACCAAGCCTTCCAACTACCAATGCTTCACAAAACCTTATTTATCCCCTCTAACTCTCTCATTTTTGTGCTCCTTCTTCAGTTGGCCATTCCTCACTCTTCCTTCTCCAATTTTCACTTCATCTTCCTCAAAACTCCAAGCCTCATCCACTTCCTCCACCAAGAGCTCAATTCTAGCTAGTTTCTACATCAATTTGAGGTAGGATTCAACCTCTTCTATGAATTTTCTTGTGAATTGGGGCTATTGTGAACTCATTTGGATGCATGTATTTGATGTTATTATGAGCCTATATGAAGGTTTATGGCTGGATTGTTGTGTTTTAAATTGAGTTTTAGATGATTATCTAGTGAAGAGAAGCAAACAGAATGGATTAGGTTAAGGGAACCTACGGTGGTCCGTACGGCGGAGCGTACGGCTCCCCCTACAGCCATTTAAACTTGATGAAACCATTTTTATATGAAACTACACATTTAGGGCTTTCCATACATATATCATATAAGGCCATTGGATTAGTATTGAGAGAGATATGAATTTTGGAAGTGCAACCTAGGTTTTTGAGTTTGATTCTAGGCAGACTAGGTTGTTCAGGGCAAAACTTGCCCTATACTACTTGGAATTGAATGAAACCAATTAGAAAGCTTACACATAGGAGAATATTCCATAAAAATTTCAAAGTTAGATAAGGTCCCGTTTGCTCCCAATGGTTCGAGAAAGTTGCCCTATTTCCAAACCAGGCCAAAACAGGGTAGTTCAGGAAGGTCAAATTTCGGGGCTTATAACTTGAGCCCTACTAAGGAAAATGGAATGGAACTTTTTGCTAATGAAAGATTGTCCTGTTAGATTTAATATGAGACTAATTTTGTATGATTTGAACTAGATTTCGATTTTTAGTGGATTTTTACTTTTAAGTGTGTAATTCTGGCTAACTTCAGGGCAGGCCGGGATAAAACTTAAATAACTTGAACTATACTTATCAAAATTAGATGGGACCATAGAGGTTAGAAAATAGACACATAACACTCTAAAATACCCAAAATTGAGGTCCAGATGAGTTAAATAGAAATTTTAGCTTGAATTACAAAAATCGGGTTGAATAGATGTGTTGGGACAGCAACTAGGTGTTAAATGCAAAGATTATTCTTATGAGATTGATGATTGAAATATGAATGAAGTGTTCTGATTTCTTTGTACAATTGGTTTTCTGAGTACTGGCACTATTCATGGAAAAGCGGACACGTTCCGTTATGCTGTCGAATTTTTGGCAGAATCATATGAAGTTATAATAGCTTGTGTTATGAAGATTTAAGTTATGAATATGTATATGGAAGTCATGAATGCAAAGATATATGAAAGTAAGCGATAAAGCATATGCATGAGTGCATTCAGCATGCCTAAGCATAATTATGTATGAGCATGAAAGGAGATGAATATATTAAATGTGAATCCCTTCACCTAGAGATAGTTATGAGATCCCTCTTTGTGAAGGTAGTTAAATAAGATAAAATGTTGGTCCCTTCACTTGGAGGTAGTTGCACATTGAATCACTCCCTGTGAAGGCAATATAAAACTATGGGATCCCTCTATCTTGGAGGCACGTGGTCAGATGAGATCCCTCTACATTGAAGGCAAGTGGTTAGCTGAGATCCCTCTATTCTTGAGGCACGTGACCAAGAGAGATCCCTTCAATTTAGAGGCACATGGCCAAAATGAGATCCCTCCAAGACTAGAGGCACGTGAATCCCCTTGTAGGTTAGTTCTATGTGACGACGGTCACAAGTTGAGCTCACTCCTAAATCAGACTACCCAAGAGCAGTAAAGACTAAAGAAAAAAAATGTTAAAGAAAAATACTAGTGCATTTGCATGAATTCAAGTATGAGTATGAGCATAATTATATCCCATGTTTTATTGATGCTGAGACTGCTCTATCTACTTATGCTATGATTATTATTCCGAATATGAAATATTGCCAATGTGACTCAAGTGCGTGAATAAAATGAATTCTGCTTCGGACATTATATTTTTCAAACTATAAAACTGAACAGTCTAGTTAACATGCTCACATTTTTCATAATAAATCAAAGCAGCTGGAGATAATAACGATAACACAGCATATGATAGTTTAATGAATCCTACTGAGAATTTATAATTCTCACTCCTATGTTTATTTCCATGTTGTCTCCAGATAGTTCAGAAGTTCCAAAGAAGGTCCTCCGAGGTGGAGTTGACTAGTAAGATTGAAGGTGGCCGAAGGTTACTGCCGGACAAGGTTCGATTAAGTGATAGTAACAACTCCTAGGTAAGGTACTATGACTTAAGCATAGTACCATACTTGGGAGGGTGTTACATGTATCATGAAAAACTAAAAAACAAATAAAGAGAAAGTAAGAGTCCTACCTTAGAGAGTGACTCTAACTATAACCTTTGAGCTTGAATGCCCAAGAAATCTCCTTCAACCAAAGCTTGAGGTTGCGGGTACAACAGAGGGAGAGAGGAGTTTTTGCTTTGAGACTGCTTTGGTAAATGAGTGAGAATGAGAAAATGAGAAATGGATGAATGAGACAGAGGGGTAGCCATAGCTATGCCTAGGGTTTTAGGGGGAAATTGATTTGTTTTTCTTAGATTTAAGCCATCAGCATTCAATCACATAATGCTTATTCTATTTTTGTCTCAAATTAACATAGTTACCAAGGATTTCTAACTTATGCCCAATTATGTGAGGAGTGGTGATTACTTTTGAGTTTAAATGAGGAGTTAGAATTTGCAATTGAATTTTGATTGAGTGATGTAACACCTTACCAGACAAATACTATGCTTAAGTCATAATATATTACCTGATAAGTTATTACGTATGATGAACTAAGAGTTAGCTATTCATTTTAATTAATTTCAATTTGGCAGTGACATATACACTAAATAGTCGTTGTATCAGAACTAAAGTAACTCAAACAAAATTTTTGAAATAAACAAACTGCATCATATATATATGTATAACTACTGACCCCTACCCGTATGCCTATGACCTATGTAATATCCCCATTTTCATCTAAGCTAATTAGCTCGGTGTCTCCGGCTAATTAGAAGGGTTAGCGATTAATTAAGAACTAATTGGCTAATCTCAAGAGCAAGGGCTTAGTAAATTAAAGGCAAGTCAACAAGATAAGTGAAAGTCAACAATTGAAACATAATGCATTAAAAGTTATGATTAAAAGCCTAATTGCCCAATCCTTATTAATCCATAATTTAGAACATAAAATCAAGATGATCTAACCTAATTAACTAAGAGCATATAAGTATCACATCTTAATCACATTAACCCTCACATCTTCTTTACATAATTCATGAGGAAAATCCTTTTCATTGAAAATGTGTTAAAGTGTAATTAAACCAATTGAATTAATTAGCGTTTAGATAATTGTAACAATTGTAAAACTTTAGAAACTTCCCTTTATTTATTGTTTGAAAATTTGGTCAAGGCAAGAGCCATATCCAACTATCCATTTGCCTTCTCATCATACACCACTCGATCAAGAGTCCATGTTAGTAGATTCCATGAGTCAAGACAAAAGATCTACTTTCCTCCATCAAGATTGTGACACTTGGATTAATCATATTCATCCAATGCCAATCCTAAGATAGGTCATGCTTTTAATCACTTGAAAACACTATATGGTCTTTACCCAAGTGCCAAGACTCAAAGGAAACACAACTCCCTCTTTTGCCCCAAGGTTTTTCCCACTCTCTTGCTTGTTGTAAGAAGCAAAATCACATCATTCTCTCCCCCTCATTTTGCGCCATCAGCCTCTCCTCTCTCCCCCTCACTTCATTTTTCATTTCCTCTTCCAAAGACACAAAGCTCTCTCCTCTCTCCAAGTCCCTTTCCTACTCTCTTGTTCTTCCAATCTTCCTTGTTCTTCTTCCAATCTCTCTACTACTCCTCACCTCATTTCCATCACCACCATTACCACCCCTTCAAGGACCACCATTTTTGGTCTTTGGAGAAACAAGACTACTCATACACAAGCCCCATTTTCAAGCTTTCAAGTAGGAAGGCTCTCTCCAACCTTCTCCACCTTCAAAATCCTTCAAGAAAGCTCTATTTGGTAGTGACTCTAACCTTTCTTTTTCATGTATTTTTTGAGCTCTAGAACTCCTAAGCTCTTCATAGCTACGTGGTTTTAGGACTTGCTTCAAGGTCTCATGACCATTTCTTGCTCTATGAGTTTTTCATGTCTTGTTGAAAAATGTTGTCTTGAAATGAGATTATGTGGCATGATGGTTTTATGTATCTTGCTTTATTTTGGTTTAAAATACTGATTTGGTGTTAAAAAATTTGAATATGATGGGGAGATAAAACATAAAAATGGTGATTTGAAGTGGTATAGCAACATCTCCACAAGTTTTGATATGTAAAACATGAAAACTAGCTAAGCTGGAATTCTGGCAGTCTGTAATACATACTGTATAACTCATTCTTCAAAAATCAAAATATAGTTAAACTAATTTTCTTTGAAAGTAGACTCAAAGAGCTTTCCACACATATAAAATTTGTGAAATTTGGATTTAAAATGAGGGAGATATGATTTTTCAAACTTGACTGTTCCCGGATGGATTTCTGTTTGGGCGGTCTGCACTAAAAACCTTAAAACTGGAGCTACAAAAATCATTTTTGAGTGGAACTAAGTTTGTTAGAAAACTAAGACATAGAGGAACACCTCCATAAAACAGTTTTGTAAGATTCCATGTGAGAAACTTCCAGTAGAGCTGACAAGCCACTGAATCGAGGTGAACTTTCAAGTCTGAATAGTCAGAATAAAATGTGTATAACTCAAGCTACAAGATGAATTTTTTAGTGGGACTTTTTTGTTTAAAAATAGACTCAGAGAAGCATGATCACACAAAAAATTGAACCAAAAAATTAAAATATGAAATTATGGTGAATTTTCAAAGTTACTACCTCACTGTAAAAGTAAAAACTGGTTGTGGTGAAAGTTAAAGAATAATGAGAAATAAGCTTTAAGACACTAAGACCTTTACTCTAAGCATTGGAAAACCCTCATAACTCAACTTAAAAGTTTCAAAAAATATAATAGATGAAATTGGCCCTACGCCTAATAAAAGAGTTTACGCAAGAGACAACCTCAATTAAAAGCTTGCACCAAATTTATTAAGCTAAGCTCATAAAATTTTGCTTGAGAATATGCCTATGTTTATGTGCAAGCATGATGCTATGATGATGATGACTGATGATGATGATATGAATATAATATGTTGATGATAAGATGCTTAATGATATGTGATATTGGATTTCTTTGTTTGGCAAAATTTTGGGAAGCTTCAGTCTAGCCGTTATGCTGCCGAAATTATGCAAAAATTATGAACTTAGAAATATTTTGCATCATAAGCTTTAATAAGAAGAGATTTAATTAAGTGTGTGATCCTTCAAAAAGGAAGGTGACCTAATTTAAGCTCCCCTCACCCATGACTCACATGAGGCATGGCATGATCCAACTAGTGTGAGTATAGGGGATAGGTCTTACATGAGGCATGGCATGACCCAGCTAGTGTAAGTACCGAAATTCTATAGTGACGACGGCTACCGTATGAGCTCATTACCACTTATGTTTAGTGGGTGAAAAGAAAAGATTTAAGATAAAGTCAAGTTAAGAAAAGAAAAGGGACTTCAGTCCAAACCCTGGAAGGGAAGAAGTTAAGAGAAGCTTATAGCATAGTCATGCATGTTTTATGTAATTATATTTGTGCTCATGTATATTATGAAATAAATGATTAGAAGCTATGTTAAAAATTGAATCTGCTTCGGATATTCATGTTTTCGAAAATCTAAGAATTGGACCTTATGCATGCTCATTATTTTCATTTATAAAAACTGAAGTGGCTGGGACAATGATGACGACACTTTAGTGTTAGGTTCGAGTCCTACCGAGAAATTCCATTTCTCACCCTAGTTACCTTTCCATATCGTCACCAGAATCTAATGGCGTCTCCGGTGGAGTGGAGTGTGGATCCTCTACACTGTGAGTGGATGTGTGACGTAGGATGCAAGACGAAGCTGTTTTGGGACTTTTAGCGACCATCGCTCTACACCTTCATATGTTCCTTTTTGAGATGGGCTTTGTCATTTAAATTTGTACTTACTATCTAGTATTTGGATCATGACACGACCATGAGCCTCCTTAGATGTAGTGCTGATATATATGTATATATATTATGAACCCGTGTGGATGTAATGATTAGCCATGTATGCAATGTATTACATTTCTACTTATCCATTGTTCCTTTACTTTACGACTTGTATGTATTCGACACGCTCGTCTATAGCTATCTTCTCACTCAAGGCTCTACTTTCCAAAATGCTGCAAAGCGATGATGTATTTCAAAAAAAAAAAAAGTTTTACCGTATTTTCCGTGTAACTTAACTTATAAATGAAGTTTAATTTTCTACGAGCATAAGTAACAACTAATAAAACACCGTAATACGACTTAAGCGTAGTATGGGTTTATGAGGGTGTCACAACTCGACTGCCAAAAAAAAAAAGGTCATCCTATACATCTACTGCTGCTCTGGCGGGTACTCTAGATGGACTTCGAAGAAAGGAACCCATTCGCCATATCGGCGTCAGCAGGGGTATAGTCTATACTCAGGGCAGAAGATAAGGACGACGAGCTCGCTGCCTCGAACGGATCCTCCTCAGACATAGAGGTAAAGGGGTTTGGCTGCGGTGGTGCGACGGGCGGAGCCATGGTTGGCGCTACTGCGGGTGGAGATAGAAAAGGATGAGCCATGTGGATAGGGATGGCTGTGTAAGGGACGGCAGGGTCAAAAAGCGGGTGCATAAGAGGTACTGCAAAATCTCTCCGGAAGAAGAAATAAAGATGGAACTGGCATCTACCAGATATGTACACAGAATCTATAAATGGATTGAGATGGATGTGGAGCTCTGGAAACTCAATGAACAGGATGCAGGTTTCCGCGTTCTCCATGATCTGAGAATGATGCAGGAGTATATAATAGGGTGGGAAATAAAGATTTCTCAATAGGAATTCCTAAATCTATGCATATCTGTCATCACTATCATTCTTAGCTGTTTCGGATTTTTGGTTAATTAGGAGAAAATGTTACATCGCCTAGATGTCCTACTGTCTACTCAATTAGTCATGTAAATCATAGCTCAAAACACAGCTTTGTTTTACTTAAGGACGTAAAGGAAATTAAATAGAAATTAAACCACACGATCTGTGTATTAATATAAATAAGTGACAGCTATAAAGTGAGCAATAATATGTATATAACATCCAATTGTGCAATTTAACTCAATGCTAAAAAAACTGAAATTTTGGATATGCATGAAGAATGATGCACTTGATCTTAACTCATATTTTTCCATACTTGGTCCCCTGGGAGTATATTGGCCATAAGACTCCCTGGTGATAGTCCGCTTTTCAAGATCGAGCTCGTTCCTATACAGGGTCGCTGGGTTTGCTTTCCCCGATTTCCCCACTGATCTATTCCCCTTAACTTTGTTCAAGGGCTGGCCCAAGTCACATGGAAATCCTTTCTCATACTTATAAAGTAGCATTGCTTATCTAACACTTTGATCAATGCATGCATAACTTGTGAATTTACTTTAATGGCATTTTCTGCTAAAATCTCAGCAGCATAACGAATCATGTCCGCTTCCCCATGAATAGTGCCAGACAATCAAGACATTTAAATTAAATAGTAAACTCAATATAAAACATCATATTCATACCAAGAATATAACAATATTAACAAGTGCAAGATTTAGAATCTCAAGTATCAATCTATCTTGTAGGCTTTTAATTTTTATTAAGATTCCCGAGTTCGACTTTCAATATCCAACGGGTTCCGAGTTCCGATCTTATATAGGTTCTGACTTCCCTACATTATGTTCGGTCTCCCGAGGTTGCATCACTCCCGACTTCCGGGGTTGTGGGACTTCCGACCTTACCCCACCATTGGTCTTCTGAGACTATGATAAGTATGTTTCCTAAATCCCGAGCTTCTTATTTACTAAGTTCTGAGTTCAACATCAAATATACCTGATCTAGCTCTCTCTACTAAGTTCTGAGAACAGCCTTAAAATATACCCGATATGGATTCCTATTCACTAAGTTCGAGTTCAATCATTAGGTAAAACCCTTCAAGTTCAACCTTAAGTATACTCTTCCGGGTTCATCCTTACATACTCCCAACCTAGTTTTCTGTTTTACTGAGTCCCGACTTCGACTTCAAACATTCCCGACCTAGTCCCTTATTTACTAAGTTTAGAGTTCGATTCTAAGTGCACCAACCTAGCTTCCTATTTACTAAATCCCGACTTCCGACAATGACTCAAATTACTTGTGTCTCGTCCTAGACTTATCCTACTTCTAGCCATAATTGCACTCTTATGGGGGAAAATTCACTAAACATAGAAATATGGGTGAAATCATGCAAAATTTATATCCGTGTAAAGCTAATAGAACAAGCTTTCAAATGAATTAAGTTTCATATCATTTGGATGAGTATAATTTGAGTTATAGGCTTTGAAACTTGACCCTACTCGGCTACCCTGTTCTAACCCGGATTATGACATAGGGAAACTTTCTCGACTCACTGGGAACCAACGGGACCTTATCAAATTTGGAAAATTTTATGGCATATTCTCCTATGTGTAAGCTTTCTAACAAAGTTGGTTTCACTCAATTTGGAGTTGTATAAAGTGAGTTACACCCTTCTCAACTCATACTGTTCGGGTGGAAGTCCTGATTTCTAGGTTAAACTTCAAAAATTCATAACTTCCTCTTTACTAATCCAATGGCCTTATATTATATATGTATGGAAAGCCCTGAATGTCTAGTTCATATAAAAATAGATTCATTCACTTTGATGAGCTGTAGCCAAAGCCGTACACTCTGCCGTACGGACTGCCGAGGAAAACCCTAACAGTTTCTTAATTTGTTCTCTATTCTTCAAGCTAGTTGTTATCAATTCCAATTTTAATCACAATATACATGTGAAACTAGTCATAAACCATCATCACCACTCTACATAACATCAATATGTCAAGTTATACATGACCACCATGCAGCCCTAAATCAAAGAAAATAGGAAGAGAAGTAGGATCCCCTACCTTGTCTAGTTGAACTTTGGGTTGATTTAGTGGCTTTGATGTGAACAACTTGTGTTGAGACTTGAAGGAAGGATGGAAATGGAGTGGAGATGAGAGTGAGGAGAAGAGAAATGAAGAGAGCTTCAGCAAGGAGGTGGCCGAAAATGATAAGAAGAAAGGAAAGAAAAGGTGGAGATCTTTTGAAAGCACCTTCTCTTTGATTGGTGGATGTAACTCCATCATAGAATTTTGTTTAGCTTCCCTCCCTTAATGGCTGATCAAGGTGCCACATGAGGGAGTGGTTTGGCTAAATCCTAGCCTTTGATCCTAGGGCACTCATAGAAAAATTTCTATTAATCCGATTTCGACAGTTTAACTTACCGAAATCTTACCGCTTTCTCTTAAATCGGCAAACCGGTTTTAGAAAAATTCTGCGAGGTTTCCTATGTTCCTAATCTAATTCCATCAAGCCTAATCACTTCTAAATCACACTTAATTGGCTCTAGGTGAATGCTTGATTGAATCCGATTAAACTCACTTATTCGATAAAAACCGAACAACTCGGTTATTAACGATAACATTTTTCGAACGTTACAAGTGACATTGAGTATGATTAAATGTGATGAATGGTTTTCCATGATTAAAATGTTGATCATTTAAATTTTTCATGTTTTTACCCATAGCTTAGCCATGGATATTCCTAGGGTTCTATCATCATATTTTTAATTTTTAACATTTAATTTAGCAAGCTTGTTTGATAATTAAAATTACCTTTAGCCCCTCCCTTAACTATGTTGACTTTTTATTGACTTTTCTTAATTATCAACCTTTTGCTCATTTAATTAGTGAGTTAATCCTTGATTAATTTACTAATTACTCTAATCACTCATTAATAATGAGATAATTAGCTTAGAGAAATTGGAGATGTCACAATTTTTAGATGGTATATAGGATTTAGTTATCTTTTTTATAATAGGAAATGCATCTTGCAGCCCATTTGCTATTCTTTGCAAATGTATAACATTCTGAACTTCTAGTTCACTTTGTCTTGTTCGAGGATCTATATAGAGTAAAAATGATGCATTCCAATTTACTGCTTTTTCCAGCTATTTACTCTCTCCCCCTAATGTTCGAAACATCATTTCATCTATTTCATCAAATTGGCATTCTACGAATTGAGCCTTAAAAACATCTCCCATTTGTGTTTCAAGATACTTGACCACACACACACACACACACACAGTCATATCCATATTCCCAATTTTCTTTGGGATCCTATTTTGGTGCAATAAAGTGGGGTAATTGGGACATATATCATACACAAAAAATTCTAAAATGGAAAATATTTGGCTGTTGGCCAAAAGCTAATTATAATGGGGGAATTAATGGCAACTTGTTGGCCTTGTATAAATACGTGTTGTAGCATGTAAAACAACATGCACTCAAGCAAAATTTGGGAGATTTGTTCTCAAACAATGGTTTAACAACCAATTGAAGGCATTTTATAAATGATTCTAGTAGCCCATTTTGTATATGAATATAAGCAATTGGATGTTCAACATTTATAACACTGGCCATATAATAAGCATTAAAAGCTTGAGAAGTAAATTCACTAGCACAACAAAAAATTATTTTGATTGGATTATCTGGAAATTGGGCTTAGTCAAATTACTTACGCAAGTAATCTCGCAAATTCCATGTTGCAAGATGATAATAAGCACACATGTGACTATCTTGTGGATGCATCTATTAAAATCATAAAATATCTAAAATGTCCACATAGTAGATGAATTACTCCACATATATCATCTTGAATTCCTTCTAGGAATTCAAGAGATTCAAATCCAATCTTTACTAGTGATGGCCTTAAAATTAGTTTACATTGAGAACATGCAACACAAGAAAAATCATTAGATTGAAGAATCTCTAGTTCTTTAATGAGTGTGTTATGAGTATTCAATAATTTTTCACATCACTATTGCTCCAAAATATCTCAACCAATCATGTCAAATGATAAATTGCATCATTTGGGTTAGTAAACTTCTAGTTGGCTATAACATGTATTCAATTCTACTAATATTAGTATAATATAGATTAGAAGAATGTGCAAGTAATTTCTCTACTACAACTTTCTTTGCCGAAGCACAAGTTATAATATGGAGGTATTCATTATTTCCCTCACTTATCGCCTCAATATGATATTCATTTTAACTAATCTCTTTAAAACTCAATAAGTTTATTCAGGAAACAAAATAGTAGCTCTTTTGGAGCTTACAAATATATTTGAAACTTAATAAGTTTCTTCAAGAAATAAAATAGTAGCTCTTTTAGAGCCTTCATTCATCTTGGTACAACCAATAATGGTAGTCACACATGCTTCTTCTATTACCAGATGAGCAAAATATATCTTTCTTTTCAAAATAGTCTGCATAGCTGCATTATCCACAAGATAGATACCTACACTATTTATCTTGATCATTTTTCTTCAAAGAAAATATAAAATATATCAATATGAAGATTTGTACATGATAATTACAATAAAGAAGAATAAATAAATATTAGGTGCACTAATACATGAGTGTTCAAATAACATTGAACAATAACAATATATGTATACAAATCAATTAATCTTATGAAATCAATTATGATGGGCACCTGATGTTGAATAAGAACATCATGTCAATCAATGTTATCAATTAATGCACATTGAAATTCAAATGCCAAGCTATATTCATATACATGGATAAGAAGGAACTGAAAACCAAAATACTAGGAAAATGAAACTTGAACTTGAAAATGTAACACCCTAATAAACTCATACTACGCTTAAGTCGTATTACGGCGTTTTATTTTATGCTCGTGGAAAACTAAACTTCGTTTGCAATTAAGTTACGCGGAAAATACGATAAGATTTTTTTTTTTTTTTAAATAAATACGTCGTCACTTTGCAGCATTTTGGAAAGTAAAGGCTCAAGCGAGAAGACAGATAGAGAAAGAGCGTGTTGCATAAAATACATACCCCAATATCATAAGACAAGAGAAAGGTAAATAAATAGTAATTCACAAATATATTGCATTACATAGCTCATCATTACATCCATATGGCTTCATAACAAATATATATACATACATATATATCAACATTACATCTAAGGAGGCTCATGGTCGAGCCATGATCCAAATACTAGATACTAAGTACAAACTTAAATGACAAAGCCCATCTCAAGAAGGAATATGCGAAGGAGCAAAGCGATGGTCACTATAAGTCCCAAAACAGTTTCGTCTGGCATCCTACGTCACACGTCCACTCACAGTGGGGGGGATCCATGCTCCACTCCACCGGAGGCGCCATCAGATTCTGGTGACGATATGGAAAGGTAACTGGAGTGAGAAATAAGATTTCTTAGTATGACTCGAACCCAACACTAAAGTGTCGTCGTCATCGTCCCAGCCACTTCGATTTTATAAATGAAAACAGTGAGCATGCATAAAGTCCAATTCTTAGATTTTTGAAAACATGAATATCCGAAGCGGATTCAATTTTTAACATACCCTCTAATTATTTATATCATAATATACATAAGCACAGTATAATTACATAAAACATGCATGACTATGCTATAAGCTTCTCTTAACTTCTTCCCTTCAAGGGTTTGGACCGAAGTCCCTTTTCTCTTCTTAACTTGACTTTATCTTAAGTCTTTTCTTTTCACCCACTAAACATAAATGGTAATGAGCTCATACCATGGCCGTCGCCACCATAGAATTTCGGTACTTACACTAGCTAGGTCATGTCATGCCTCATGTAAGTCCTATCCCCTATACTCACACTAGCTGGGTCATGCCATGCCTCATGTGAGTCGTGGGTGAGGGGAGCTTAAATTAGGTCACCTTCCCTTTTGAAGGATCACACACTTAATTAAATCTCTTCTTATTAAAGCTTATGATGCAAAATATTTCTAAGTCCACAATTTTTGCAGAATTTCAGCAGCATAACGGCTAGACCGAAACTTCCCAAAATTTTGCCAAACAGAGAAATCCAATATCACATATCATTAAGCAGCATATCATCAACATATCACATTCATATCATCATCATCATAGCATCATGCTTGCACATAAACATAGGTATATTCTCAAGCAAAATTTTATGAGCTTAGCTTAATAAATTTGGTGCAAGCTTTAAATTGAGATTGTCTCTTGTGTAAACTCTTTTATTAGGCGTAGGGCCAATTTCATCTATTATCCTTTTTGAAACTTTTAAGTTGAATTATGAAGGTTTTTCCAATGCTTAATGTAGGGGTCTTAATATCTTAAAGCTTATTTCTCATTATCCTTTATTACTTTTACAGTGGGGCAATAATTTCAAAAATTCACCATAATTTCAACTTTTACTATTTTGCTTCAAATTTTGGTACGATTATACTTCTCTGAGTCTATTTTTAAACAAAATAAATCCCACTCAAAAATTCATTTTGTAACTTGAGATATGCATATTTTATTCTGACTGTTCAGACTTGAAAGTTTAACTCGGGTTAGTGGCTTGTCAACTCCACTGAGTGTTCCTCACATGGAATCTGACAAAACTGTTTTGTGGGGGTGTCCCTCTATGTCTTAGCTTTCAGAAAAACTTGGTCCCATTCAAAAATAATTTTTGTAGCTTCGGTTATAAGGTTTTTAGTGTAGACTACCCAAATCGAAATCCATCCGGGAACAGTCCACTTTGAAAAATCATATCTCTGTCATTTTAAATCCAAATTTCATGTATTTTATATGTTTGGAAAGCTCTTTGAGTCTACTTTCACAGAAAATTAGTTTCATTACATTTTGAGTCTTGTAGAATGAGTTATACAGTGCGCATTACAGACTACCAGAATTCTAGCTTAACTAGTTTTCATGTTTTACATATCAAACTTGTGGAGATGTTGCTTACCACTTCAAATCACCAATTTTATGTTTTATCTCACCATCATATTCATGGTTTTAATCACCAAATCAGTATTTTAAAATAAAAATAAAGTAATATACATAAAAACCATCATACCACATAATCTCATTTTAAGACAACATTTTCAACAAGGCAAGAAAAACTCATAAAGCAAGATATGGTCATAAGACCTTGAAGCAAGTCCTCAAACCACCTAGCTATGAAAAGCTTAGGAATTCTAGTGCTTGAAAAATACATTAAAAAAAAGGGTTAGAGCCACTACCAAAGAGAGCTTCTTGAAGGATTTGGAATATGGAGAAGGTTGGAGAGAGCCTTCCTACTTGAAAGCTTGAAAATGGAGCTTGTGTATGGGTGATCTTGTTTCTCCAAAGACCAAAAATGGTGGTCCTTGAAGGGATTGTGAGGGTGGTGATGGAAAGGAGATAGGAAGTAGTAGGGAGATTGGAAGAAGAACAAGGAGAGTTGGAAGAAGAATGAGACTTGGGGGAGAGGAGAGAGCTTTGTGTCTTGAGAGAGGAAATGAAAAATGAAATGAGGGAGGAGAGAGAGGGGGCTGATGGCGCATAAGGGAAGGGGGAAAGTGATGTGATTTTGCTTCTTACAACAAGCAAGAGAGTGGGGGAAAATCTTGGGGCAAAAGAGGGAGTTGTGTTTTCTTTGAGTCTTGACACTTAGGTAAAGACCATGTAGTGTTTTTCAAGTGGTTAAAAGTATGACCTCTCTTAAGATTGGCATTGGGTGAATATGATCACTCCAAGTGTCACAATCTTGATGGAGGAGAGTACATCTTTTGTCTTGACTCAAGAAATACTGCTAACATAGACTCTTGATCTAATGGTATATGATGAGAAGGTAAATGGATCATTGGATATGGCTCTTGCCTTGACCAAACTTCAAACAATAAATGAAAGGGAAGTTTCTAAATTTTTACAATTGTTACAATTATCTAAATGCTAATTAATTCAATTGGTTCAATTTCACCTTAACACATTTTCATTGAAAAGGATTTTCCTCATTAATTATGTATAGAGGGTGTGAGGGTCAATTTGTCATATGTGATTAAGATGTGATGCTTGTCATGCTCTTAGTTAATAAGGTTAGGTCACCTTGATTTTATGTTCTAAATCATGAATTAATAAGGATTGGGCAATTAGGCTTTTAATTGTAACTTTTAATGTATTATGTTTCAATTGTTGACTTTTTCTAATTAATCATTGACTTGCCTTTAATTTACTAAGCCCTTGCTCTCGAGATTAGCCGATTAGTTCTTAATTAATCGCTAACCCCTCTAATTAGCCGGAGACACCAAGCTAATTAGCTTAGATGAAAATGGGGATGTTACATTTCTCCTCTCTTTGAAAAGAATTTTGCCCTCAAAATTCGTTACCTGACAACAGGTGGGGATAATCTCTTTGCATCTCTGCCTCGAGTTCTCACGTGTGCTCTTCCAAGTTTCCTTATCCCCAGGCCACTTTTACCAAGGGCATAGACTTGTTCCTCAACTGCTTGACCTTCCTATCTATGATTCTCATAGGCAGTAGGTCGAATGTTAGGTCTTCCCTTAACTGTACACTTTCTGGCTCAAGAAGATGATTGGGGTCGGAGTTTTACTTTCTCAATTGGGAGACATGGAAAACATTGTGAAGTTTTGACAAATGGGGTGATAATGCTATTTGGTAGGCAATTATTCCTATTCGTTTCAAGATTTGAAAAGGGCCGAGAAAACGAGAGCTCAACTTTTTGACTCTAAGGGCTCTACCAATACCTGTTGTAGGAGTGATTTTCAAGAATACATGTTCTCCCTCTTGGAACTTGATTGGCTTTCTCCTCTTATTCGCATAGCTCTTCTGACGGCTCTGTGCAGTGATAATCCTTTCCCTTATCTTCTTAATTTGTTCGGTGGTTTGTCTAACCAAATCAGGTCCTAAGAGGCTTTGCTCACCCGGTTCATACCAACAAAGCGGAGATTTACACTTTCTGCCATACAGGGCTTCATAAGGCGCCATCCCAATGCTAGCATGGAAACTATTGTTGTAGGCGAACTCGACAAGGTGTAGGTGTTTGTCCCAACTTTCGGGTCGGTCCATTACACATGCTCTCAACATATCCTCTAGGGTTTGTATGGTTCTTTCCGATTGTCCATCAGTCTGGGGGTGGTAGGCTGTACTTAAACAAAGTCTCATCCCAAATGCCTTTTGCAAGGCTCCCCAAAACCTAGAGGTAAACCTTAGGTCTCTATCAGACACAATGGTTGCAGGTACTCCGTGTAGTCGTACAATCTCTTGGATGTATAGCTGGGCTAGCTTATCCAAAGGATAATTCACTCTTATAGGTAAGAAGTGGGTTGACTTTGTCAATCTATCCACAACAACCCATATGGCATCAAATCCAGCTTATGTTTGGGGTAAACCCATCACGAAATCTATAAAGATTCCATCCTATTTCCATTCAGGGATCTCCAATGGCTGCAGCATGCCTAAGGGCTTTTGGTGCTCAAGTTTCACCTTTTGACAAACTAAGCACTTATTCACCACATCTGTTACGTCCCATTTCATGCCCGGCCACCAAAACATCCTCTTGAGGTCTTGGTACATCTTCATCATGCCAGGATGCATGGTGAAATGACCTTTGTGAGCTTCTTCTACAATCATCCTCCTCAGGTCATCCTTAGCAAGTACACATATCATCCCTTAGTACCTCCACATGCCATCAACACCTTGAGTAAATCCTTTCAACTTTCCCTCTTTCACCTGGGCTACTATCCTTAAGAACTCTTCATCCTTTTCCTGAGCCTGCATAATTTGTCCTTTGAACTCACTCGTTACCTTGATCAGATTCAACCTTATGTTATGAAGTGTCAGGGCAACTCCGAGGTTCAGGTCTCTAAAACTCTCAATCAACTCCGCTTCCTTGACCATCATCCACGACACATGTAATGACTTGTGGCTTAGCGTATCTGCCACCACATTGGCCTTACTAGGATGGTAGTTCAAACCGAAATCATAATCCTTCAAGAATTCCATCCACTTCCTCTGCCTCATATTAAGCTACTTCTGAACAAACAAGTACTTCAGACTCTTGTGATCCGAGAATGCCTGAAAGCTAACTCCATATAAATGGTGCCTCCATATCTTCAAGGCAAACACCACGGCTGCTAACTCCAGGTCATGGGTTGGGTAATTAACTTCATGAGGTTTCAGTTGCCTAGAGGCATAAGCTACCACATTACGATCTTGCATCAGAACATAACCTAAACCTCTTCCAGAGGCATCACAGTAAACATCAAAGGCTCCCTTAGGGTCAGGCAGAACTAGGACAGGTGTGGAAGTCAACTTTGCCTTCAACTCTTGAAAACTTTTCTCACAATCTGTAGTCCAAACAAAAGCAACATTCTTCCTAGTGAGTTTAGTCAAGGGTAGGGATATCTGAGAAAATCCATTTATAAACCTCGGGTAGTATCCAGCTAGGCCGAGAAAACTCCAAATCTCCATCACCTTCGTAGGTCTCTCCCAGTTCATTACAGCTTCCACTTTGCTTAGGTCCACGGATATCCCTCCCTTAAACACGACATGACCCAAGAACTTCACTTCTTCTAGCCAAAACTAATACTTCGACAACTTCGCATAAAGCTTCTTATCCCTCAGGATTTCCAACACAATCCTAAGGTGCTCTTCGTGCTCCTCCTTCATCTTTGAATAAATGAGGATATAATCTATAAAGACCACAACAAACTTATCCAGATACGGCTTAAAGGTCCTGTTCATATAATCCATAAACACAGCTGGGGCATTGGTCAATCCAAACGACATTACTCTAAACTCATAATGCCCATACCTAGTCCTAAAGGCCGTCTTGGGAATATCTTCCTCCTTCACTCTAATCTGATGGTATCCCGACCTCAGATCTATCTTTGAAAACACCTCTGCTCCTCTGAGTTGATCCATCGAGTCATCTATCCTTGGCAAGGGGTACTTGTTCTTTATTGTGACCTTGTTCAACTGCCAATACTTTATGCACAGCCTTATGCTTCCATCCTTCTTCTTGACAAAAAGCACCGGGGCTCCCCAAGGTGAGGCACTTGGTCTCACAAACTTCTTTTCCAACAACTCCTCCAGTTGAGTTTTTAGCTTTTCCAACTCCAAAGGGGACATTCGGTAGGGTGCAACAGATATTGGTCCATTTCCTGGCACCAATTCTATGGAAAACTCTATTTCTCTCACAGGGGGAAACTTAAGGATATCTTCAGGAAAGACTTCAGGATACTCATTCACCACAGGAATCTCATCAAGAGCTTGCTCTAGTTCAGCCTCACTAGCCGATAGGAGAACGTATTCTTGATTCTCAGTCTTACAATAGTATAACACAACGGGTTTCAAACTTAAACTTACAGGTTTAGAAGGTATAGAAGAGAATACGATCGACTTGGCAGCACAATCTAACATAGCATGGTTAGCTGAGAGCCAATCCATGCCTAAGATTAGATCTAAACTAGATAAAGGAAGGCAGATTAAATCAGACTCGTAGGTTCTACCATCAATGTGAATTTGACATTTCAAACAACACAGACAAGTTCTAACTGGTCTCCTAGTGGGAGTAGAAACAAGCAACATATAAGGTATATTAGAAACAGACAACCCCAATCTACTTACGCAATCATGGGAAACAAAAGCATGCGTGGCACCACAGCCATACAGTACAGTTAAGATGTTACCGTTCACTTCACACATACCTCGAATGACATCATCAGACTCTGTGGTCTCCTCAGCATTCATGGTGAAAACCCTTCCTTGGCATTGCGGTTTAGGGGCAGGCGTGTCCTTGGTGCAGTTCTTGGCGAAATGCCCGGGCTGTCCATATTTGAAGTAAACATTTTATCCGACGTAGCAAACCCCTTTGTGTTGCTTCCCACACTTAGGGCATATGGGATTTGTTGTAGGCTTTGGGGGCTGGCTGACGGGTCTTGGAGGATTGGCGGAGAGCCTCTATGGTTGCTTGCCTTTAGAACCTTCACCATGGTAGGGCTTCTTTTGCGGGGGCTGCTTCGGGTGTTGCCCTTAAGATGCCTGCCTTCTCTTATGGGCCTCCGACCTTTGGATTGCCAATTTACGATTGCATTCCTCCATTACGCAACTCTTATTAATAAGAGCTGCATAGTTCCGAATCTCCAACGGGACCACGGATGCCAGGATGTCAGCCCTTAAACCTCCTTCATATTTCATGCACTTCCAGTGCTCGTCGAGGTTTCGCTGATATAGTGTAGAAAACTTACACAGCTCCTCAAACTTTGCCGTGTATTCAGCAATGCTCATACCTCCTTGGTAGAGCCTTAAGAATTCCTTTTCCTTCACATTCGTTATCGACATCGAAAAGTACTTCTCATAGAAAGCCGCCTTAAAGATATCCTAGGTGATTTCTCTTCTCTCCATCAAGCTCTTTGCTCCCTTCCACTAGAATTCAGCATCCGCTTTTAGAATATAAGTAGCAAAGGCTACCTTCTGGGTCTCCAAGCAAGTCAGCACAGAGTAGATCTTTTCGATCTCCTTAATTCATTCATCAGCTTTTTCAGGGTTGAAAGCCCCTTTGAAACTGGGCAGGTTACCTTGCGAAACTCCGAGAACTTCTGATACTCGGTACTTGCTCCATTTCTATCGACAGATTCTTCAGACCTTCGATTTAGCTGATCCATCATGTGTTTGGCTGCCGTAGCTTGAGCTTACATGGCATTCGCCATTTGCTGACAAGTCCTCATGAAATCGGCAATGTTCGTGCTGTCGCTAGGCTCATTGGTGGTACATCTACGAGTTGCCATTAGTTCCTGAACACACCAAAACAAAAATATCGAGTTGATCAGGCCCAATATCAAGCATAAGCATGGCGGCAACTAAAGACAATCTCACATGACGATCATGTATTCTAAGTCCTACATCACATCATACAGACAGGATGCACAGCATGACTTAACATAGCGCACGTAGAGTTATGCTTGGAAGCATAGTCAGTCCAACCTCAGGCTTTAATAGGATGAATTGCTCTGATACCATAATGTAACACCCTAATAAACCCATACTATGCTTAAGTCGTATTAGGGCGTTTTATTAGTTGTTACTTATTCTCGTGAAAAACTAAACTTCATTTGAAATTAAGTTACGCGGAAAATACGATAAGATTTTTTTTTTTGAAATAAATACGTTGTTGATTTGCAGCATTTTGGAAAGTAAAGCCTTGAGCGAGAAGACAGATAGAGAAAGAGGGTGTCGCATAAAATACATACCCCAATATCATAAAACAAGAGAAAGGTAAATAAATAGTAATTCACAAATACATTGCATTACATAGGTCATCATTACATCCATATGGGTTCATAACATATATATATACATACATATATATCAGCATTACATCTAAGGAGGCTCATGGTCGTGCCATGATCCAAATACTAGATACTAAGTACAAACATAAATGACAAAGCCCATCTCAAGAAGGAATATGCGTAGGTGCGGAGCGATGGTTGCTATAAGTCCCAATACAGCATTGTTTGGCATCCTACGTCACACGTCTGCTCACAGTGTGGGGGATCCATGCTCCACACCACCGGAGGTGCCATCGGATTCTGGTGATGATATTGAAAGGTAACTAGAGTGAGAAATAAGATTTCTTAGTAGGACTCGAACCCAACACTAAAGTGTTGTCGTCATCGTCCCAGCCACTTCGGTTTTATAAATGAAAACAGTGAGCATGCATAAGTTCCAATTCTTCGATTTTTGAAAACATGAATATCCGAAGCAGATTCAATTTTTAGCATACCTTCTAATTATTTATATCATAATATTCATGAGCACAGTATAATTACATAAAACATGCTTAACTATGCTATAAGCTTCTCTTAACTTCTTCCCTTCAAGGGTTTGGACTGAAGTCCCTTTTCTCTTCTTAACTTGACTTTATCTTAAGTCTTTTCTTTTCACCCACTAAACATAAGTGGTAATGAGCTCATACCATGGTCGTCGCCACCATAGAATTTCGGTACTTACACTAGCTGGGTCATGTCATGCCTGATGTAAGCCTTATCCTCTATACTCACACTAGCTGGGTCATGCCATGCCTCATGTGAGTCATGGGTGAGGGGAGCTTAAATTAGGTCACCTTCCTTTTTGAAGGATCACACACTTAATTAAATCTCTTCTTATTAAAGCTTATGATGCAAAATATTTCTAAGTCCACAATTTTTGCAGAATTTCGGCAGCATAACGGCTAGACCGAAGCTTCCCAAAATTTTGCCAAACAGAGAAATCCAATATCACATATCATTAAGCATCATATCATCAACATATCACATTCATATCATCATCATCACTCATCATCATCATTTATTAGGCGTAGGGCCAATTTCATCTATTATCCTTTTTGAAACTTTTAAGTTGAATTATGAAGGTTTTTCCAATACTTAATGTAGGGGTCTTAATGTCTTAAAGCTTATTTCTCATTATCCTTTAAATTTCACCATAACCAGTTTTTACTTTACAGTGAGGCAGTAACTTCAAAAATTCACCATAATTTCACCTTTTACTCTTTTGCTTTGAATTTTGGTATCACTATAATTCTCTGAATCTATTTTTAAACAACACAAGCCCTAGAAAAATCCATTTTGTAACTTGAGATATGGACATTTTATTCTGACTGTTCAGACTTGAAAGTTCAACTAGGGTCAGTGGCTTGTCAACTCCACTGGGAGTTCCTCACATGGAATCTGACAAAACCGTTGTATTCCTCTATGTCTTATCTTTCAAAAAAACTTAGTCCCATTCAAAAATAATTTTTGTAGCTTCGGTTATAAGGTTTTTCGTATAGACTGCCCAAACAGAAATCCATCCAGGAAGAGCCCACTTTGAAAAATCATTTCTCCCTCATTTTAAATCCAAATTTCATGTATTTTATATTTTTGGGAAGCTCTTTGAGTCTACTTTCATAGAAAATTAGTTTCATTACATTTTGAGTCTTGTAGAATAAGTTATACAGCACGCATTACAGACTACCAGAATTCCAGCTTAACTAGTTTTTATGTTTTACGTATCAAACTTGTGGAGATGTTGCTATACCACTTCAAATCACCATTTTTATGTTTTATCTCACCATCATATTCAAGATTTTAATCACAAAATCAGTATTTTAAAACAACAATAAAGTAAGATACATAAAAACCATCATACCACATAATCTCATTTTAAGACAACATTTTCAACAAGGCAAGAAAAACTCATAGAGCAAGATATGGTCATGAGACCTTGAAGCAAGTCCTAAAATCACCTAGCTATGAAAAGCTTAGAGGTTCTAGTGCTTGAAAAATACATGAAAAAGAAGGGTTAGAGTCACCGCCAAAGAGAGTTTCTTGAAGGATTTGGAATATGGAGAAGGTTGGAGAGAGCCTTCCTACTTGAAAGCTTGGAAATGGAGCTTGTGAATGGGTGATCTTGTTTCTTCGAAGACCAAAAATGGTGGTCCTTGAAGGGATTGTGAGGGTGGTGATGGAAATGGGGTAAGTAGTGAGGAGATTGGAAGAAGAATGAGACTTGGAGAGAGGAGGGAGCTTTGTATCTTGAAAGAGGAAATGAAAAATGACATGAGGGAGGAGAGAGACGGGGCTGATGGCGCATAAGGGGAGGGGGAAAGTGATGTAATTTTGCTTCTTACAACAAGTAAGAGAGTGGGAGAAAACCTTGGGGCAAAAAAGGGAGTTGTGTTTCCTTTGAGTCTTGGCACTTGGGTAAAGACCATGTAGTGTTTTTCAAGTGGTTAAAAGCATGACCTCTCTTAGGATTGGCATCGGGTGAATATGATCACTTCAAGTGTCACAATCTTGATGGAGGAGAGTACATCTTTTGTCTTGACTCAAGAAATACTATTAACATAGACTCTTGATCTAATAGTGTATGATGAAAAGGCAAATGGATAGTTGGATATGGCTCTTGCCTTGACCAAACTTCAAACAATAAATAAAAGGGAAGTTTCTAAATTTTTACAATTGTTACAATTATCTAAATGCTAATTAATTCAATTGGTTCAATTACACCTTAACACATTTTCATTGAAAAGGATTTTCCTCATTAATTATGTATAGAGGGTGTGAGAGTTAATTTGTCATGTATGATTAAGATGTGATGCTTGTCATGCTCTTAGTTAATAAGGTTAAGTCACCTTGATTTTATGTTCTAAATCATGAATTAACAGGGATTGGGCAATTAGGCTTTTAATTGTAACTTTTAATGCATTATGTTTCAATTGTTGACTTTTTCTAATTAATCGTTGACTTGGCTTTAATTTACTAAGCCCTTGCTCTTGTGATTAGCCGATTAGTTCTTAATTAATCGCTAACCCCTCTAATTAGCTGGAGACACCGAGCTAATTAGCTTAGACGAAAATGGGGATGTTATAGAAAACATATCATCAATTTTGAAATCGTATATCAATGATATATCACCTTAGAAGTAAATTCAATTTCGAAATTGTCTACATAAAATTCTATCTAATTAAGCTTATCAATTGAAATTCTATCTTGGTATATTGACAATTTAAAAATTCAAATATACAAATTCCAATTGTATATTGATAATTGTAACGTCCAAAAAATTTATCGTTAACAACTGAGTTATTCGGTTTTTATCAAATAAGTGAGTTTAATCAGAACTTGATCAAACATTTATTTAAAGCCAATTAAGTGTGATTTAGACAAATTAGGCTTGATGGAATTAGAGTAGGAGCATAGAAAACCCCACAGAAAATTTTCAAGCTAGTTTACCGATTTAAGGGAAATCGGTAAAATTTCGGTATTTCAAACTGTCAGAACCGGACAAGTAGAATTTTTCTATGAGTGCCCTAGAATCAACGGCTAAGATTTAGCCAAATAACTCCCTCAAGTGGCACCTTGGCAACCCTTGATGATGGGAAGCTCAACCAAAATTAAGACCAAAGTTGAATCCACCAATCACAACCAAGCATCTCCAAGTATCTTCACCTTTTCCTCCATTTCTCCTCATCAATTTCCGGTCACTCTTCCAGCGGCTGAAGCTCTTCTCTTTCTCTCCTCTTTGCTCTCATTTCTACTCCATTCTCATCCATCTTCAAGTCTCATCCAAGTCACCACAATCAAAGACACAAAATCAGCACAAATTTCATAAGACAAGGTAGGAAATCCTACTTCTCTTCTTGGTTTCTTTGATTTGGGGCTGCATGGTGAGCAGGTTCAATATGAAATATTGATGTTATATAGAGTGATGATGATGTTTTATGACTGGTTTTGCATGTATGTTGTAATTAAAATTGGAATTGAGGGCAAATAGCTTGAAGGAAGGAGATAAACCTAGAAGTAGGTTAATGCTTTCCTCAGCGGTCTGTACGGTGGAGTATACGGCTCCACTTACCGCCGTTTAATTTGGATGAAACTATTTTTATATGAAACTATACATCTAGGGCTTTCCATACATATATCACATAAGGCCATTGGATTAGTATAGAATTAGTTATCAATTTTTGAAGTTAGATCTAGAAATCTGGGTTCTTACCTGGGCAGCATGGATTGAGAAGGGTGTAACTCACCCTACATAACTCCAAATTGAGTGCAACTAATGGTGTTTGAAAGCTAACACATAGAAGAATGTCCCATAAAAATTTTTGATTTTGATAAAGTCCCATTCATCCCCTAGCGAGTCGAGAAATTTGTTCTATGTCCAATCCAAGTTAGAATAGGGTAGACCAGTAGGGTCAAGTTCTAAAGCCTATAACTCAAATTATATTATCCAAATGACATGAAACTTAATTCATTTGAAAGCTTATTCTGTTAGCTTTACATGGATATAAATTTCGCATGATTTCACCCATTTTTCTATTTTTAGTGAATTTTTCCCCTTAAGAGTGCATTTTTGGTTAGAAGCAGAACAAGTCTCAAAAGAATTTGAGTTAATGTCGGAAGTCAGGAGGTAGTGAATGAGAATCTAGGTCGGTACACTTAGAATCGAACTCTAAACTCGGTAAAATAGAAAGCTAGGTCGGGAGTGTGTAAGGACGAACCCGGAAGTGTATACTTAAGGGTAGGCTTGGAGGGGTTTACTTCGTGATTGAACTCGGACGTAGTAAATAGGAGTCTCTATTGGGTATATTGATGTCGAACTCGGAATTCAGTAGTTGGGAAGCTCGGGATTTACAAAATATACCTATCAAAGTCCCAAAAGACCAATGGTGGGATAAGGTCGGAAGTCGAAAAACTCAGAAATTGGAAAAAGATGTAACCTCGGGAGACCGAACGTAGTGTAAGGAAATCGAAACAAAGATGAGGTCGGAACTCGGAAAATGTTGGGTATTGATGTCGAACTCGGAAACCTTAACAAAAATTGAAAAGCCTACAAGTTAGATTGATACTTGAGACTTTAAATCTTGTACTTATCAATATTGTTATATTCTTGGTATGAATATGATGTACTATATGAAAGTTACTATTTGACTTAAATGTACTGGTTGTCTGGCACTATTCATGGGGAAGAGGACTCGATCCGTTATTCTGCCAAAATTTTGATAAGAGATTCATATGTTGTGTGATTTAAGATAGCATGAGTATATGATACATGAAGACTCAAGTTAGATGTGCATTCACTTCATGATATTGTAAAGGATTCCATATCATTTGGGCTAGGCCCGGAATAAATTAAGGGGAATAGATCAGTGGAAAGGTCGGCGAAGGTAAACCCGGCAATCCTGTATAGGAACGAGCTCGATCCTGAAAAGCGGACTATTACCCAGGAGTATATGGCCAATGACTCCCAGGGGACCAAGGATGGAAATAAGTTCTAATAGGCGAAAGCCCCTAGAATAAGATGCATTTTCTAATTGCACATGCATATGTATAGTGTAATGTTTCCCTATTGATTCTTCTAGATCCCTGTTTATTATTCTTAACATGCTATTGTTCCACCATGATTATTGTTTGAGTACATTAGTGTATCTGTTAACTAAAATTGAATTTGTTTCGGTGTACGCTTTACAAACAAGTATTTAAGTTGAATATTATCATTTTATGATACTATTTGAAAAATATTGCACGACTGAAACAGTTGGGAATGACAGTGATGACAGATGTATAGAAGCTAGGAATTTCTACTAAGAAATATTCATTTCTCACCCTATTGTATGTTCCGCATCATTCTCAGACCATGAAGCGCTGAGCCAATCGGGAAGTTATTCATTGAGTTCCCTGAGCTACATATACACCTTGACCCATTTTTGGATTCTGTATATATCTCCGGCCGATGTCAGTTGCATCTCTACTTTTTTTTCCAGCGAGATTTCGCCATCCCGCTTATGCACCCTCTCTTTGATCCTGTTGTCCCATACATTGCCATACCTCTCCACATGGCCCATCCATTTCCACCACCACCACCAGCAGCAACAGCAGCTCTAGTCCCCATGGCCCCTCCTGCTTCACCACCGCAGCCGATGTCGTCGGCCTTGATCTTGGAGGAGGATCCGTCCGAGGCGGCTAGTTCTTCTCCATCATCCTCTGCTCCTAGTGCCGGACACCCTCCAGCGGATGCCGCCATGGCGAACGGGTTCCTTTCAGCAGATTATGTTTGGATAGCGTGCACACTATAGTAGGGTTAGATGTATAGAATGACCCTCTTTTGGCAGTCTGGGTCATGGATGGATGGGTAGATGTTAGGAGATGTACATGAAATGTCCCATGAGGACCACTTGGGGTGCTGTTCATAGAAACTGGCCGTTTCATTTTGTATTAGCGGCCTCATTTTGTCACCTTGTATCATTTTGACAAACTTTAAAATCAGATATCTATGTATATGTTTATGATGCCTTTTACAGTAGTTCTGTCCTCATTGTATTCTTATTTATGTTATGTCGTTTACAGTATAACAATTAACCCGTATTTAGTCCGTTGTCAAGCAGAAAATATTGTTATGCAAATAGTCACCGTTATGTGAGTGATTAATAATGATACAGAAAATAGAATTCACTACACGTAATCACTTATTAGATAATCCATTATGACTTAAGCATAGTACTTTTCTGGTGAGGTGTTACAATAATACCCCAGCATGAGTTGCAATTACCTGTCAATATCAAAACCTGAAAAATTATGAGTCTTAACCCTATGTCTCCTTGGAGAGCTATAGGATTGAGACATTTTCTTAAGATCAAAAATTCCGGTAATGATTCTCTGGATATTAATGAGTGGAAGAAGGATTTTTAACGAATTTTAGGGAATGGGTAACCCCTTCGTTTTCGACCCACAAATTTATAAAAACACGAGTTTTTGAAAAATTGAACTAAAACCCAAAAGTTTGATTCTGATTCCTAAGCATTTTGAATTTTTGGATATTTTTATTGAATTCAAATGGGGGTATTCCGTTATTTACATTTATGTTTTAAAAGTTAATAGAGAATAAAGTTAAATAGGACATTAACTTGTAAATAAGTGTATAATACCCATACCCCTAAGTTGTGAGTCTGTTCTGAGTTATCCTGTTGTTGCATTTTTTGTAATTGTAATTGATTACAAATGTCCGAAACAGGTTTCCAGCCATTTTGGTAATCGATTATACAGAATTGTAATCGATTGCAATTATCTAGGCCTGAGGTAATCGATTACACTTAATTGTAATTGATTACTAGACGCCTATATTGCAACTAGATGTGTTCTCTCTCCTTATTTGCGACTTCCCACTCTCTCTCTCTTCACTCAAAAAACACCTCTCTCTCTCTCTAAATCCCTCTCTTCTCTATCCCATGCCCCAATATCGGTTCTTTTCACTTAAATCACTTCCAAACACTCCTTAAACACCTAAAATCATCATTAATCCATCTCTCTCTCTCTCTCTCTCTCTCTCTCTCTATATATATATATATATATATTTCCTCCATTGGTGACCTTAGAGCTTGGAGGAGGAAGAACTCGAAATCCACCATCATTCTTGCTTTTATTGGCTTCCCAAACGTAAATCCTAACATCTTTTCTCCTTTCTTTTCTGAGAAACTCGAATTTCTGGTTGGATTAAAGTTGCTCTTGAACCCTAGGTTTGGATTTTGGGGCTAGATAGTATAATCTCTCATGATATGTAGCTAATGTATAGTTATATTGTTGTGATTGTAGTGCTAGATTGTCCCAGAGAGCACTCTTCTAGATTTGTGGCTCCAGGAAATTGACATTTCCTTTTGGACTTGTGTATTGTGAGTAAATAGTTTATTCCTATCTTAGTCTATATATTTATATATATATATATATATATATATATATATATATATATATATATATATATTATATCTGCATATCTTTTTAGTACTACATATCTCTTTTCCTCCCTTAGCCAGTCCCAATGGACTACCGTGCTCTGGTTTTCTTTTATTTCTTTTAATTTAATTTATTGCATTGCATTTATTTGCATAGCATGTAAATAGGAGTCAACCTTCTCCCCTCTTCACTACCCCTGTGATCCCTTCCACCCTTCCAGCCACACCGTCGCTCTGGTATCAGAGCCTGAGGGGGAAGCCTGAGGGGGAAGTAGTGGATTATGGTTTGAATTAATAAATGTTTTATCTGGATGAACTTAATGTTGATATTCTTTATGCTAATCCACTCCCTATTTTGGTTGGAAAAGAAACTTTAATAGTTCTTGGTAATCTGGAAGCATGCAGTAAGTCCCGAGTTGGTTGAAGGGCAGTAAGTCAGTGGCTGGGATTTAAAAGAACAATTTGAAAGTTGCTTTAAAATAGGATTAAATAAATTATCAGCAGAAAGAAAATATTAATATTTAGCTCAGCACATAAAATATCTTATTAAGTCTTATCATAATTCTTTACTGAACCTAAAGGAACTGATATCAGTAGGGGATTTAAAAATTAATGTTTTTTTGTTCCCTTTCTTATCAAGTTTCTACTGGTTCTTCATCTTCTTCCTCTTCCAATGATCATGAAAAAGATTATCAAACAAAAAACAAAACAAACAACATCTTCAAAGAGGAAATCCGATTTGAGGATATAAATGATGAGGATCTAGGAACCTGGGAAATGCCAAGGATCCCTGAAACTCAAATTTACAAAACTGAAAAGAAAACTTTTTTCTCTAAATCTGACTACATAGTCAGAACTGTAGAAGAATTCGTCCCCCTGGACGAAATAGAAAAAAAATTTCAACTTCTTTCAAACATATCTATCAGAAAACACAAAGAAGAATTTAATTTTCTTCACATAAGGTGCGTTCAAGTATCCCTCAAACCTACCAACAGATTAGGATTAAACACCTCTGTTCTAATCTACCTTGGTGATGCTAGACATAATCAGTTTCATGATTCTCTTCTTGGAACTGTTGAAACTAGTATCTGTGCTGGGCCTATTTACTTTAATAGTTTCCCAAATCTTACTGTTAGTCTTACTGATAGAAATATCATTGATGTACTAACTCTCAACCTTTTGATATTTGGACTTGACATGAAGACCGGATCTATTCCCATAAACTTAACTTATAAGGTCCAATATAAGGTCATGAACTCCATGATCTCTAGGGCTCTTAAACCAAAACAAAGCGGTGAAACTACTTTGTTCCTCACTGACACAACTAAAGCCAAGGTCACTGTGCCAAAGGCTATTCAATGGAGTGAAATAAGTTTTCCTCAAAAAATGGACACTTGACAGAGTTGTTCCAACCAAACCTAAGCCTACTCCTGACTTCCAGGATATTAGGCAATATGAAACTGGAAAAGTTGAGTTATTCTTTGATAGAAGAAACTCATTCCACTTTGGAACTTCTTCCAGATCTGAGGTTTCTGAGGATTTTAAGATAGCTGCTTCGGCTATGTCTAGAAAGTCCTTCTCTACAGCCTCACAAACTGAAATTCCAAATATCCGACTTCGTGGGTTGGATATGTCTTCTGACCTTCCTAAACCAGTCTATCAGAAGGAAGACGAAGACCAAAAATCAATTCAATCTCCAACCTACTCCTCTATGAATGAACCTTATGATGTCTGAGTTCACCATAGATAAAGAAGCCCTTAGGAAAAACTTTTACTCTGAGGATTTGGCCTCTCAAAGAAATTGGTTTTTTCAAATTTATCAGGGAAAAAATAGAAAAGATATTCAAGAAAATTTTTATAATTTTCTTATCATGGTAAAACAAAATATATTTTTCTTTGATTGGTTTCATGCTTATTCTGTTAAAAATAAGGTTGATTACCCTTGGAAAACAGAATTAAGTGAAAAAACTTTAGATGTCCTTTGGCATCTCAAAAACAATGAGATGGTTCAATCTGAACTTCCTCTTGAAACAAAATTTCAGCTTCCTAACGTTAAGGATGCTGATGGCAAGCCCATCATGGCTTCTCCTTTCAAAACCAAGAAGGATGGTGAAGCCTTAAATCCTAGAGACATCAAAAGTCTCATGGAATAATCAAACTATACAAATAAATATCTTCAACTTTAGGTCAAAAGATTTTGACAAAAAAAGATTTTCAGGTCAAAACTGAGTCTTCTTCTTAAGATGCCTCGAAAATTCCTGAAGTAAAACCTCTTTTCAAACCATTTAAAGTTCGAAAGGCAATTGGTCTTCAGCCCAAAACTGTTTCTTCTCAAGAAGAATTTTTAAACAAAATTAATGAAAAACTCAAACTTTTGGAAACTGTTGTTCCTGATACTCCACTTCAAGAAACTTCTCGATCAAGGATCATTAGTGCTCTTGAAAAAACAACTGAATTTTTTGAAAATTCTGAAGGTCAAAAAATTGGGCAAGTTATTTCTCAAAACTGGAAAAAACCTTCAAAACTTTATTACCAACGCGCCACTCCTCCTGATTTATTACTTGAAGAGAAATCTTTAAGTATTAAATCCTTTGGCGTAAATAACATCTATGAGTGGAACATAGATGGCCAAACTGAATACCAGATTATGAATACTTTGCAACATATGACTATGGTTGCAACTACTTATTCTACAAACCTCAATTGTTCGGAAGAAATAATTGTTGAAATTCTAGTCACTGGCTTTTCTGGTCAGTTGAAAGGTTGGTGGGATAATTATCTTACTGATTTTGAAAAATAAAAAATTCTTTATGCAATTAAAACAGAACCTGATGAAACACCAATCACCAGCAATGGGAACCTATCCCTGATGCTGTCAACACTTTAATCTTTACAATCGTTCAGCATTTTATTGGCGATCCTACCCTTTGGAAGGATAGGTCAGCTGAATTATTGTCCAATCTCAAGTGTAAAACACTTGGAAACTTCCGTTGGTACAGGGATACTTTCCTTACCAGAGTGTTCACTAGAGAAGATAGTCAACAGCCTTTCTGGAAAGAACAGTTTTTGGCTGGTCTTCCAAAATCACTTGGAGATAATATAACATCCCCAATTTTCCTTGTGCTAAATTATTCCATTTTGCCTAAAAATTGGAAACTCGTTTTCATTCTGTTCGAAATCGGAACTCACCTCCATTCTGCTTAAAGTCTGAACTCATGTCAAGCAGCGATCAATTCAAAAATCGGAACTCTTGTCCATTTTGCTTGAGCTTAGGACTGATTTTCGATATTGAATTTTGTCCGAGTTCCGAGATAATATCCAGACTTCCGGGTATATAAGGTTGATGTTTTGTTTCCCGATTTCTAGGGTTATGTTTAGTATCAATCTTCGGGATTGATTATGGACCGAGTTTCGAGATTATATGTTCAATAAGATAGCGAGTTTGGAATTATGTGTATGAGTTTTAAAGTGTCCTAGTTCTCAAATTCTGAGGTTTAGGTATATGGTTTCATGTTCTGGTACCAACTTCTGAGTTTGGATTGAAGATACCCGACTTCCGAGTTTAGGTTCTATATTCTTATCCTGACTTCCGATTTAAAGACGATTTATGTATATGATTTCCGACCTCCGACGTTAAGCCTCAATTAATCTTCCAAACCTTTTATGAACGTTTTCTAAGTTCCGAGTTCTGACATTAATTATACCCGATCTAGCTCTCTATTTGCCAGGTCCCGAGTTCCGAGATTAACTAAACTTGATCTAGTATTCATACATGTCACATAACAATATTAACACACCATCACTTAGAACTATCACTAATTCCTACTCAAAGTCGGAAATCATGTTTATGACTTCAGAAACCAGAAATCGTGTACATTCCGGTTAAACTCAGTGATCAACATGGAGCTCAGAACTTGATATTGCTTATTCTACTTAAACTCGGAACCTCAGAACTGAACTAGCCAAATTCAACACTTCAAACTCAAGATCCAATGGCTGAGAACTCACCCACTTTGCCCCCTTGGGATGGCGCCATTTTGAGCCACTAGATAGAGGAGGAGTGGCCAAGTCTCCACCACCCAACTTACCAACCACACTATGACTCAACGACTATAAAATTCAACTAACTTCCGCCTTCCTCCCTTGATATTCTCGACCCCATCAGCAGTTGACTCTTCTCTATTCTTTCTTCATTCTTCTCCTCCCTCACTTCACCCTACTTCCACCTTCAAGCTCCATCCCTCTTCCACGCCAAGAACTTGTATCTAGCCAACATCTACAACAATCTAGAGGTAGGATTTCTAACTTCTGCTTCTTGTTTTCATGGATTAAAACTGTATGAGAGTTCAACTTTCTTCACTTCTTTGATGACATACTTGATGTGTGTGATGATTTATGGCTAGTTTATTAAGTATTTGGAGGGACTGAGATTGAATCTTGCATGGAACATAAGATAAAGAGCAAACCAGAGACTGAAAACCTAGGAGGACCTACGGCAGTCCGTACAGTGGAATGTATGGCTCCGCCTACAGCCATTTAAATTTGATGAATCCATTTTTATATGAAAATAGACATTCAGGACTTTCCATACATATATCATATAAGGCTATTGGATTAGTATTGAGAGACATATGAATTTTTGACCTAGGAATCGGGACTTTCATCCGGGCAGTGTGAATTGAGAAGGGTGTAACTCACCCTACACAACCTCAAATTGAGTGAAACACCTTTTTAGAAAGCTTAGACATAGGAGAACATTACATAAAAAGATTCCGAGTTAGATACAGTCCCATTTGATCTCAGTGGTTCAAGGAAGTTACCCTATGTCCAAACCAGGCCAAAATAGGGTAGTTCAAGAAAGTCGAATTTCAAGACTTATAACTCGAGCTATACTAAAGAAAATCAAACGAACTTATTGCAAATGAAAGGTTGTCCTATTCACTTTAATATGAGACCAATTCCGTATGATTTGATCTTGGTTTCGATTTTTAGTGAATTTTTACTTCCAAGAGTGTAATTCATACCAGTGACCGAATAGGCTAAGGCAAAATTTAAATATCTTGAGCTACACATATGAAAATGAGATGGGACCAGAAGGGTTGAAAACTAGACACATAGAGCTATGATATATCCAAAATTCAGGTTTAAATGAGTTAAATAGAAGTAAAGGTGGATTATACAAAATTCGGACAAAACTGAATAGAATTGGCAGAAAAGGCCTAATTGATGGTTTCACAAGTGTTAGTGAACATATAAGGCTTGAGTTGACGATTGCAAGTTTTACATTGATAGATATGTTAGACTGATTATACTGCTATGAATGATTTGTCCGTGGGAGCTGGCACTATGGAAGGGGAAATAGGTCTAATCCGTTATGCTGCCGAAATTCCGGCAAAAATACGTGAACCATATGAATGTTAGGAATATCTATATGTTATGCTCATAAGGTTTAGATATGCAAGGATGAATTTAAGTATGATATGAGTTATGAGAGCTTATGCTATGGGAGATTATACTTTGAATATATTACATTTACATGTTATGTTCATGTATGCCATGCATGCAAGCATAATTAGAATATGATATGAGAAATAAGGTGTGAGACATATCCATGTATGCACAAAGCATCTGTACGCATGATAAGATATGGAAAGGAAAGATGATAAGAACTTGCAAGAGGGACGTACTAAGCTACCACGTGAGGCATTGTATAGACCCAACTAGCATAGACCAGAGCGGTATTGTCTAAGACTTGGGCCAGCCCTCGACCAGATTTAGTGGGAATAGACCGGTGTGAGGGTCGGGGAAAGTAAACCCGTCACTCATGTATAGGTACGAGCTCGAACCTGAAAAGCAGGCTATTGTCTAGGGGTGAGAAAGGCCATTCACCTCCGGGGGACCAAGTACAAAAGAGTAAGATCAAGTTACAAGTTAAAGAAAGATATGAATTAAGTCAAGTGCACTTGCATACAGTCAAGTAAAAGCATCTATAAGTGCATCTTCAATTATCTCGTTAAGTCATACTATTATTATGATTCTTGTTGCAGCATGGTATACTATTCATATATCTATGTCTATCATGTGATATGGCAAGTGGCTGATAAAATATAATCTGCTTCGAGAAAGGTATTTTCAACTTAAAAATTGAACTACTTTGTTTATATCTGCTCATATTTTCACAATAAATCGAAGCGGCTAGAATGTTTATGATGACCCTCTAAGATTGGTTTGAGTTTACCTACTGAGAACCCTAGGTTCTCACTGCCTGCTTGTATGTCTTTCTTTTTCGTAAACATTCCAGCACCCGAGTTTGAAATCAAGTGTGAGGCGGAGTACAGGGCCACTCATTGAACAAGAATCAGGCGTAAGCCAGATCAAGAGACTATCAAAGGTAGCAAACGATTAGTCGAAAGTGGACGCTATGTATTATGTCAGTCATAATTTCTTTTAAAGTGTAATTATGTTATTTCTCTACGTATCAGAGACTATTAGTCAGTAATAAAGTGAGCAGTTAAAGGGCCATGTATTATATTTTCCATATTTTAAAGATTTCTTAGCACAGTGACAACTTTTTAATATAACTCCATGACCCGAGCATGGCTTATATGTTAGAGGTTGTTACAGATAAGGTTAGGGAGCAAATTCGTAACCAATCTCCTGATGGAAACATATAATATGAGCAGTTAAGTTACGGTCAACTTATTGCTTATATTAAAAAAGTAGCCTTAAAAATTTGCTAAGATGATAAGATTCAAAATTAGTTGGCTAAAGAAAAAACCCAAAATAGAAAGGAAATGGGCACTTTTCGCGAACAATTTGGTTTGCCCTGCCCAAAAAGGAGGTCCAAGCGCAAAGATAAACATAAGCCTTCTCCTAGGCCCAAACCACCCAAAAGGGTTAAACCTCCACCGAGGAAACCCAAAACTCACTCACAGCCAAACTACACTGACAAGCCCATTACATGTTTCAAATGGGGTAAAGCATGCCATATAGCCAGAAACTGTAGGCTTAAAGAAAAAATAAAGGCTCTAAGTCTTAAGCCCAACATCGAGGAGCAAATCAATAAACTTCTCGCTAAAACTTCTAAGGAGGAACATGAAATATCCTCCGAAGAATCTGTTGTGCCAGATGACAATGAAGTAATATCTTCTGAAGATACTACTGAAGAGTCATCTATAAACGCTCTCACCAGAGAACAAGAGCTTCTTTTGGAAGCCATAAACGCTATTCCTGATCCTAATGAGAAAAGGATTTATCTCAACAAACTCAAATCTACTTTAGAGGCCAATTCTTCTAAAGTCAAACCTTCAATTTAGACTAATAAATTTAGTCTAAGTGAAACTCTCAAGAAACTTGAGAAAAAATCTGCTAAACCTGTTACTATCCATGATCTTCAGCATGAGATTCAGAATCTCAAAACTGAAGTTAAAATTTTGAAAGATCAACAAGATTCTCAGCAGGAAATCATTGATGCCCTGCTAAACAATCAAAAAATCGATGCTGTCTCTGATGATAGCAGTTTTCAAAATCCCCCAAATGATGATGAATTTCTTGGATTAATTAACATGTTAAAAATTCAGAAATTTTACATCAACATCAAAATAAGAATAAAAGATTTTATTCTTGAGATTGTTGGATTGTTTGATACTGGTGCAGACTCAAATTGTATTCAGGAAGGACTTATTTCGACAAAATATTTTGAGAAAATTTCTGAACAACTTAGCACTGCTAGTGGTTCAAAGCTCAAAATTAATTTCAAACTCTCTGAGGCAATGATTGAAAATCAGAACCTTAGATTAAAAACCTCATTTTTATTAGTAAAAAATCTTAGTAATGCAGTAATCTTAGGAACACCCTTTATTAGGTCCCTTTTCCCATTAAATATCACCAATGAAGGTATTTTTACTAAATATCTAAGTAAGATAATCAATTTTCCTTTTTTAAGAAAACCGATTTCAAAGAAGCTTAATTTGATTCAAACTAAGCAAAACCAGATCAATTTTTTAAAAGAAGAAATCTCTTTTAAGAATATTGGATCCCAACTTTCCATACTAGATGTTCAAAAGAAGATCCAAGATCTTCTCGAGCATATTCAAACTATAATCTGTTCTAATCTTCCTACTGCTTTCTGGCAAAGGAAAAAACATGTCATCAGCCTTCCTAATGAAAAGGATTTTCATGAACGATAAATTCCAGCAAAAGCTAGACCAATACAGATGAATGAAGAACTCCTCATTTACTGTAGAAAGGAGATTGATGATCTTCTTCACAAAGTTCTAATCTGAAAAAGCAAGAGTCAATGGTCTTGTTCTGCTTTTTATGTTAATAAACAAGCAGAAATTGAACGTGGTATTCCAAGGCTTGTGATAAATTATAAGCCTTTAAATAAAGCTCTTCAATGGATCAGATATCTGATCCCAAATAAAAAAGATCTTCTGAATCGATTGCATTTAGCAAAAATATTTTCAAAATTTGACATGAAATCTGGATTTTGGCAAATCCAAATTCAAGAAAGTGATCACTACAAAACAGCTTTCACTATTCCTTTTGGGCAGTACGAATGGAATGTAATGCCCTTTGGACTCAAAAATGCCCCTTCTGAGTTTCAAAAAATCATGAATGATATTTTTGATTCTTATTCAAACTTTATCATCGTCTATATTGATGATGTTCTAATCTTTTCTCAATCTATTGATCAACACTTCAAACATATTCACATTTTTGTGAGCATAATCAAAAGAAATGGCCTTGGTATTTCTAAAACAAAAATTGATCTTTTTCAAACAAAAATTAGATTTCTTGGGCATAATATCTTTCAAGGTACAATTGTCCCAATTGATCGGGCAATCTGTTTTGCGGATAATTTTCCTAATCAAATTTTTGATAAAACTCAACTTCAGAGATTTTTAGGCTGTCTTAATTATGTCTCAGACTTCTTTCCTCAGCTTAATAATCTTATCAAACCTCTCCATGATCATCTTAAAAAGGTTCCTCCTCCTTGGATAGATGTTCATACAAACATTGTCAAACAGGTTAAAGAGCAGGTTAAAACCCTTCCTTGTCTTTACCTACCAAACCCCCAAGCTTTCAAAATTGTTGAAACTGATGCCTCTAATTTAGGTTTTGGCAGCATTTTAAAACAAAAAAATAGATGATAGAGAGCATGTCATTGCATATACTTCAAAACATTGGAATACTGCTCAACAATAGTATTCTACAATTAAAAAAGAAGTTTTAGCAATCGTTCTCTGCATATCAAAATTTCAACCTGATTTACTAAATCAAAGGTTTTTGGTTCGTGTGGATTGTAAATCAGCAAAAGATATTTTGCAAAAAGATGTTAAAAACCTTGCATCAAAACAAATTTTTGCAAGATGGCAAGCGATTTTAAGTGTTTTTGATTTTGATATCGAGTATCTCAAAGGCACTTCAAACTCTCTCCCTGATTACCTCACTCATGAATTTTTACAGGGAAGAGAATGCCAAAGTCATCATCCTCCTCTAGAGAAGGAAAAACAAAAGAAAAAGGAAAAAACAAAGGAAAAGAAATTGTCCTAACTGGACAAGCAAAAAATCAAACTGGGTCATTCACCCTATTTACATGCTATGCAAGTAGATGCAATGCAATAAATTAAATTAAAAGAAATAAAAGAAAGCCAGAGCGTGGTAGTCCGTCAGGACTGGCTGAGGGAGGAAAAAAGATATGCAGTACTGAAAAGATATGCAGAAATAAAATTTTATTAATAAAAGAAAGCTTATAGAAGTATCTCAGAGTACTCCATGCACTCTCTTCTCAGAGTTTGTAATGGATTCCAAAAGGATGCCTTATATCGAGAATGAGCAATCCTTATATAGAAGCCTAGTTTGACTATTACAAAAGTTCCGGTTACAATACTTAAACAGTACAAGTTACAAACCAAGACTATTACAATAGTGAAAGTTTGAACTGACACCTATAATGACATATAATGACCTTGGTGACAAAAGCTTTTGGCTGCTTTTGCTGAAAGCAGATTCCTTCCACTTTTGCTTTTACCGAAAGCAGAGTTGTTTGACGTTATCTGCCGACAGTGTCTTTTGTCGATTCCTGCCGACTCAACAGTCTTCATCTAAATCAATTCCATAGCAATCATCTTCATTTTGGTAAAATCCTGATGATGATGCTGATGAAGAGGATGACGAAGGTAAATTTTGTTTGGCTGATGACTCAGCTTCATCTGTTTGGAGGAGCTTCAGAATATCCTTCAAGTTTTGAGCAAATGATTCTTTGCTTGCGGATGCCCCTAAAGCTGCCATAATTTGGGACCTTTGATTTAAGAACTTATAATTTTCTGGATCAAAGGCCGAAAGTAGTTTGGGATTCTTCTTGAACCAATCTTTAACCTTTTGAGGACTAATCCAAGAAGTATCAAATTCTGCTCACCATTTGACATAAGCCTGTCTTTGGAGAAAGGGCAACAAATTTTGGTTTTCATGTTTTTCAAAAACATATCGCCAAGGAAAAATCCAAGCTAATGAAAATTTGGAATAAAAATGGAGATCTACTAGGAAGGGATCTCCTGATAAATTTATCATTTTTGAGAAAGTTTGAAATCCTTCTAAGGCACTGTTAGGAAGGATTTGATCAATTGGTCCAAAGAAATTCCACCATTGGGAAAACCAATGAGGGAATTTATATAAAGCATTCCTTTTAAAATAAATCAGCCATGAATGGCGGAAAGCTTTATTTTGGATCCAAAATACGTTGGTCCATGCTTGAACATAATCCCAGTAATTATATCCAATTGGATCAAAGTTTTGAGAAAAATTTTTAATATTGTTTGGATTCTTTCCAAAATCAGACGGTGTTAAAACTTATGAATCTGGAAAGTTGAATGAGTAATGTTTGGAGGATTGGCCTTGTCCTTGTAGTGTTTGATGGACACTGTGTAACGTCCCAATTTCCGACATTATTCAACTCCAACAATGGACGCCCGACTTCACCTTCAAGTTTGATCAAATCCCATTCCCGACTCAATCTTCGAATTTCGGATAGAAGGGATTATTTCCGAGTTCCGAGTTCATCTTGCACAATTTCCGACTTCATGACATCCGATTTCCGATTTCATCTAGTCTTGACTACTCCTGATTTCCGACTTCATCTTATGATATTCTCCGATTTCCGAGTTTGTCTCACCTATGTCTACGACTTTCGACTTCATTTGGATTACTTCTACAACTTCCGAGTTTAACATTCGAGTCCGAACAACATGAACGTGATTCACCGGTATCCGACTTCATGTCTCAAAGATATTGTACCTGGTTTCCGATCTCATCAAATGTAAGATACCGACTTCCGGGTTTAAGTACTTGGGTTTGGAAATGTGATTCGAATCACCTGAGTTTCGATCTTAAGAACCCTCATTCCGACCTCATACCTCATGCTTCATCCGACCTCAGAAGTTATAGTTTAATACAATGATACAAGCACTGAACTCCGAGTTTCATGTAACGAGTTCCGGCCTTGGAGTTGAACTCAATTAGAATGGACCCAAGTTCCGATATCCGATCTTATTACAAGGAGTCCCGACTTTGAACTTGGAGTTCCGATATCAGTTGGTTGTCAGCTGCATGACTTCCAACCTCCGACCTCCGACCTTGATTCTAAGTCTCAAAATAAACCAAACAAGATTTCCTCAAGTCACAAACAAGATGGTACGAGTTCCGACATCCGGCTTCAACTTCAAGCAATGTAAAAAGGTCACGAGTTCCGACTTCAAGTATTGTAGCGATGAGTTCCGATTTCAGGTAGAACGAAATGCGTATCCCACTTGTGGACGATGTGGAGAGCAAATTGGCCACAAAAGTGAAAGACATGGCCGAACTTCAACCATAAAACTTCAGCCAATCAACACCACAACTTTCATGTATTTAAGTCAGACTTTCCTTCTCATTCTGATCTGATTTACGTCTCCTTCTCCTTTCTCCAGCCTTCGTCTTCTTCCTTTCCTCTCTCAAATCTAACTCCATCAATCTCCAAGCTTTGGCAAAGTTCCATCAATCCAAACTCAAATTCAGCAAAGTCAAACTCCAAAGAGGTAGGATTCTACTTCTATTCTCGAATTCCTTGCGCTATGATTGCATGAGATTGTACTCTTCTTTATATATTTGGTGAACTATTGTATGTGTATGATTGGATTAATATGGGATTAATATGAAATCTTGAGTGGGAATTAGAGGTAGAAGAAGGAAACTAAGAGAAATGGATGGATGAGGGTCCTGTCTTGGGGGAGATTCCATGGCAGTCCATACAACGGAGTGTACGGCACCGCCTACAACCAGTTAAATCCGATGAAACCATTTTTAGATGAAAGTAGACATTCAGGGCTTTCCATAGATATATCATATAAGGTTATTGGATTAGTATTGAGAGAGATACGAATTTTTGAAGTTTGATCTAGGGTTCAGGACTTTCATCCGGGCAGGGTGACTTGAGGAGGGTATAACTCACCCTATACAACTCCAAATCTAGTGAAACTAATTTTGTTAGAAAGCTTAGACATAGGGGAACATCCAATACAAGATTCTGAGTTTGTTATGGTTCCAACTGTTCCCAGTAATTCGAGGAAGTTACTCTATGTCCAAATCGAGCCAAAATAGGGTAGTTCAAGAAGGTCGACTTTCAGGACTTATGACTCGAGCTATATGATAGTAAATGGAATGAAACTTGTGGCAAATGAAAGTTTGTCCTGTTAGCTTCAATATGAGACCAATTTCATATGATTTGAGCTTAGTTTCGATTTTTAGTGAATTTATACTTCCAGGGGTGTAATTCGGGCTAGTGACTGAATAGGTTGAGGTAAGATTTGAATATCTTGAGTTATATGGATCAAAATGATATGGGACCAAAGAGGTTAGAAAGTAGACATATAGATCTATGACATATCCAAAATTCAGGTTCAAATGAGTTGAATAGAAATAAAGGTGGATCATATGAAATTCGGGCAGAACTGAATAGATGGGCAAAAGTGACCCAATTGATGATTTCACAGGTATTAGTAAAATATATAAGGTATGAGTTGAGAATTGCCAGTTTGACCTTGATATATATGTGTTAAGTTGATTATGATGCTATGATTGAATTTTCTGTGACGACTGGCACTATTCATGGGGAAACGGAGCTGATCCGTTATGCTACCGGATTTACGGCAGAAGTTTATGAAATTAGGAATGTTTACATACAAGGATAAATCTGAAGATGATATGAGTTATCAAGGATGAATTAGAGTATGAATGGATATATAGAAATCCTATATTCAAGAATGACATAAGTAGGAGATGAGATATATGAAAGTAAAGGACAAAGCATATGCATGGGTGCCGGTAGAATGGTAAAGAGGCTACGAGCCTTTATATGTCACGACTATGTACGTGAAGATCATGTATGCAATGACATATGAAAATAAATGAAGTATAGGTACATTCAGTATGACTATGCATGACCTTGTATGAGAATGAAAAGACACGAGTATAATGAATGTAAATCCCTTCACTCGGAGGCAGTTACTTGAGATCCCTCCCTGTGAAGGCAGTTAAATATAAAGATATGAATCCCTTCACCTGGAGGCAGTTGCACTTTGAATCCCTCCTTGTGAAGGCAGCTAAAACTATGAGATCCCTCTACCTTGGAGGCACGTGGTCAGATGAGATCCCTCTATGTTGGAGGCACGTGGTCAGATGAGATCCCTCAGTTTTGAGGCACGTGACCAGAATGAGATCCCTCCAAGACTAGAGGCACGTAGGTCCCCTTGCGGGTGAGTCGGTGTGACGACGGTCACGAGTGAAGCTGATGAGCTCACTCTAAGGCCAGGCTACCCAAGGGCAGTAAAAGCACCCTAGGGACGGCGATACGTAACGCCTAGGTGTGCCAAGTAAAAGACTAAAGACCAAAGGCTAAAGATTAAAGTATATGCAGACAGCCGAATCACATAAGGCATGGTTTCGACCCAGCTAGTGTAAGTACCAAGTGAAGATCCCATATTCCTAAGGAACGTGACATGGCGATCACGCTCTGATGGGGTATGACATGGCGATCATACTCTGGAATATGGCATATAAAGATTTTATGATGAAAGGAGAAATGAAGAAAGAAAAGTAAGTTTTATGTCTATGCATGAATGCAAATACAAGTTAAGTTAGGTGCGGATGTATGTTCTCAGTATATTGATGTTGTGTGGGCGTATTAATATGATGTAGTTCCAGTGAAGTATATGTCGAAGTTATGCCTCTAGTACACTGATGCTATCGTACTCTATTGTATTTCAATTATCATTCCTAATATAATTCATGGATTGATTTTTATGGGTTTTTCCCAAATGCCAAGTGTATGATTAAAATAAGCTTTGCTTCGGACATTATATTAAAAACTACATAAAATTAAACAGCTTGTAAAGCATATTCACCTTTTTCTTAATAAACCGAAGCAAATTGGAGATGACAACGATGACATTACATGTGTATCATAGGGAATCCTACTAAGAATTTATAATTCTCACTCTTATTTTCCGTGTTGTCTCCAGAAAGTTCAAGAGGAAGTATCGAGTAAGCCTTGGCCGAAGTTCTTTGTCAGATAAGGTCAAGATTCAGATGCTTAGTAACAACTCCAGGGTGTGGTATTATGACTTAAGCATAGTATTGTACTTGGGAGGGTGTTACACACTGAATCAGAATCTATCAGGATAAATTCGTAATATTTTTATGTCCTATTCGGAGAAAAAGGTTTGAAATGAAAATCTTTCGGGAAGATTTTTGAGGTTCTTTTGTTGGGATTTTTATCCCAAAATTCTTGTTCAATTTGGGTTACTGGGATTTTTTGGTGGAGGTTTGAGTAGTCGACAATTGTTTAGGCGACTCTTGTTTGGTGATCTGTTTGCTCAGATTTTGGATCATGAGGGATAATGGATAATCCTTATTATCTTCATCATTGTCAGAGGCAATTTCTACCCAAGACTTTTTTGGGAGTTTGGTTAAGCCTTGATTTTGGAAGGCTAACAGTGTTTGGATTGGGAAGGCATAGTCTTTCTTGGTTTGTTTTTGTGTGTGCTGGGTAGATGACACAGATAAGTTGGGTTTTTGGGTGGATGACCCAGTTTGATTTTTTGCTTTTCCAATTAGAACAATTTCTTTTCCTTTGTTTATTTTCTTTTTCTTTTGTTTTTCCTCCTCTAGAGGAGGATGATGACTTTGGCATTCTTTTCCCTGCAAAAATTCACGGGTGAGGTAATCAGGGAGAGAGTTTGAAGTGCCTTTGAGATACTCGATATCAAAATCAAAAACACTTAAAATCGCTTGCCATCTTGCAAAAATTTGTTTTGATGCAAGGTTTTTAACATCTTTTTGCAAAATGTCTTTTGCGAATTTACAATCCACACGAACCAAAAACCTTTGATTCAGTACATCAGATTGAAATTTTGATATGCAAAGAACAATTGCTAAAACTTCTTTTTTAATTGTAGAATACTTTTGTTGAGCAATATTCCAATGTTTTGAAGTATATGCAATGACATGCTATCTATCATCTATTTTTTGTTTTAAAATGCCGCCAAAACTTAAATCAGAGGCATCAGTTTCAATAATTTTCAAAGCTTGGGGGTTTGGTAGGTAAAGACAAGAAAGGGTTTTAACCTGATCTTTAACCTGTTTGACAATATTTGTATGAACGTCTGTCCAAGGAGGAGGAACCTTTTTAAGACGATCATGGAGAGGTTTGATAAGATTATTAAGCTAAGGAAAGAAGTCTGAGACATAATTAAGACAGCCTAAAAATCTCTGAAGTTGAGTTTTATCAATAATTTGATTAGGAAAATTATCCGCAAAATGGATTGTCCAATCAATTAGGACAATAGTACCTTGAAAGATATTATGCCCAAGAAATCTGATTTTTGTTTCAAAAAAGATCAATTTTTGTTTTAGAAATAGCAAGGCCATTTTTTTTTTATTATGCTCACAAAAATGTGAATATGTTTGAAGTGTTGATCAATAGATTGAGAAAAGATTAGACCATCATCTATATAGATGATGATGAAGTTTGAATAAGAATCAAAAATATCATTCATGATTTTTTGAAACTCAGAAGGGGCATTTTTTAGTCCAAAGGGCATTACATTCCATTCGTACTGCCCAAAAGGAACAGTGAAAGCTGTTTTGTAGTGATGCTTTCTTGAATTTGGATTTGCCAAAATCCAGATTTCATGTCAAATTTTGAAAATATTTTTGCTGAATACAATCGATTCAGAAGATCTTTTTTATTTGGGATCGGATATCTGATCCATTGAAGAGCTTTATTTAAAGGCTTATAATTTATCACAAGCCTTGGAGTACCACGTTCAATTTCTGCTTGTTATTGACATAAAAAGCAGAACAAGACCATGGACTCTTGCTCTTTCGGATTAGACCTTTGTGAAGAAGATCATCAATCTCCTTTCTACAGTAAATGAGGAGTTCCTCATTCATCTATATTGGTCTAGCTTTTGCTGGAATTTGTCGTTCATGAAAATCCTTTTCATAAGGAAGACTGACGACATGTTTTTTCCTTTGCCAGAAGGCAGTAGGAAGATCAGAACAGATTATAGTTTGAATATGCTCGAGAAGATCTTGGATCTTCTTTTGAACATCTGGTTTGGAAAGTTGGGATTCAATATTCTTAAAAGAGATTTCTTCTTTTAAAAAATTGATCTGGTTTTGCTTAGTTTGAATCAAATTAAGCTTCTTTGAAATCAGTTTTCTTAAAAAAGGAAAATTGATTATCTCACCTAGATATTTAGTAAAAATACCTTTATTGGTGATGTTTAATGGGAAAAGGGACCCAATAAAGGGTGTTCCTAAGATTACCGCATTACTAAGATTTTTTACCAATAAAAATGAGGTTTTTAATCTAAGGTTCTGATTTTCAATCATCGCCTCAAAGAGTTTGAAATTAAATTTGAGCTTTGAATGACTAGCAGTGCTAAGTTGTTCAGAAGTTTTCTCAAAATATTTTATCAGAATAAGTCCTTCCGGAATACAATTTGAATCTGCACCAGTATCGAACAATCCAATAGTCTCAAGAATAAAATCTTTTATTCTTATTTTGATGTTGATGTAAAATTTCTGAATTTTTAACATGTTAATTAATCCAAGAAATTCATCATCATTTGGGGAATTTTGAAAACTGCTATCATCAGAGACAGCATCAATTTTTTTATTGTTTAGCAGGGCATCAATGATTTCCTGTTGAGAATCCTGTTGATCTTTCAGAATTTTAACTTCAGTTTTGAGATTATGAATCTCATGTTGAAGATCATGGATAGTAACAAGTTTAGCAGATTTTTTCTCAAGTTTCTTGAGAGTTTCACTTAGACTAAATTTATTAGTTTAAATTGAAGGTTTGACTTTAGAAGAACTGGCCTCTAAAGTAGATTTGAGTTTGTTGAGATAAATCCTTTTCTCATCAGGATTAGGAATAGCATTTATGGCTTCAAAAAGAAGCTCTTGTTCTCTGGTGAGAGCATTTATAGATGACTCTTCAGTAGTATCTTCAGAAGATATTACTTCATTGTCATCTGGCACAATAGATTTTTCAGAGGACATTTCATGCTCCTCCTCAAAAGTTTCAGCGAGAAGTTTATTAATTTGCTCCTCGATCTTGGGCTCAAGACTTAGTGCCTTTATTTTTTCTTTAAGCATACAGTTTTTGGCTATATGGCCTGCTCTACCCCATTTGAAACATGTAATGGGCTTGTCAGTGTAGTTTGGCTGTGGGTGAGTTTTGGGTCTCCTCAGTGGAGGTTTAACCCTTTTGGGTGGTTTGGGCCTAGGAGAAGGCTTATGTTTATCTTTAGGCTTGGACCTCCTTTTTAGGCAAGGCAAACCAAATTGTTCGCAAAAAGTGCCCATTTCCCTTCTATTTTGGGTTTTTTCTTTAGCCAACTGATTTTGAATCTTTATCATCTTAGCAAATTTTTAAGGCTACTTTTTGAATATAAGCAATAAGTTGACTGTAACTTAACTGCTCATATTGCATGTTTCTGTCAGGAGACTGGTTACGAATTTTCTCCCTAACTTTATCTCCAAGTGATTTTGGGAGACCAGCCAAAAACTTTTCTTTCCAAAAAGGCTATTGACTATCTTCTCTAGTGAACACTCTGGCAAGGAAAGTATCCCTGTACCAGCGGAAGTTTCCAAGTGTTTTACACTTGAGATTGGACAATAATTCAGCTAACCTATCATTCCAAAGGGTAGGATCGCCAATAAAATGCTAAACGATTGTTGTAACACCCTAATAGTTCCATTCTATGCTTAAGTCATAGTGTGGAATTACTAGTTGTCACCATTACTCGCGGAACTAACATTACCTTTTATGAATTACTTTTTAACGAAAATAGGGGTAAATTTTTTTGAATAAAACAAGTAAACCGTTTTTGAAAATCGAGAGCCATGAGCGCATCGTGAACATATAATACAAACGTCACTATCTCATACATACATCGCATTTAACATACATAGAAATTATAAGAATAACCACAATCTTAGATGAAGATAACATTCATTCCATAGCCATCCCATAGTTAATATAGTAGTAGTAATAGCAGCAGTTATACACAATGATATCAATGGGTTCGATAACTACTGTCGGCCCTACAAAATAACCTAACAAAATACATGATGAAAGGAAATACATAAGCAATCCCATACACCCATACATGCCACAAGAAATATGATAACCCTAGCTACCACCAAAAGGGGCTATCCTCATGCTCGGCTCCGCATGTAAATCAACACCTTATGCATCTGGCAGAAGGTAGCCATTCCCGAATCCACCGGGAGGAATATCACCACGTCCTCCTCCTCGAGCACGGCCACGCCCACGATACACAGCACGAGTACGGATGAACCCACAACCACTGTAACACCCTTTATTATATAAGCCATGCTCGAGTCATAGAGTTATATTAAAAGGTTGTCACTGTGCTAAGAAATCTTTAAAATATGGAAAATATAATACATGGCCCTTTAACTGCTCACTTTATTACTGACTAATAGTCTCTGATACATAGTTAATAAAAAATTACACTTTAAAGGAAATTGTGACTGGCATAGTACATAGCATTTACTTCCGACTAGTCGTTAGCTAGCTCCAGTAGTCTCTTGGTCTTGCTCACGCTCGATTCTTGCTCAATGAATGGCCTTGTACTCTGCCTCGTACTTAATTTCCAACTTGGGAGCTGGAATATTTACGAAAAAGAGAAATATACAAGTAGGCAATGAGAACCTAAGGTTCTCAGTAGGTAAAATCAAACCAATCTTACAGTGTCATCATAAATATTCCAACCGCTTCGGTTTATTATGAAAATATGAGCACATATAAACAAATAGTGGTTAAATTTTAAGTTGAAAACACCTTTCTCGAAGCGGGTTATATTTTAACAACCACTTGCCATATCATATAACAGACATAGAAATACGGATAGTATAATATGCTTCAATAAAGGTCATAATAGCATTATGACTTAACTAGATGATTGAAAATGCATATATAAATGCTTATACTTGAATGTATGCAAGTGCACTTAGCTTAACTTATCTCTTCTTTAACTTGCAACTTAACCTTGCCATTCTATACTTGGTCCCTCGGAGGTGAATGGCCTCTCTCACCCCTGGGTGATAGCCTGCTTTTCAGATCCGAGCTTGTACCCATACATGAGTGACGGGTTTACTTTCCCCGACCCTCACACCAGTCTATTCCCCTTAAATCTGGTCGAAGGCTAGCCCAAGTCTTAGACAGTACCTCTTTGTCCCACGCGAGTTGGGTCTATGCCATGCCTCACATGGTAGCTTGGTATGTCTTTCTTGCAAGTTCTCATAATTCTTATTCTTCTTTGGACATGATTATACATGCATATGCTGCATGCATTCATTCATATACTTTATATTATACTTAACTCATTCTTGCATATATGAATCTCATGAGCATAACATATAAATGTATAACATTCATATAATTCACATATTTCTGCCAGAATTTTGGCAGCATAACGGATCGAGTCCGCTTCCCCATGAATAGTGCCAGACAACCAGTACAAGTATACAAACTTACATTTCAATATAAACCAGCAATTATGCATATACATTCATAAATTCATTTGTTAGTTTCAACAAAGCATCAATAGGGCTTTCTGTCATTTTCCATTATCCTGCCCGGTTATTATATACTCCACCTTTATTTCAATTTAACTCATTTAAATCTAATTTTTGGATATATTGTAGCCTTATGTCTCTAGTTTCTAACCCTTTTGGTCCCATCACATTTTGAGTTGTATAACTCAAGATATAAACATTTTATCTCAGCATGCCCTGTTCTTAGCCAGAATTGGGTTCCTATAGAAGAAAATTCACTAAAAATCGAAAACTAGATGAAATCATGCGAATTTTATATCAAAATAAAGCTAAGATGCATTTAGCACCGGGTCGAAGTGCCAAAGCATCACCAGAAACTCAATGAAAATCACCACCGTGCGGATAATCGAGCATCCTCTGAAGACGACATGGAAACGTAGGAGTGAGAAATACTAAATTTCTCAGTAGGATCGCGACTAGACAAACACAGTGTCATCGTCATCGTCCCAGCCACTTCGGTCTTAATTATAAAAGCAGTGGACAGATATACGTTCAATTTTAATGATTTTGAAAACTTAATCTCCGAAGCGGGTTGCTTTTGAACGTAACATCATAACTACATCATCATAATCTAACATACATGCCGAAAGATAGAGTAAACATTCATAATGCAAATGGGCAACATAAGTACATGCAGGGACATGCATCATCATAGACTTAACCATGGTTATGCTTTTGACTTTACTTTTATTTTTAGCATGTGCTTAACATTCTTTACTTTCCTTTGAAATAGACTGCTTTTGGACATGAGCTCATTCCGTGACCATCGTCACGCAGTACTAACCAAATCGGACTAAGCCGATATTGATTACCTCGAAGTTGGAGGGCTCTCCATGTCACCCTTGCCTCCCTCATAGAGATTCCTTGAGTCTTTTTGGATCGCTGTCTCTCACTTCCCTTACCGAAGTGATTGAAGGGTCATGTCCCATTAATTCTTTGCTTATCATTATACTTTACATGCATCATACTTCTTTGACTAGACACATGCAATGATATGACTAAGTCCATAATTTTGACGGAAATCCGGCAGCATAACGGCTAGACCGGAGCTTCCCCAAAATGCCAATCATAAACTTTCAACCAACAGTTCATCATATCTATATCACATCATCACACTCATCATTCAATCATGAGACAAAGCTCAATCAAACTCATCATTCAATCATTCCGAATGGCATCACCCATTCATATCCTAAAGGGGTTTATAGTTGTGTTTTTCTTTGCGAAGAATATTATGAATCATCATATAATTTCTCCTGGTTACCCTTGAGAGAATCACATAGTTAGGATATGTGTTTATGGTCTTTTAGTTACTTAGTCCTCGTATGAAAGTATTCTTTACTCAAGTACATGTCTTATGGAACACTTGTTCAAATTAATTAAGTTAAGTGATTGTTCCCCTTTCCTTGAGATAGGACACTTAGAGATTCCTAGGTTCGTGGTATGCTCAGAGGCCCTAATCATACTTCTGTTCCCAAGGAGTTCGAGATCCCTCTAATCCTTGGATCATGACAACATATAACCACATCATGAACCCAACAACACCAATGTTCACTAATCACCAAGGGTGACTTTTAACTTATTCAAGTTACAAAGTTTTAAACTTTTACTAATAACATATCAAGCTTTTACCTTAAACATTATTAAAGTTATCATTCTTTATAAAGTAGTCATAAAGTTTTATTCTTTATGGAAGTAAGTGCCTTTGACATTAAGCTCTTATCTTAAGATTGGATCTTTATGAAATAATGATATAAGTTACTAGCTTTTTTGAATAAAAAGTCTTGTTCTATATAAAAGTTAACACCTTTTTGCATTGTTTTGGTTCAAAGTCTAAACTTTATGAATTAAATGTTACAAAACAACACTTTTATGACTTAAAGATCTCATTCTTGATTAAAGGTTGAAACTTTATGAAAGGTTTTTTCTTAAAGGTTGGATTCTCTAAAACATAAAGTAACAAGATGTCATTTTATAACTCAAAAAGGCTTGTTATGCTAAAAAGCTTAGACTTTTTCATGTATCTTTGTCTTCAAAATAAAACAAAAGAAGACTTTATGATGGCACTAAAACTTGCGCCACTATTTGTGCATCAATAAGCAAACTTTTTAAAGTTTAAAACTTTTAGAATGTTCATAGTCTTATCAAATCATAAAAACATAAAAAGATGAAGCTTTTCTAATCATCAACTCATCATAAAAAGAAAGGAACAACTTTAAGCAAGATACCAACAAGAACATATTTTTCTAAAAGAGTAAACTTAAGAACACATGAAGAACAATAAGAACATATTTTTCCAAAAGAGGAAACTAAAGAACATATGAAGAACATCAAGAACACATTTTTCCAAAAGAGGAAACTAAAGAACACATGAAGAACATCAAGAACATATTTTACTAAAAATGAAAACTTTGGCTCTTGGAGAGCATGAAGGATCTTCTTAAGCTTTCACTTAGAAATATTGGTCATGAAAGAACCAAGCTCCGAGCTTCCTTGAGTAAACAAAATGAAAAGATGAAGACCACTACCTTTCTTGAAGATGGCGCAAAAACAAGAGAGGAGGAAGAAGAAGATGATGGCTCCTCTTGATGATGATGGTGGCGGTTTTGCAAGAAGGAAGGAGAAGCTCTTGAGATCTTGGAAAAATGGAGGTTGTAGTGTTTTGATCTTGTCTCCAAAGACCAAAAGATGTGATCTTTGAAGGGCTTAGTGAGGAAGGTTTGGTTATGGAGGTGGAGAATGATAAAGAAGATGAAGAAGAGGAAGAAGAAATGTAGAGAGACGTTGGAGAGTTTGAGAACTTTAGAGAGAGAATGAGAAGTTGAAAATGAAGTGAATGTGTGTGTGTGTTCAAGAAAGTGGCCGAAACTTTCTAAGGGTGGGGGGGAGATATTTTTGCTTCATTTTGTGCTAATTAGTGACTAAGGAGACAAAATGGATGATGGGGGAACAAAGCATAGTCAAACTCTTACATAAAGTAGTCTTGTCTAATGCTTTATGCTTTTATGGCATCACTCTTTACTTTATTGTCTAGTTGACTAAATTTGAATTTAATCATGTGATTAAGTGCTCATACAACTTAATTAAGGTGATTAAGCAAGGATTAATGATTAACACACAAGAACACGATTAACAAAAATTAATCTTAAGATTAAGCTTAATTAACCTTAATTAAACTCGAGTAAGCTAATTAAGGGCGATTAGTGCTTAATTAAGCTATAAGGCTCTGACTTGCTTAATTAGAGATTATCTGATCTCGATTAAGCATTCTCTTGACTCTTCTCATCCGAGTCAACTCCTTAATTAAGCCTTAATCTCATAATTTCTCATTAAGTGCCTAATTACTCAGGGTTACTGAGGTAATTTACCATGACATGAAATTGAGGATGTTACATTTCTCCTCACCTTAAAAAGAATTTTGCCCTCAAAATTCGTTACCTGCAAACAAATTCGGATACTCGTTCTTCATTTCGGCGGCCTCCAGCTCCCACGTATATTCTTCCATATTCCCTCTACCCCAGGCCACCTTGACCAAGGGTACCGTATTACTCCTCAGCTGTTTTGTCCCACGATCCACGATCCGAGATGGCGGTAGATTGAAAGTTAGGTCCTCCCTTAACTGTACACTTTCAGGCTCAAGTAGATGACTAGGATCGGAATGGTATTTTCTCAATTGAGACACATGGAAGACATCATGAAGGTTTGACAAATTTGGAGGTAAGGCTATTTGGTAAGCAACTGACCCGACATGTTTTAAAATTTGAAAAGGGCCAAGGAAACGGGAGCTTAACTTTTTGACCTTCATAGCTCTACCTATACCGGTCGTAGGAGTGATTTTCAAGAATACATGTTCTCCTTCTTGGAACTCTAGAGGCTTTCTCCTCTTATCCGCATAACTCTTTTAACGGCTCTGGGCTGTAAGGATTCTATCCCTAATCCTTCTAACTTGCTTTCTGGTCTGCCTCACCAGATCAGGTCCTAATAGGCTTTGCTCACCTGGTTCAAACCAACACAGGGGAGATTGGCACTTCCTTCCATACAAAGCTTCATAGTGTGCCATACCAATACTTGCATGATGGCCATTGTTATAGGCAAACTCAATCAAAGGTAAGTATTTGTCCCAACTTCCTCGGTTGTCCAACACACAAGCTCTCAGCATATCCTCCAAAGTTCGAATAGTCCTCTTTGACTGTCCATCTGTCTGGGGGTGGTAAGCTGTACTTAGGCAAAGCTTCGTCCCAAATGCCTTTTGCAAGGCTCCCCAGAATCTAGAGGTAAACCTCGGGTCTCTATCTGAGATTATGGTTGAAGGTACACCATGCAATCTTACTATCTCTTGAACATATAGCTGGGCTAACTTTTCCAAAGGATAAGTAGCTCGAATGGGCAAAAAGTGAGCAAACTTGGTTAATCTGTCAACAATTACCCATATCGCATCAAAACCAGCTTGCGTTTTGGGTAAACCCTTCACGAAGTCTATAGAGATACTTTCCCATTTCCATTCTGGGATCTCCAATGATTGCAACATACCAGAGGGTTTTTGGTGTTCAATCTTTACTTTCTGGCAGACTAAACACTTGCCTACCAACTCTGCAACATCCCTCTTCAATCCTAGCCACCAGAACATCTTCTCAACATCTTGATACATCATTGTCACACCAGGGTGTATGGTGAAATGGCTCTTATGAGCCTCCTCCAAAATCCTTCTTCGGAGGTCACCGCTTGCAGGTACACATACTCTTCCTTCAAATTTCCATAGTCCATCTGTACCTTTAGAAAAACCCTTCAATTTTCCTTCTTTCACCAATGCTAAGGTTTTCAAGAACTACTCTTCCTCGCCTTGGGCTTGAGCAATTTGACTCTTGAAATCGCTCGTCACCTTAAGCTGATTCAATCTTATACTATGGGGGGTCAACACAACTCCAAGGTTAAGGTCTCTAAAGCTCCTTACTAGCTCATCCTCCTTGACCATCATCCATGACGCATGCAAGGATTTCCGACTTAATGGGTCAGCCACCACATTGGCCTTCCCAGGATGATAGTTCAACCCAAAATCATAATCCTTCAGAAACTCCATCCACCTCCTTTGCCTCATATTCAACTCCTTTTGATCAAAGAGATACTTCAAGCTCTTATGATCAGAGAACACCTCGAACCTCACACCATACAGATAATGCCTCCATATCTTTAGGGCAAACACTACAGCTGCTAATTCCAAATGGTATTTGGGTAGTTCACTTCGTGAGGCTTTAACTGCCTAGAGGCATAAGCCACCACATTCCTATTCTGCATCAAAACACAACCTAAACCTCTCCCAGAGGCACCACAGTAAACCTCAAATGGTCCACTAGGGTCCGACAGAACTAATACTAGGGTTGAGGTTAACTTACTTTTTAGCTCTTGAAAGCTCTTCTCACAGTCCATTGTCCATACAAATGGGGCATCCTTCCTTGTCAACTTTGTTAAGGGTAAGGATATCTGGGAAAATCCTTTTATAAACCGGCAGTAGTAACCGGCTAAACCAAAGAAACTCCGTATCTCAGTCACTGAGGTTGGCCTATCCCAATTCATCACAGCCTCCACCTTACTTGGGTCCACAGCAATACCCCCTTGTGACACCACATACCCTAAAAACTTTACTTCCTCCATCCAGAATTCACACTTCGATAGCTTGGCATAAAGCTTCTTTTCCCTCAAGATCCTTAACACAACCCTCAAATGTTCCTCATGTTCCTCCTTTGTTCTCGAATAGATGAGAATATCATCTATGAAAACAACTACAAACTTGTCCAAATAAGGTCTAAAGATCCTATTCATATAATCCATGAAAACAGCAGGAGCATTAGTCAATCCAAATGACATCACCATAAACTCATAATGCCCATACCTTGTCCTAAAAGCCATCTTGGGTATATCCTCCTCCTTCATCCTTATCTGATGATATCCAGACCTCAGATCAATCTTAGTGAACACAGCTGCACCTCGCAATTTGTCCATGAGGTCATCTATCCTAGGCAAGGGATACTTGTTTTTAATGGTCACTTTGTTTAATTGCCTATAATCCACACATAGCCTCACACTACCATCCTTCTTTTTCACAAATAATACCGGGGCTCCCAAGGTGAGGCACTAGGTCTTACAAACTTCTTCTCCAACAATTCTTCCAATTGTCCCTTCAACTCTGACAACTCCACTGAGGACATCCTATAGGGTGCTATAGAGATTGGCCCAGTACCCGGCACCAACTCTATAAAAAACTCGATTTCCCTCTCCGGGGGAAACTCGGGTATGTTGTCAGGAAACACATCGGGGTATTCCTTGACTACGGGGATCTCATCCAATACTTGCTCGAGTTCCACTTCACTTGCCATAAGGAGAACATATCCCTAATCATCCAACTTACTACTTCCTACCTTAACAGAGTTCAAAAACAAACTAACAGGCTCCACGGGCTTAACAGGTATAGGGGGAAGAACAATAGATTTCTCAGAGCAATTTATCATAGCATGGTTAGCCAAAAGCCAATCCATGCCTAGAATCAAATCCAAACCAGACAAAGGCAAGCAAATCAAATTTGCTACAAAAGACCTACCATCAATTTGGAATCGACAACTCAAGCAATAATGACAAGTCTTAATTGGTTTCCCAGCGGGAGTAGAAACAATTAACATATAAGACAATTCGGACACAAACAATCCTAATCTATCTACACAATCATGAGAAATAAAGGAGTGTGTAGCTCCAGAATCATATAGCACAGTTAAGGTCCTACCATTAACCTCGCACTTACCTTGGATCAGATCGTCAGACTGAGTGGCCTCCTCAGCATTAAGGGCAAAGACCCTTCCTTGTTGTTGGGGCTTATTGGCAGGGGACAACAGCTTTACAGTGCAGTCTCTAGCCATATGTCCAGGCTTTCCACATCGGAAACAAGCATTCTGGCCAGCTAAACAAGGGCGTCCTCCATGATGTTTGCCACACTTAAGGCAAGCTTGACCATTCACCGGCTTGGGTGGATTCCCAGTAGGCTTCTGGGGTTGCTTTCCTTTGAAACCTCCACCTTGAAATGGTCTCCTCGGGGGTTGGAGCTTGAACTTCTGCCTTTGCAGTGCCATCTTCTTCTTGTAGGCTTCGGACCTAGCCACAGACAGCTTGCGGTTGCAATCCTCCACCAAACGGCACTTGTTGACGAGTGCAGCATAGTCACGGATCTCCATGGGTCCTACAGATGCCAATATCTCCTTATGCAATCCCCCTTCAAACTTCACACATTTCCAACGCTCATCCGGGTTCCCCTGATAGATCGTCAAGAACTTGCACAACTCCTCAAACTTGGCTGTGTACTCAGCAACATTCATGGTCCCTTAACGTAGACTCATGAACTCCAGCTCCTTTGCATTCCTCACGGATGCGGGAAAATACTTCTCATAAAAATGCGTCTTGAAAATCTCCCAAGTGATATGGGTTTGGGCTCCTCCCAATAGCCTCTTTGTGCCTACCCACCAGAACTCGGCATCAACTTCCAACATATAGGTAGCAAAGGCTACCTTCTGCTCCTCGGTGCAAGCCAACACCGTAAAAATCTTCTCAATAGCCTTGATCCACTAGTCAGCTCGATCGGGGTTGTACGTTCCTCTGAAACTTGGCGGGTTTGCCTTCCGGAACTCAGCAAACTTGAGGTACTCAAGATCTACCTCAGCTCCTCCATTATGCCCTTCGGGATTCTCCTTGTCCCTTTGCTCCATTTGCTCCATCATGTGATGGGCAGTGAAGACTGCTCCTCATGGCAAAGACCATTTCACGGAGCATCCCCATGACTTCCTCGGGACCTTCCAGCTCGTTACAAGGCCTACCACGTCTCCCTGAAGCCATTAGTTCCTAGTACACAAAATAGAAGACATTGAGTTGATCAAGCTCAACATTTATGTTGACTGAACCAGCAACTAACCATATTCAGAACAGACGATCATACAGACAAGACTCAAAGCATGACTCAACTAACACGTATGCTTAGAAGCATAGTCAGTCCATCCCTAGGCTCTTCAAGGACGAACTGCTCTGATACCAAAATGTAACACCCTAATAGTTCCATTCTATGCTTAAGTCATAGTGTGGAATTACTAGTTGTAACCTTTACTCGCGGAACTAACATTACCTTTTATAAACTACTTTTTAACGAAAATAGGGGTAAATTTTTTTGAATAAAACAAGTAAACCGTTTTTGAAAATCGAGAGCCATGAGCGCATCGTGAACATATAATACAAACGTCGCTATCTCATACATACATCGCATTTAACATACATAGAAATCATAAGAATAACCACAATCTTAGATGAAGATAACATTCATTGCATAGCCATCCCATAGTTAATATAGTAGTAGTAATAGCAGCAGTCATACATAATGATATCAATGGGTCCGATACCTACTGTCGGCCCTACAAAATAACCTAACAAAATACATGATGAAAGGAAATACATAAGCAATCCCATACACCCATACATGCCACAAAAAATATGATAACCCTAGCTACCACCAAAAGGGGCTATCCTCGTGCTCGGCTCCGCATGTAAATCAACACCTCACGCATCTGGCGAAAGGTAGCCATTCCCGAATCCACCGGGAGGAATATCACCACGCCCTCCTCCTCGAGCACAGCCACGCCCACGAAGCACAGCACGAGTACAGATGAACCCGCGACCACGAACCGGGGGTGGTGTATGACGAGGGGCTGCAGAAGAAGAAGATGAGTCGGACGATAGACGGATCACAGACGGGTTGGAAGGCTCAGACGGGTCCGTCTCCACATGATAGCTCGAATAAGAAGGCTCCGAAGGATCTGAATCCAACGAAACTGTCGGTGTCAGGCGGGTGTCCAAAGCGGAATCTCCATCAGTAGGGTACCTCAGAAGATGGAAGGGCAGGCGAACGTCATCCATAATGATGTCCTCGAATGGCTCATAAGGGCGGAAAAACGGACTCATCACGGGTGCATGGAACTGGCGGCTATGGAACATGTAGACCCGCATCGCTGCCTGAGCGGTCAGCACAGATGCATTCAGCACCGGGTCGAAGTGCCAATGCATCACCGAAAACTCAATGAAAATCACCACCGTGCCAGACGCCGGCATCCTCTGAAGACGACATGGAAACGTAGGAGTGAGAAATACTAAATTTCTCAGTAGGATCGCGACTAGACAAACACAGTGTCATCGTCATCGTCCCAGCCACTTCGGTCTTAATTATAAGCGATGAGACAGATATACGTTCAATTTTAATGATTTTGAAAACTTAATCTCCGAAGCGGGTTGCTTTTGAACGTAACATCATAACTACATCATCATAATCTAACATACATGCCGAAAGATAGAGTAAACATTCATAATGCAAATGGGCAACATAAGTACATGCAGGGACATGCATCATCATAGACTTAACCATGGTTATGCTTTTGACTTTACTTTTATTTTTAGCATGTGCTTAACATTCTTTACTTTCCTTTGAAATAGACTGCTTTTGGACATGAGCTCATTCCGTGACCATCGTCACGCAGTACTAACCAAATCGGACTAAGCCGATATTGATTACCTCGAAGTTGGAGGGCTCTCCATGTCACCCTTGCCTCCCTCATAGAGATTCCTTGAGTCTTTTTGGATCGCTGTCTCTCACTTCCCTTACCGAAGTGATTGAAGGGTCATGTCCCATTAATTCTTTGCTTATCATTATACTTTACATGCATCATACTTCTTTGACTAGACACATGCAATGATATGACTAAGTCCATAATTTTGATGGAAATCCGGCAGCATAACGGCTAGACCGGAGCTTCCCCAAAATGCCAATCATAAACTTTCAACCAACAGTTCATCATATCTATATCACATCATCACACTCATCATTCAATCATGAGACAAAGCTCAATCAAACTCATCATTCAATCATTCCGAATGGCATCACCCATTCATATCCTAAAGGGGTTTATAGTTGTGTTTTTCTTTGCGAAGAATATTATGAATCATCATATAATTTCTCCTGGTTACCCTTGAGAGAATCACATAGTTAGGATATGTGTTTATGGTCTTTTAGTTACTTAGTCCTCGTATGAAAGTATTCTTTACTCAAGTACATGTCTTATAGAACACTTGTTCAAATTAATTAAGTTAAGTGATTGTTCCCCTTTCCTTGAGATAGGAAACTTAGAGATTCCTAGGTTCGTGGTATGCTCAGAGGCCCTAATTATACTTCTGTTCCCAAGGAGTTCGAGATCCCTCTAATCCTTGAATCATGACAACATATAACCACATCATGAACCCAACAACACCAATGTTCACTAATCACCAAGGGTGACTTTTAACTTATTCAAGTTACAAAGTTTTAAACTTTTACTAATAACATATCAAGCTTTTACCTTAAACATTATTAAAGTGATCATTCTTTATAAAGTAGTCATAAAGTTTTATTGGATATTTATGAAATAACGATACAAGTTATTAGCTTTTTTGAATAAAAAGTCTTGTTCTTTATAAAAGTTAACACCTTTTTGCATTGTTTTGGTTCAAAGTCTAAACTTTACGAATTAAATATTACAAAACAACACTTTTACGACTTAAAGATCTCATTCTTGATTAAAGGTTGAAACTTTATGAAAGGTCTTTTCTTAAAGGTTGGATTTTCTAAAACATAAAGTAACAAGATGTCATTTTATAACTCAAAAAGGCTTGTTATGCTAAAAAGCTTAGACTTTTTCATGTATCTTTGTCTTCAAAATAAAACAAAAGAAGACTTTATGATGGCACTAAAACTTGCACCACTTTTTGTGCATCAAGAAGCAAACTTTTTAAAGTTTAAAGCTTTTAGAATGTTCATAGTCTTATCAAATCATGACAACATAAAAAGATGAAGCTTTTCTAATCATCAACTCATCATAAAAAGAAAGGAACAACTTTAAGCAAGATACCAACAAGAACATATTTTTCTAAAAGAGTAAACTTAAGAACATATGAAGAACATCAAGAACACATTTTTCCAAAAGAGGAAACTTAAGAACACATGAAGAACATCAAGAGCATATTTTACTAAAAATGAAAACTTTGGCTCTTGGAGAGCATGAAGGATCTTCTCAAGCTTTCACTTAGAAATCTTAGTCATGAAGGAACCAAGCTCCAAGTTTCTTTGAGTAAACAAAATGAAAAGATGAAGACCATTACCTTTCTTGGAGATGGTGCAAAAACATGAGAGGAGGAGGAAGAAGAAGATGATGGCTCCTCTTGATGATGATGGTGGCGGTTTTGCAAGAAGGAAGGAGAAGCTCTTGAGATCTTATGAAAATGGAGGCTGTAGTGTTTTGATCTTGTCTCCAAAGACCAAAAGATGTGATCTTTGAAGGGCTTAGTGAGGAAGGTTTGGTTATGGAGGTGGAGAATGATGAAGAAGATGAAGAAGAAAAAAAAGAAATGTAGAGAGAGTTTGTAGAGTTTGAGAACTTTAGAGAGAGAATGAGAAGTTGAAAATGAAGTGAATGTGTGTGTGTGTGTGCAAGAAAGTGGCCGAAACTTTCTAAGGGTGGGGGGAGATATTTTTGGTTCATTTTGTGCTAATTAGTGATTAAGGAGGCACAATGGATGATGGGGGAACAAAGCACGGTCAAACTCTTACATAAACTTTCTAATGCTTTATGCTTTTATGACATCACTCTTTACTTCATTGTCTAATTGACTAAATTTGAATTTAATCATGTGATTAAGTGCTTATACAACTTAATTAAGGTGATTAAGCAAGGATTAGTGATTAACACACAAGAACACGATTAACAAAAATTAATCTTACGATTAAGCTTAATTAACCTTAATTAAACTCGAGTAAGCTAATTAAGGGCAATTAGTGCTTAATTAAGCTATAAGGCTCTGACTTGCTTAATTAGAGATTATCTTATCTCAATTAAGCATTCTCTTGACTCTTCTTATCCGAGTCAACTCCTTAATTAAGCCTTAATCTCATAATTTCTCATTAAGTGCCTAATTACTCAGGGTTACTGAGGTAATTTAGCACGACATGAAATTGCAGATGTTACAATTGTAAAGATTAAAGTGTTGACAGCATCAGGGATAGGTTCCCCATTGCTGGCGATTGGTGTTTCATCAGGTTCTATTTTAATTGCATAAATAATTTTTTATTTTTCAAAATTAGTAAGATAATTATCCCACCAACCTTTCAACTGACCAGAAAAGCTAGCGACCAGAATTTCAACAATTGTTTCTTCCAAACAATTGAGGTTTGTAGAATAAGCAGTTGCAACCATAGTCATATGTTACAAAATGTTCATAATCTGGTATTCAATTTGGCCATCTATGTTCCACTCATAGATGTTATTTGCACTAAAGGACTTAATACTTAAAGATTTCTCTTCAAGTAATAAATCAAGAGGAGCGGCGCATTGGTAATAAAGTTTTGAAAGTTTTTTCCAGTTTTGAGAAGTAACTTGCTCAATTTTTTGACCTTCAGAATTTTCTGAAAATTCAGTTATTTTTTCAAGAGCACTAATGATCCTTGATCTAGAAGTTTCTTGAAGTGGAGTATCAGGAACAACAGTTTCCAAAAGTTTGAGTTTTTCATTAATTTTGTTTAAAAATTCTTTAGAAGAAATAGTTTTAGGCTGAAGACTAATTGCCTTTCGAACTTTAAATGGTTTGAAAAGAGGTTTTACTGCAGGAATTTTCGAGGCATCTTGAGAAGAAGACTCAATTTTGACCTAAAAATCTTTTTTTGTCAAAATCATTTGACCCAAAGTTTGAAAATATTTATTTGTATAGTTTCATTGTTCCATGAGACTTTTGATGTCTCTAGGATTTAAGGCTTCATCATCCTTCTTGGTTTTGAAAGGAGAAGCCATGATGGGCTTGCCATCAGCATCCTTAACATTAGGAAGCTGAAATTTTGTTTCAGGAGGAAGTTTAGATTGAACCGTCTCATTGTTTTTGAGATGCCAAAGGACATCTAAAGTTTTTTCACTTAATTCTATTTTCCTAGGGTAATCAACCTTATTTTTAACAGAATAAGCATGAAACCAACCAAAGAAAAATACATTTTGTTTGACCCTGTTAAGAAAATTATAAAAATTTACAGGAATATCTTTTTTGTTTTTTCCCTGATAAATTTGAAAAAACCAATTTCTTTGGGGGGCCAAATCCTCAGAGTAAAAGTTTTTCCTAAGGGCTTTATCTATGGTGAACTCAGACATCATAAGGTTCATTCATAGAGGAGTAGGTTGGAGATTGAATGGATTTTTGGTCTCCGTCTTCCTTCTAATAGAGGTCTAGGAAGGTTAGAAGACATATCCAACCCACGAAGTCGGATATTTGGAATTTCAGTTTGTGAGGCTGTAGAGAAGGACTTTCTAGACATAGCCAAAGCAGCTATCTTAAAATCCTCAGAAACCTCAGATCTGGAAGAAGTTCCAAAGTGGAACAAGTTTTTTCTATCAAAGAATAACTCAACTTTTCCAGTATCATATTGCCTAATATCCTGGAAGTCAGGAGTAGGCTTAGGTTTGGTTGAAACAACTCTGTCAAGTGTCCATTTTTGAGGAAAACTTATTTCACTCCATTGAATAGCCTTTGGCATAGTGACCTTGGCTTTAGTCGTGTCAGTGAGGAACAAAGTAGTTTCACCGCTTTGTTTTGGTTTGAGAGCCCTAGAGATCATGGAGTTCATGACCTTATATTAGACCCTATAAGTTAAGTTTATGGGAACAGATCCGGTCTTCATGTCAAGTCTAGATATCAAAAGGTTGAAGGTTAGGACATCAATGATATTTCTATCAGTAAGACTAACAGTAAGATCTGGGAAACTATTAAAGTATATAGGCCCAGCACAGATACTAGTTTCAACAGTTCCAAGAAGAAAATCATGAAACTGATTATGTCTAGCATCACCAAGGTAGTTTAGAACAGAGGTGTTTAATCCTAATCTGATGGTAGGTTTGAGGGAGACTTGAACGCACCCTATGTGAAGAAAATTAAATTCTTCTTTGTGTTTTCTGATAAATTTGTTTGAAAGAAGTTGAAAATTTTTTTCTATTTCGTCCAGGGGGACGACTTCTTCTACAGTTCTGACTATGTAGTCAAATTTGGAGAAAAAAGTTTTCTTTTCAGTTTTGTAAATTTGAGTTTCAGGGATCCTGGGCATTTCCCAGGTTCCTAGATCCTCATCGTTTATATCCTCAAATCGGATTTCTTCTTTGAGGATGTTGTTTGTTCTGTTTTTTGTTTGATGATCATTTTCATGATCATTGGAAGAGGAAGAAGATAAAGAACCAATAGAAAATCGACGAGAAAGGGAACGAAAAAACATTAATTTTTAATCCCCTACTGATACCAGTTCCTTTAGGTTTAGTAAAGAATTATGATAAGACTTAATAAGATATTTTATCTGCTGAACTAAATATTAATATTCTCTTTCTGTTGATAATTTATTTAATTATATTTTAAAGCAACTTTCAAATAGTTCTTTTAAATCTCAGCCACTGACTTACTGCCCTTCAACCAACTCGGGACTTACTGCATGCTTCCAGATTACCAAGAACTATTAAAGTTTCTTTTCCAACCAAAAAAGGGAGTGGATCAACATAAGGAATATCAACATTAATTTCATCCAGATAAAATATTTATTAATTCAAACCATAATCCCCTACTTCCCCCTCAGGCTCTGATACCAGAGCGACGGGGTGGCCGGAAAGGTGGAAGGGATCACAAGGGTAGTGAAAAGGGGATGAGGTGGACTCCTATATATATATATATATATATATATATATATATATATATATATATATATGTAAATAATTTGGTATATCATAGAAATATGATTTAAACTTTGGTAGCCTATTTATTCCAATTTGATCACATGAGACAATGACCTGATTTTTGAAAAAGTATGGTAAATGTTTATTATATTGGTTTTCTATTAAGTTTGGAGATTGTTCTTGTTTGAAAGGAAAGAAAGTAATTTCTTGAGGATTTTATATGAGACTAGATTGAAAGGATTTGATATACTTAATGGTTTTGTATGGAATTTCTCCACACTTGAATTATGAAAACTATGTAAGAGCTTAAATGAAAGATTTTCTGGAAGAAGCTATGGACTTTTATTAATTTTCGAGGTATTAAGATGTTAGAGATTTCATTCCTCTTTAATTATATGATTTTAGGTTTCATGTAAGATATGTTGATATGTTTTATGAGAATCCTTATTAAATGTTATGTATAATGGAAAAGAAAGACTTGGGAAAGTTTAGGCCAGGATCTGCAGGCTAACTGTAGTAGGCATTAGCCCTGAATGTACCTAGGATGATGTTTTACATAGCCACTCAAGGGAGTAGTGCATGATGGATATTGCATAGCCACACACATAGTGTGGTGTGTGATGGATTACACGGTCACAAGACGAAATGGCCACCTAAGTATGATTCCTAATGGATTATTCTGGAGTAGATAGTCTATATGGTTTTTGGGAAATTGGATAATGTCTGACTACTATATATATATATATATATATACATATATATATATAGTATCACCTTATATCTATAAGTTTACACATTGTCTCATGTAGGTTAAGGACACTCTATCTCTTACTGAGTTTTATAAACTCACCCTGTTGCTTCTGTCTTTATCAGTTTTAGGTGTTTAATTGGCATTTGGCCACCTTGTTTCTCTTAGGTGAATTCCGAATTCCATGGGTGAGCCCTTCTCTATTCAAGGGCATTTTGTCAATTATACAAGTTTGGGAAGCTCTTAGATTGTTGTTGCTCCATGGTACTACAGGTAGTGTAACATCCCCATATAACGTTATAGGAAATAATGAAAACGTCCTTGGGCAAACTTTTATTATTTATAGCCTTGCCCTTAAACATTTTTTAAAATGATATTTAGATCCCTATATCAATTGAATTAGCAAAATAAGGTTTTAAATGAAGTAGAACCACGTAGCGGAAACGTAGAAACCCAATTCTTGGTCAATTGGGCCAGGAGGTGTCCACATGTGAAATGACATGAGATGCCCCAGACTTGTTTAAAATTATGAAAATGCCATTAACAAAAAATAGAAGGTCCTAAATTTGCAAAATATTTAAGTTACACCATTAATCGATTTATTCGATTTTATTGAGTTTGTAAAGTTAATTAAAAGTTAATTAAAGGTTAACTAGGAGTTGATTAGAAGTTAATTAGAGAGATTAGGATTAAGAAGAATTAAAATAGACATATAGAAACTCTTACAAAACTATATAGTAATGCTTTGCCGGTTTGAAGGAAATCAGTAAAGATTTGGTATTTCGAATTGTCAGAACCAAATCAATAGAATTACACATTGAAAACCCTAAATTTAGTGGCTAGAACTTAGCCACAAGCACCCTAAAAGTGGCACCATTTTAGCCATAAGAATGGAAGCCACTCAAGCTTTAGCAACACCACAAGTTCTACCTACCACCACTTATGTCACTTTCACTCTTTAAATTCAAAACTAACCTAACTCACCTTCTCTCCCATAGCAATTTGCTCCCCATTCAACAGAGGTTTGCCCCTTCATTTCTTCATCCAGTCCATCTTCTTGTTCTTCCATCTTCAACCTCCATCAACCCCTTGCACTCAAAACTCAAATCTAGCTAGTCTTTACATCAATTTGAGGTAGGATTCAGCTTCTTTAACTAATTTCTTGTGAATTGGTGGCTGTTGGTAACTTATTTATATTCTTGTACCTGATATTATGTTAGGTTTATGTGATTGTCCATGGCTGGATTATTGGGTTTTTATTGAGTTTTGATTGGTTAATTAGTGAAAGGATCAAGAATGGAAGTAACTAGAGTGAGGTTAACCAAGAAACCCTACAGCAATCTATATGGTAGAGTGTACAGCTCCATCTACAGCCATTCAAATCTAATGAAACTATTTTTATATGAAACTAGACATCTAGAGCTTTCTAAACATATAAATTATAAGGTCATTGGATTAGTATTGAGAGAGATATGAATTTTTGAAGTTTACCCTAGGATTTTGACCCTGATTCTGAGCAGACTGGATTTCGAGGGGTATATCTCGCCCTATACTCCTTCAAATCGAGTGCAACTAATTTTTTTAGAAATTTAAGACATAGATTAACATTCCATAAGAATTTTAGAGCTAAATTCTGCCCCAAACTTCTCCCAATAATTCCTTGAACTTGCCTTAAGTCCACACTGGGCTAGAACAGGCAGCTTAAAACAACCAATTTTAGTAGCTTGTAACTCGAGTTCTACTTAGTCAAATGAAATGAAACTTTTTTGAGATGAAGATTTGCTTCATAAACTTTAAAACACATACATTTTGTGGGAATCCATCTAATTTTCGATTTTAAGTGAATTTATACTTTTAGGTGTACAATTCTCCCTAATTACAGGACAGGCTGAGCTAAACTCTCAATAACTTGAGTTATAGGTATCAAAACGAGATGGGACTAAAGAGGTTAAAAAATAGACGCATAACACTCCAACATATCCAAAATTCATGTCCAAAGTAGTTTACTAGAATTTATGACATATTTTACAAAACCAAGCAGAATTAAGGAACATAAGCAGAATTTCCAAATTGAAGAACTAGACACCCTAATACATATATGAGTTCAATTAAAGTCTAAGGGTTGCAATTCCATGTTGTTGTTTGAAAGATTAATGTACTATACTTGATCTATTGCTATGAATGACTATCTGTTGAAATTGTCACCATTCATGTAGAAATGGATTTGATCCGTTATGCTGCCGAATTTTCGGTAGAATTGTAAGGAGGTTATGAGCATTTACATGTTATGAATATGTATGCGAAAATCATGTTTGCAAGGATATATAAAAGTAAGCGATGAAGCATATGCATGAGTGCATTCAGCATGTCTATGCATCAATATGTATGAGAATGAAAGGATATGAACATATTAAATGTGGATCCCTTCACTTGGAAGCAGTTATAAGATCCCTCCTTGTGAAGGTAGTTAAATAAGATAAGACTGGATCCCTTCACTCTGAGGCAATTAATTGGGTCCTTCCCTATATAAGCAGTATAAAACTATGAGATCCCTCTACCTTGGAGGCACGTGGTCAGATGAGATCCCTCTATTCTTGAGGCACGTGACCAAGAGAGATCCCTTCAATTTAGAGGCACGTGGCCAAAATGAGATCCCTCCAAGACTAGAGGCACGTGGGTCTCCTTGTGGATCAATATTGTGTGACGACCGTCATGGGTGAGCTCACTCCTAGATCAGGCTACCCAAGGGTAATAAAGATTAAAAAAAGGCAAGATACAAGTAAAAGATGCATTTGAGGATGGCGATACATAACGCTCAAGTGTAAACCCCAATAAGCACCCTAGGAATGGCGATACGTAACGCCTAGGTGTGCCAAGCAATGAAAGTAAGAAAGTTAACAGGAGAAATAATCACTTGCATCAAATGTATTGTTACACTCATAAATGCATATTATTTAGTTGTTCTTTGATCTGCTATGCTTATGCTTCAATTCTTTTTCCTGCTTATTAAGAGACTAATTGTATCTATATGCAGATGTTAATTATTCTGCTGCATTTATGTTTAGATTCTTCCTTTGATTAACAAGTGTATGAATAAAATGAACTCTATTTCGGATAATACATTTTTGAAATATAAAACTGAAAAGTCTATTAACATGTTCACCTTTTACATAATAAATCAAAGTAGTTGGAGATAATAATGATGACATGGTACGTGATAGTTAATTGAATCCTACTGAGAATTTATAATTCTCACTATATTTCCGTATTTTCTCCAGATGGTTCAAGAAACATTGGGGACAGCCAGAGGTTGCTATCAAACAAGGTCCGTACAGGTAACAGTAACAACTTCTGAGTATGGTGCTATGACTTAAGCATAGTATTGTACTTGGGAGGGTGTTACAGGCAAGATCTGATCTTGTCTAGATTATGTTGCTGTTGATGTGTAATAATTATATATACTAATATTGTTGTATTTTCTAAATGATTGAAACTAAGTGTTTGGATTTAAATTTTTTTTTTAAAGAATTGGTTTTCTAAGAAGCTAAAAGTATATATCTTGGATGAATTGATGTAATTATGTATTTTACCGTTATACTGTGAGCTGTGAGGTGTGTAACACCCTCTCTTATATAAGTCATGCTCGAGTCATGGAGTTATATTAAGAGGTTGTCACTGTGCTAAGGAAACTTTAAAAATATGGAAAATATAATATATGGCCCTTCAACTACACTTTATTATTGGCTAATGGTTCATAAACTTCGTCGTCTTTGATACATAGAGGATAAAATAATTACAATTAAAAGTTATGGTGAATAACATAATACACCGAACTTGCTTTCGACTGGTCACTAGCTAGCTTCAATAGTCTCTTGGTCTGATTCGCGTCCGAGTCTTGCTCGAAGCGTCCCCTGCTCTGCATTTGATTTCCAACTTAGGTACTGGAATGTTTACATAAAAGAAAAACATACAAGCAGGTAGTGAGAACCTAAGGTTCTTAGTAGGTAAACTCAAACTATTACTCATACAGTGCCATCATAAACATCCAAGCCGCCTCGGTTTGTTATGAAAATGTGAGTATATATACGCATGCAGCGGTTCAATTTTAAGTTGAAAACATCTTTCTCGAAGCAGGTTATATTTTAACAACCACTTGCCATATCACATGATGAGGCAATCTGAGATAGTATAATATGCTTCGACAAGAATCATAATAGCATTATGACTTAACTAGATAATTGGAGATGCACATATAGATGCTTATACTTGAATGTATGCAAGTGCACTTGACTTAATTTATCTCTTCTTTAACTTGCAGCTTAACCTTGCCATTCTGTACTTGGTCTCCCGGAGGTGAATGGCCTCTCACTACAGTGATAGCACGCTTTCGGTCCGAGCTCGTACCTATACATGAGTGACGGGTTTACTTTTCCCGACCCTCACACCGGTCTATTCCCCTTAAATCTGGTCGAGGGCTGGCCCAAGTCTTAGACAGTACCGCTCTGTCCCACGCTAGCTGGGTCTATGCCATTCCTCATGTGGTAGCTTGGTACGTCTTTCTTGCAAGTTCTCATAAATCTTATTCTTTTTTGGACATGATTATACATGTATATGCTACATGCATTCATTCATATACTTCATATTATACTTAAATCATCCTTGCATATATGAATCTAATGAGCATAACATATAAATGTTCATAACAATCACATAATTCACATATTTACTTGAATTTGACATAGCAGATCGAGTCCACTTCCCCATGAATAGTGCCGGGCAACCAGTACAAATGTACAAACTTGCAACTCAATATGGTCCAACAAAAATATATATATAAATATATATATATATATATATAAATATATATATATATATATTCATAGCATCATTCATCAATTTCAATTCAAGCACCAACTAGGTTTTCGGTTCATTCTCTTCTGTTCTGCCCGAGTTTGGTATACTCCACCTTTATTGCAATTCAACTCATTTGAATCTAATTTTTGGATATGTCATAGCATTATGTGTCTAGTTTCTAACCTTTTAGGTCCCATCTCATTTTGATTTGTATAACTCAAGATATAAAAATTTTATCTCAGACTGCCCTATTCTTAGCCAGAATTGGGTTCTTATAAGTAAAAATTCACTAAAAATAGAAACCTAGGTGAAATCATACGAAATTTATATCAAATTACATCTAACAGAACAAGCTTTCAAATGAAATAAGTTTCATGTCATTTGCCTAAGTATATTTTGAGTTATGAGTCCTGAAACTTGACCCTACTGGACTACCCTATTCTAGCCTGGGTTAAACTTAAGTCAACTTCATTGGTGTTCTGGGAACAAATAGCAACGAATCTAGTTTTGAAATTTTAATGGGATGTTCTATTATATGTTAGCTTTCAAAAAACTTTATTTTCACTCAATTTGGAGTTGTATAGGGTGAGTTATACCCTTCTCAACTCATACTGCCTGGGTAAGAATCTAGATTTTTAGGTTAAACTTCAAAAATTCATAACTAATTCAATATTAATCCAATGGCCTTATATTTTATATGTATGGAAAGCCCTAGATGTCTAGTTTCATATAAAAATAGATTCATCAACTTTAGATGGCTGTAGGCAGAGCTGTACACTCCACCAGTATGGGCGCTGTAGGGTTTCCTCACAAGAACAGATTCTGCTTAGCTTCCTTTTTAGTTTTTGATAAATTCCTCAACTTAAACCAAGTTTCCTCACCTCAAAACATTGGAAGAGCATCAAAGAACCCTCATACAAGTATGGCATGAGAAGAACATAGCAGCCACATAATCACATGATACACCAAACAACCAAGGATTTGAGCTACCTACCTTGAAACCCTTGAAGCTATGGAAGCAAGAAGACCAAGAACCAACTCCTAGCCTTCTTCCTGCATCATGGCAGCAGCTCATATGAATGTGGGGAGGCTCTATTTGATGCTTAATCATGAAATTGTTAGAGGGGTTTTGTACAAAAGGAGGTGAGGATCAATTTTCATAAAAGGAGCAAGAGGATTTGAGGTCAAGAGGGCTTCCAATCTTGAGCTTGAAGTTCTTGTCCATGGAGGTAAGGAAAGAAAGGAAGAAGAAGGAGAAGAGATGGAAGGAGGCTGAAACAAGGTGGAGGGCGCATAATGAAGGGAGGTGGGTGAGATTTTTTCTAGGCTTTATGACCTAGATAAGGATGACTTGAGATATTTGGTTTCAATGGTCATGATTTGGCCAAATTTCTCCATCATATGGCGCCATCTAGGGTGGTGGAGGTGGCTGAATTTCTGCCGTTCAACCTAAGGTTATCAGTGTAAAATTCTACTGATTCAGCTCTGGCAGTTTAGAACATCGAATATTTACTGATTTTCTCCATACCGGTAAAACGTTACTTAATAGTTTGTAAAATATCTACATGTACATTTTAATTTATCTTAAGCCAAATCTCTCTAACTAATATCTAATTAACTCTTAATTAATATTTAGTTAATCTCTAATTGCCCTTACATAACTATTGAAACCGAATAAGTGAATTAACGGCGTAAATTAGACATTTTCGTAAATTCAGAGCCTTTTGTTTCTGTTTTCTATAACTAATGGCATTTCCGTAATTTTGAGCAAGTCCAGGGACACCCCACTTCATTTCACACCCTACTGCCTCCATGGCCCAATTGGCAGAGATTTAAACTTTTATGGTTTCACCGCATGATTTTGCTCCATTTAAAACCCCATTCTGCTAATCCTATAGATATGGGGACATAAAGGTTATTTTATGAAATGTTCTAGGGTGGACATAAAGGTCATTTTATGAAAAATTCTAGGGTTATTTTGGAAATAAGTTTTTGGGGTCAACTCAAAATTTCTAAAAATTCAGGGTATCACTGCGATTAACAAAAGTTTGCAGGAGCACTTTTGTCATTTCCTAATTTTAAACATATGGCAGTGCCATATTCTCAACGGCAGTTTTACACTACCCTATAATTCCAAGTGTGAGGATCAATGCGTGGCATAAGCCGAGAGAAATTCTCACACTGCCTAAGGGAAATAATTCAAAGTTTCCATTACGTTCTATTTACAAAAGTGGGGATGTTACAAGGTGCATTCTAAGAATGCCTAAATCCCCAATAGATTATGTGTGTGTGTTTTTTTGTGCAGGGAGAGGATCCCTATTCGGGAATAGTCTTTAATACAAAGGAAACTCTACCCAAATTTTAAGGAAAATTTTGCTTGGTGTAGGCTTGCTAGGGGACTTGTCCTCTATGTGCCAATCACGGCTCAAGTTAGGTCATGATAATATCAGGGATTTGGGCATTGTGAAGCATATTAATGAATAAAAATTCAAATATAGTAACTGTAATTGATACTCAACAAAGATCAAACAAAATGTCTCAATGTACAATAGGTAATGACCAATGTAGTGTGATGTCGCAATAATAATATTTGTTTTCTTCTTACCTCAATAGTTTTTTTTTATTTTAACCATGATTTTTTCCACTTCTGGGGTTATAATTTGTCACAATCACTTCAGGGAATAGAGCAAAGCCAACTAGGCGAGTTTCATGATTTTTTATGAATAACTCATTATTTTGTTCAGCCATAAGAAGACATAAAATTAATTCAAAATATTTTGTAAAGCCCTTTACTCGATATTGATACTATAGAAGCATATTCAAGACATGAAAAGTTGATAATGTCTTTTATAGAATAATCGAAATTAATTAAAATCCGACTAAATATTTATTTAGGATCAATTAATTAGCAATTAATTGAGTTTAGATATGAGGGAATTAGATTGAAAGTATAAGAGATTTCATAAGAATTTTCTTAAACCGATTTACCAATTTAAAGGAAATCGGTAAGGTTTCGGTATTTTAAACTATCGGAACCGAACTAATAGAATTATATGCCCAAAACCCTATAACCCAATGGCTGAATACTCAGCCATTCATTTAACCATTAGTGGCGCAAAGGAGGCCACAAAGATAGGGGGATATGGCTGAAATTTGACCACAAAACTTTAGCCAATAACCACCCACTTAGCCAACCACGTCATCAAGCTTTATTAATATATTTCTCCCCTTCTTCATTCAGCTGAATTGCGCCACTTTCTTTCTGATTTCAGTCTTCTTCTTCTCTTCTCCACTCATCCAACTCCATCAAACCTTCAAGCTCAACAAGGTTTTATCAATCCTAACTCCAAAATCTAGCAAAATCACATACAAAGAGGTAAAGATTCAACTTTATTCTTGTCTCCTTTGGGTTATGGGTGGCTGATTGGGGTTTTGTTTTCTCATTTCTTGATGTGGTGTTGGATGTATATAATAATTATTGGCTGGTTTGATGGCTGTTTTCATGTTTGAAACTGATTAAGAAGTGAAAAGGGATAAGAGTAGGATGCAGGGAGGGGCTGGGAGACTAAAACCCTTCAGCAGTTTGTACGGCGCAATGTACGGCTCTGCCTACAGCTGTTTAAACTTGATGAAACTATTTTTATATGAAACTAGACATTCAGGGCTTTCTATAGATATATAATATAAGGCATTGGATTAGTATTGAGAGAGATATGAATTTTTTAAGTTTGACCTAGGTTTTTGAGTTTGATTCTGGACAGACTAGGTTGTTCAGGGCAAAACTTGCCCTATACTACTTAGAATTGAATGAAAATAACTTTGTTAGAAAGCTTACACATAGAAGAATATCCCATAAAAATTTCTAAGTTAGATAAGGTCTCATTTGCTCCCAGTGGTTCGAGAAAGTTGCCCTATGTCCAAATTGGGCCAAAATAGGGTAGTGCAGGAAGGTCAAGTTTTGGTGCTTATAACTCAAGCTCTACTAATGTAAATGAAATTGAACTTATTGCAAATGAAAGCTTGTCCTGTTAGCTTTAATATTATACCAATTTCTTATAATTTGATCTAGTTTTCGATTTTTAGTGGATTTTTACTTTTAAGGGTGCAATTCTGGCCAGTTACAGGGCAGGCCGAGATAAAACTTGAATAACTTGAGCTATATTTATCAAAATTAGATGGGACAAAAGAGGTTATAAAATAGACACATAACACTTCAACATATCCAAAATTCAGGTCTAAATGAGTTAAAATGAATTTAAAGCTTGATTTCTAAAAACAGGTAGAGTTGAAGAATATGAGCAGGATTTCCAAAATTAAAGGATTAGGCACCTTAATGCATATATAAGTTCAATTAAAGTCTAAGTGTTGCAATTCCATGTTGGTGCTTGAAAGATTAATGCATTATATTTGATCTTTTACTATGACTGACTGTCTGTTGCAACTAGCACTATTCATGGAGAAACGGATCTGATCCGTTATGCTGCTGAATTTTCGGTAAAATTGTAAGGAGGTTATGAGCATATGTATGTTATGAATATTTATGATATGACCATGAAATTCTATATGGAAGGATATATGAAAGTAAATGATGCAGCATAGTATGAGTGCATTTAGCATGTTTATGCATGATTATGTATAAGAATGAAAGGATTGAATATATTAAATGTGGATCCCTTTACCTTGAGGCAGTTATGAGATCTCTCCTTGTGAAGGCAGGTAAATAAGATAAGATTGGATCCCTTCACTTGGAGGCAGTTAATTGGGTCCCTCCCTGTGAAGGCAACATAAAACTATGAGATCCCTCTACCTTGGAGGCACACGGTCATATGAGATCCCTCTATATTGAAGGCAAGTGTTCAGCTGAGATCCCTCTATTCTTGAGGCATGTGACGAGGAAAGATCCCTTCAATTTAGAGGCACGTGACCAAAATGAGATCCCTCCAAGACTAGAGGTGGATCCCCTTGTAGGTTAGTTCTGTGTGACGATGATCACGAGTTGAGCTCACTCTCAGATTAGACTACCCAAGGACAGTAAAGACTAAAGATTAAAACATATGCAAACACCTTAGGGATGGTGATATGTAACGCCTAGGTGTGCTAAGAAAAGAAAGCAAAGAAAGTTAAAAAAAAAATACCAGTGTATTTGCATGAATTCAAGTATGAATATCTGCATAATTATATCCATGTTTTATTGATGATGAGTGTAACATCCGAAAGAAAATTTTATCGTTAATAGCCGAGTTGTTCGATTTTTATCGAATAAGCGGGTTTAATCGAAATTCGATTAAGCATTTACTTAAAGCCAATTAAGTGTGATTTAGAAGTAATTAGGCTTGATGGAATTGGATTAGGAACATAGAAAACCTCACAAAATTTTTCTAAAACTGGTTTACCGATTTAAGAGAAATTGGTAAGATTTTGATAATTTAAACTATCAAAACCAGATCAATAGAAATTATACTGTGAGAACCCTAGGATGGGTGGCCAAGATTTGGCTAACTTATCCATGCAAGGGGCACCATCTTAACCCTCCAAATGGGCTGCCAAACCAAGTTACATAACCTACTCAAATCCACCAATCACATGCAACTTGCTTTAGAAGTTTTTAAATTTTTTCTTTTCTACCCTTGCACATTTTCGGCCCTTATCTATACTGACCCCTCTCCATTGTTTTCTCCATCATCTCATCTCATCTCAACTCATATCATCTTTCTCTCCCACAAACCTTCAAGCCATAACAAGATTTCTTCAACTCCAACCACAAATTCAACAAGAATCATACCTAGTAAAGGTAGGAATCCTACTTCTCTTATTATTTTCCTTGGTTTGAAGTTGTGTGTGGGTCTTGTATACTTTGTGCTACTGATGATATGTGGAGTGATGATGATGTTTTATGGCTGATTTTGCATGTGTGTTATGATTGGAAATAGAATTGGTATGAAAGAGCTTGTAGAAAAGAAAGGAAACTCAAGAAGCTGTTAGAGTTTTTCCTCGGCAATCCGTATGGCAGAATGTACGGCTCTACCTACAACCGTTTAAACTCTATGAATCTATTTTTATGTGAAACTAGACATTCAGGGCTTTCCATACATATGTAATATAAGGCCATTGGATTAGTAAAAAGGAAGTTATGAATTTTTAAAGTTTGACCTAGAAATCAGGACTTTCATCCAAGTAGTATGAGTTGAAAAGGGTGTAACTCACCCTATACAACTCCAAATTGAGTGAAACCAACTTTGTTAGAAAGCTTACACATAGGAGAATATCCCATAAAAATTGCTAAGTTAGATAAGGTCCCATTTGTTCTCAATGAGTCGAGAAAATTGCCCTATATCCAATCCAGGCTAGAACAGGATAGTCTAGTAGGGTCAAGTTTCAGAGCTTATATCTCGAATTATACTCATTCAAATGAAACTTGCTTCATTTGAAAGCTTGTTCTATTAGCTTTACATGGATATAAATTTCGCCTGATTTTACCTAGATTTCTATTTTTAGTGAATTTTCCCTTATAAGGGTGCAATTCTGGCTAGAAGTAGGACAAGTCTGGGATAAGACACAAACAACTTGAGTTAATGTCGGAAGTCGGGAATACTTGAGGTTGAAGTCGGGATTTAGTAAACAGAAAGTTAGGTCGATACACTTAAAGTTGAACTCTAAACTTAGTAAATAAGGGACTAGATCGGGAATACTTGAGGTTGAAGTCGGGACTCAGTAAAACAGAAAGATAGGTCGGGAATATTTAAGGTTAAACTCGGAAGGATACACTTAAGGATGAACTCGGAAGGGTATACTTAAGGTTGAACTTGGAAAGGTATACTTAATGATTGAACTCGAAACTTAGTAGAGAGAGCTAGATCGGATATATTTGATGTTGAACTCGGGACTTAGTAAATAGGAAACCTGGAATTTAGGAAACACGCATATCAAAGTCTCAAAAGACCCATGGTGGGTTAAGCTCGGAAACCGAGCACAACCCCGGAAGTCAGGAATTATATAATCTCGGGAGACCAAACATAACCCCAGAGGTCGAAACTTGTATAAGATCGGAACTCGGAACCCATTAAATCTTGGAAGTTGAACTCGGAAACCTTAATAGAAATTGAAAGTTTGCAAGGTAGATTGATACTTAAGATTCTAAATCTTGCACTTATTAATGTTGTTATATTCTTGGTATGAATATAATGTTTTGTATTGAGTTTGCTATTTGATTAAGATTTCCTGGTTGTCTGGCACTATTCATGGGGAAGCGGACATGATCCTTGATGCTGAAACTTCGACATAAAATGCAATTAAAGTGAATTTACAAGTTATGCATGCATTGGTCAAAGTGTTAGACAAGCAATTCTACCCTATAAGCATGAGAAAGGATTTCCATGTGACTTGGGCCAGCTCCTAAACAAAGTTAAGGGGAATAGATCAGTGGGGAAGTCGGGGAAAGCAAACCCAGCGACCCTGTATAGGAACGAACTCGATCCGGAAAAGTTGACTATTACCCAGAAGTCTTATGGCCAATATACTCCCAGGGGACTAAATACGGAAAAATATGAGTTAAGATCAAGTGCATCATTTTTCATGCATATCCATAATTTCAGTTTTTATGCATTGAGTTAAATTGCACCATTGGATGTTATATACATATTATTGCTCACCTTATAGCTGTCACTTATCTATGTCAATACACAGATCTGGTTGTTTATTTTCTGTTTAATTTCCTTTATTTCCTTAAGTAAAACAAAGCTATATTTCGGGCTATGATTTATATAACTAATTGAGTAGGATCTCCTGGTGATGTAACATTTTCTCCTAATTAACCAAAAATCCGAAACACCTGAGAATGATAGTGATGACAAATTTGCATAGATTTAGGAATTCCTATTGAGAAATCTCTATTTCTCACCCTATTATATACTCCCTCATCATCCTCAGATCATGGAGAACGCGGCAACCGGCATCCTGTTCATTGAGTTTCCAGAGCTCCACATCCATCTCGATCCGTTCATAGATTCCGTGTACATATCTGGTAGATGCCAGTTTCGTTTTTACTTCTTTTTCCAGAGAGATTTTGCTGTACCCCTTATGCACTCGCTTTTTGACCCTGCCGTCCCTTACATCGCCATCTCTCTCCACGTGGCTCATCCCTTTCCACTTCCACCCGCAGCAGCAGCACCAGCCATGACTCCACCAGTCGCACCACCGCAGCCGATCCCCTCTGCCTCTATGTCTGAGGAGGATCCATCGGAGGCAGCGAGCTTGTTGTCCTCATCTTCTGCCCTGAGTATAGACTATACCCCTACTAATGCCGGTATGGCGAATGAATTCCTTTCTTCGGAATCCATCTAGAGTACCTGCCGTAGCAGTAGTAGATGTACAGGATGATCCCCTTTTGACAGTTTGGGTCATAGGCATATGGTAGGAGTTAGTAGTTGTATATGAAATGTCCTGTGGGGACCAGTAAGGGGGATGTTCATATAGTCAGGCCGATTTATTTTGTGTTAGCAGCCTCATTTTTTTTACCCTGTACTGTATTATATTTCTTTTGACAACTTTGAAAACAAAGGTATAAGCATGTACATATATATATGATGCAGTTTGTTTATTTTGCAATTTTGTTTGTGTTACTTTATTTCCGATACAACGACTGTTTAGTGTATATCTCGCTGCCAAACCGAAATTGATTAAAGTGAGTAGTTAACTCTTAGTTCACCATGCGTAATAACTTATCAGGTAATATATTATGACTTAAGCATAGTATTTTATCTGGTAAGGTGTTACACTAAGACTGTTCTATCTACTTATGCTATGATGATTATCCTAAATGTGAAATATTGCCAATGTGACTCAAGTGCATGAATAAAATGAACTCTGCTTCAGACAATATATTTTTAAACTATAAAACTGAACAATTTATTTGGCATGATCACCTTCTTCGTAATAAACTGAAGCAGCTAGAGATAATAACGATGATACAGTATAAGATAGTTTAATGAATCATACTGAGAATTTATAATTTTCACTCTTATGTTTATTTCCATATTATCTCCAGATAGTTCAAAAGTTCTGAAGAAGGACCTCCGAGGCGGAGTTGCTAGTAAGATTGAAGGTGGCCGAAGGTTGCTACTAGACAAGGTCCGATTAAGTGACAGTAAAAACTCCTAGATAAGGTATTATGACTTAAATATAGTACCATATTTGGGAGGGTGTTACAGTAATTACCCTCCTCGCCCCCCCCCCCAATAATTTAAATTGGGAGGTGATTCTATAAGATTGCGAAGTTGTATTCACTTACAGATTTAAAATCTTACAGCCACAAATAAATCCAATTCATATATTTGCTTTAGACAGCTCTAAAGATCACCAAGATCTTTTAGAGTAAAATATTCAAATAGTAATCCTTCGTGAAAGTGATAACAAAGGAAAATCAATACTTTTATGCAATTCTTTTAGAATACAGCATTTCCTTGTTTAGTGGTATCTTCAAAATCTATTGAATCAGGATAGATTTTGCATGATTCTTCTAGAATGCGATGTTTCATTATTTAATGGTATTTTTAAGACCTATTGAATCAAGATTAATTTTACGCTATCCTGCTTGAATGCAATATTTCATTGTTTGATGATGTCTTCAGGACTTGTTGAGTCAATATAAATTTTAGCATCTATAACTCAAGACAAATATTTCTTCTTCAAAATATCAAGGATCACAAATTTAAAATTAAAAAAAACTTGACATGGTGAAAATGTCTTACCTCAAGTCTTTACTTTGTTAAAGTATCTTATCTTTAACTTTCACATGAATGATAAAGTCTTGTGCTAATAACGTTTTGTAAAATAATGAGAATAGAGAAAGAGAAGAATGAAAATTCTATTATTGATATTCTCAAAAATTGTCATACATGAAGCACCAAAAGAGCTATTTATAATTAAAGGATGAGAGATATAAAATAAAATTAAATAATAGATTTTAAAGATAATATAATCAATCCAATCAAATCTTAACCAAATCAAGTTACAGATAAGAACATCCACATTCAAATAATATTGCATAACAATTAATATTTAATTAGACAATATGTTACAAGAGTTTTTAAAATTATGATTGCATTGGGCTTGTCCTAATAGGAATCCCATGGATATTATATATACTTTGATAGCAATCTCATAAAAACCTCATCTTACCATGCTCTGATATTATTTTGGTACCATTCGCATTACTTGAGATATGGGATTTTTCTTTAGAAAACATTGGTCCTTCACAAGAAAACTGTTTTTGCGTTTATGTAAACGATGTTTTGAAATAAAAATGTTTATGATTTTCTTGAGGAGACCTGCAGGTTCAGATTTTGGATGTGAGGTAATACATATGTGCTAACCTCTTATTAAATTAAATTTTGTTATTACTAAGATATTGTAGATCTAATGCATGGATTTTGTTCTTGGTGTTTCTTTTGATCTAGTGTAGATGAAGTTGTATAAATTAACGTTGTTTTAGTTACATATACTTCTATTGTCAATTCTCACTAGCCCTTTTTCTCACATGTTTTTATTAACTTGCAAGTGCTTTTATGAATTTCGATTAAAATCAAGAGTTTTTTGGAAGTTATCTTTAAGAAAAAAACAATCTGCATTTGACTTCCAATTACGACCCTAACTTTGAATAGTAATATGTCTACGCATTTCGTTTTAGGATTTCGACATTAATGCATAGTTTACATCTATTTCCTTTCATGGTAGTTATACATAGATGCTTGTACCACCTTTTAACCTCTATTTAGATTTCACACTACAAGGAAAAATAGAAGTGCTTTAAACACTCGCTGAAATACCGATATTGTAAAACAATGAAATTGGTTTAATTTGAATTCTCGCTGACACTACAACTCTTCAAATGGAAGATACAACTATTTCCCAATCTTGGTGAGCTAAATATCAATTGTCCATACAAATTTACAACAGGTGACAACAATTGGAGCATAGCGATTTACACGCGCTTTCCACGCGCATTCTGAAAGCCAAAAAGGGGGGACTGGTGGTTCACTGGTATTGCCATTCATCCATCATATATTTGGTCACCTTATTCATCAAGTATAGCACGACCAAGATTTGTAGCTAGAGCCAGCCTAATAGAGCTTAATGCTTCGACGGGCAAGCTAGGCTCAGTAAAGTGCGGGCGCAACCTCGCTGATGATAACTCTTGAAGTTTGTTCAACAGAAGATTGGTCTCCGAGACATTTAGAAGAGGACACTCCTGCCAATTAAGCAGCTTCAACTGTTCCCAACAGAAACAACCCAACCATAAAATCATGAGTGACTTAAACAACTGACTATATTAGACGTGCAAAATACAGTGACAACAAATAACATGCATGTGCATAAACAACCAGCATAACAAAAGAGCCTAAGACTGGTTTAGTTATGATGAGAGAGAGAGAGAGAGGCTCTAGCACATGCAATGCAGGTACCAAATGGCATTCCAAAAAAATGGAAATTGTTATGAGAAGCTTAATTAAAACTGGGCAAAGATATGTTTCCTAATTTCAATCTTGTTTATGTTGAGTTTCCATTGGGTCCACTCAATGCATAAGATTATACTGAAGGACTGAAGGACTGAACGTTATAAGCTCACCGAGTCATATAGAAGGGGCTGCCAAAAGCGCTGAGGGGTTGATGGATTTTTCATAAGCTGCAGAATAAAAAGAAATGGATCATAGAGGCCTTCTATATTTGACTAGTCTAATTGTTGTAACTGGTACAATATGTTACCAAACACAACATATATTGAATATAGCACGAAAAGAATCCCAACAAGATACATTTCAGCATACGATTTTACTGGAGCCAATTTAATCACAGAAGTGAGTATATAACTAATACCAGTATGAGAGAGTCTACAGCTTGCCTAGCAGCATCAGTTGACTTTCCATCATATACCTCCTGAAGAGATTTTTTGAAATCCCTATACCTGATATTTAATATTTAATAAATGTAAGAACTAAGAGAATGATAAACAATTAGATGAAGACAAGAAAAGATGAAAATGACAGAATAGTATAAGATACTCTTACTTGTGCAAAAATTCAAGACCCCCAGCAGGCTTGGATTCAGAACCCAATAATTCAATTATACCTTCCCATTGCTGTAAAAAGTAGATAGGCAAAATGAGAAATCCAAATAATTATCTAAAGAACAATTGACTTTCCGAGACTTCCAAGGTAATTTTAAGCAGCTTAATTATTTGACTTCAAGGTACTTTTAAGCATGCTGTTTTGGAGAATAATGGGAAGTACCTTGAAGCTTTCATCAGAGATTGACTTTCCAACAGAATCAAATAATTGTTGGGCAATCCTATTGAGACGACTAGTATCTTGGGCTTGTTGAAGCCAAAATACTCCAGCACCTTTACGACCATGCTTCCAGTGATATACTCCAGCAACCTAAATATTTATTATGCATATTCAATTTTTAGTAAACTGTATTATGAAAGAGCAAGTAAGATATTTAATTCCCACTCTTTCAGCTCATAGTGTATGCAAGAAAAGTTAACATAATCAAGAGTGCAGTTTACCTTCATGATATCAGAGCTAATATGATCAAGCTCGTACAAACGGCATATCTCAATGTTCTGCATGGGTAAGAACGATTTATCTGTCACATAAGTATATCAAAAGCATACTAAAATTCAAGAGCATGCGACTTGTGAAACAGAAATAATAACGTACAAAGATGAAGCAGAAACCTTAAGTAACAAGTCATTATGTTGAACAGATTGCCTGTACAATAAATTCTCTAACAAGCCCATTCCTTGCTTCATGCATGATGTCAAATATATTGGAGCTATCTGCAAGATATGTGAATATTAAACAATATGAGCATGCTTGCACAAAATACCAATGTTTTGCACAGGATATTTCAAAATAGTTGCTCTGTCCATGTTGGATACATCATGTCAGATACTTCATGGATATTTCAAACACTCCTAATTATATTTTACAAGTTTTTACTTTAATTGTTTGAATTTATACCTATATAAATGGGAGTTCCACAATAATCAACTAGACAAGTGTATTTTATCATAATTACAATAACTTATGCTAAATTAAATCATTATTTCTCTCTTTTAATTTAATATGTATTCTTTTATGTTAATGTCATACTAATTTTATATGTTATACAATAGCTATGTCGTATCTTATAATTTTTATACTTTGCCGTATCCCCGTATCCATGCTTCATAGTGTATGAGACATCAGTTTCATTCTTACTCTCTCAAGTAAACCTCATGCCAAAAGAATCCAAGGAATGTTTCAAGTTTCAACATTAAATTTCAATGTGCATCAACAGAGCAATGTAATTCTTCCAAAATAATTCACCAATTTCAGATCGTATTAACAGTATATTTATATTCAAATAACTTGCACTCACTTGCCAGGTCAATGCATGTGATGATAAAACTTGAGCATATACAAGCCGATGCAGTTCCACTATGCTGATTCCCCCCAAGTTATAACGCTCATCATGTAGAAGAATCTCTGCTTGCTCACTCCCTGCAGACAGCAATTCTATGGCGTGTGCAACCATCCTATCATATTGAAAATGACACATGAAAGTCCCATTTTCATCAAATCAAACTAAACAGAGGAGGAATTCAGTGTATGTTTGGTTTCTATTAATTTACACTCGAAAAGCTTTGCCAAATGTATCTATCTTGAATATTTTGATTAGAAGCATTTTTTTACCAAAAAAACCAAACACGCACTCAGTAAATAAAGGCAAAAATAAGTTAACAATAGAAGAAAGGCAGCTCACCAAGGGCCAAATTCTCTGGAACATTCCGCTAAAACAACCTGTGACATTTCAACACATTCAATCTAGTTTAAATTGGGAAGGGAAGGATAGAATCAAATAATAGAATAATGAAAGCAGCAGCAGCAGGACAATACCATTTTTTAAGAAAAGAAAAAAGTAATGGACACGGACATTAACAGCTTAATATGCATTCCCTGCAGCTCACCTCAGTATTTTCTTCAAGAATTCCAATCATAAGTCCTGTCAACCTATGGGTACTAGATGGTGGTTTCAGCGGGATGCATTTTTGGGCCAAATTATACATGCTTTCTATTCCCTGCTTACAAAAGAAGAGAGGGAAGGGGGAAGAACAAATCATGTAAAGGTCCAGTTAATAAACAAATACAGAAAGAAGATTAATCAAGCAAAGAATACAAGAAAAATAAATACTTAAAAGCTTTGTAACAAAAACAAAATACTGAAAAGCTAATAATTCCATAAGTAGATCGAAGTTACCATTGTAAAAGGTCTGATGTAAAGAAAATGAGAAATATACAACTCAGTCCAATAATATGTAGCCACGCAGAGACTCTCAGTGTTACCCAGCATAATTTGTAGCATGCTTCTCAATCCCTCACGAGTATGGTGATTATCACACTGAATCCAGAATGGACTACAATCCAGCTTAGTAATTTGTGACCTCCATTTTTCCCAGGCCTATAAAATGGAACTACAAAGCATCATACAACAGTAGAAGAAATGTTCCCAAGGGCAGATATAATAGTACTTCTCTGTATTGCGGTATCAGAATATACCTTGATGAAGTCAGGCTTCAATTTAAAGCATTCGCCTAATTTTCCAACAGCAGATTCAGGACATAAACGGGGCATCTTGGAAATAAGAACAGCAACTGCTTCCACAAGTCCATTTTCTAACTGAGTAATCAAAAGGGGACAAAAAATGAGACAAAATACAATAAATATATGTTACAGTAGCCGCAGCATGAATAGTTTCAGATTTTACAATTACAGAAATCAACATTGCAAAACACTGCATCTCAAGTTAACATAAGATAAATACATATTACATTATATTACAATTAGACGATAATAAGTTTTAAAATATACCATGTTACTTTTGTATTTATGTTCCGATTAAATGGGACATGCAAAAAAAAAATATTTTTAAAATTATTAAGCATCAGAAATAAAGGGAAATGTAAACCATAAGATTCAAGTAGGTCGGATGAAATGGAAGTGCGCTTTGGGTGTCATTTGTGATTTTAAAAAAATTAAGAAGAGAGAGAGAAGAGGATAGTTTTCATATACCGGTAATGTAAAGCAACTTTACATTACCATCGAGTAGAAGCTTAATAAATAATAATGTTAGAGACAGATTCTATGGTCAGAAGTATAGTAGTAGGTATAGAGGAGAGAGGGCCAAAAATAGGCCCAAAAGTGTAATAGGCTGCTAATAAAAAGATAGAAAAGGGAGGGAAACTTAGTTAGGTGGTTCAGAAGTTGTTAGGCTATAGGAGGAATATAAATAGAAGTTGGAATAACAGAAAGGGAGTCTATTCATTGTTTCTGATTGTAAAAGAGTTGAGGGCTCTTCGCTTCCTTTGAAGTGAGTTCTTGCAATTGATTTCTAGGGTTCATGGTGTGCCCACAATCCCTAATTTCAGTACCTATCTTGTCTAGTTCCTTTCTTCTAGTTTCCATCCCAGGTTCCTATCAATTGGTATCAGTTGTCAGTGTATATCCTGGGCACAAGCTTCCATGGTGCAAGGCAAAATGGACAAGGTGCGTCTTTTTGTTGTTGGGAGGGGGGGGTGATGATAGGACCCCATTAGTAAGGCAAGTCTATGTCAGGAGGGGTAATAGGGAAGTGGGCCCAGAGAGGTCAGTTCAGGAACTAACAACCAAGGCTGAATAAGGAAAGTTAGTTAGGAAATGAGTTGTTAGGGAAATATAAAAGGCAGTGAATCAGTTAGTGAGGGCTTTTTAGATTGTATAGTCTTTTGAGAGGGTGAGAGGACTCTTAACTTCCTCTAGAAGTAGCCACTGATACCTAACAGAATTTGTACCAATTCCTAGGGTTCTTGGTGATTTGCCAACAACCCAGTATCAATAAAACTTCCAATTCTTTCTTCATCTGTCTCTGGTACCAGTCCTAACACTTTGCCTCAAATCTGGTATCTTGAGACAGATGCGTCTAGCCAAGGAGTGGGGGCGGTTTTGTCCAAAGGGGGCAAACCAATTGCGTTTTTGAGCCAAGCATTGTCCCCGCAAGCTCAAAGGAAGTCCGTTTATGAACGTGAACTGATGGCAATAGTATTGGCCATGCAGAAATGGAAGCACTACCTATTGGGTCGTCACTTTGTGATCATGACTGACCAATGCAGCTTAAAGATTTTAACTGATCAGAGGCTGTTGGGTGAGGATCAGTTCAGATGGACACGCAACCTTATTGGCTTTGATTTTGAGATTCGGTATAGGCCCGGTTTAGAGAACAAAGCAGCAGACGCTTTGTCTCAAATGATATATAAAGGAATATCAGTGGCCCAGCCTAGCATGTGGAACACCATTGATTCAAAGATGCAAGCTAATACAACCCTGCAGGAGGTGTACAGAATTTGCAGCAAGGAACAGGAAAATTTCCTGGTTTCTCGCTGCAGCAGGGACGTCTTTTTCTATCAAGATAGGGTCGTTTTGCCTAGATCTTCGTCCCAAATTCCTATGTTATTGGATGAATTTCACAATACGGCCACAGGGCGACATTCAGGGTTCCTCCGCACCTATAAAAAGGTTGCAGCCTCATTCTATTGGCAGGGGATGCGCAAAGACATTAAGGACTTTGTGGCCAATTGCCAGATTTGCCAGCAGAACAAATATGAAGCCCTATCACCTGCAGGTTTACTCAATCCCTTACCTATTCCGGAGCATATTTGTACTGAACTGTCCATGGATTTTATTTCAGGTTTACCGCATGCTAAAGGGGTTGATACGATCATGGTAGTAGTTGATCGTTTGAGTAAATATGCCCATTTTCTACCACACTCTCACCCATTCACAGCTAAGGAGGTCGCTAGGGTGTTTGTCAAAGAGATTGTCCGGTTACATGGGTGTCCTAAGGTGATCATTTCTGACAGAGATCAAATTTTTCTGAGCCATTTTTGGTCTGAGCTGTTCCATAGCGCAGGCACTAAACTGAAGTATAGTACGTCGTACCACCCACAGACAAATGGCCAGACGGAGGTCACTAATTGCTGCCTGGAAACGTACCTCCGCTGCTTTGTCAGGCACAGGCCCAAACAATGGCCTGACTGGCTTAGTTGGGCTGAATATTGATTTAATACAACGTTCAACGCATCCACCCGAATGACACCTTTTCAGGCAGTATATGGTCACCCCCCACCTGTGTTGTTCAAGGGGTGAAACTTACCCTTCAAAGGTGCAGGAAGTGTAGGCAATGATGACCACAAGGGATGAGGTCTTGGCTGATTTGAAAGACAACCTAGCAGTAGCACAGCAGAGAATGAAACTGTTTGCTGACCATCATAGAAGACAAGTGTCCTATAGCATAGGTGATTGGGTGTTCTTGAAGTTGCAGCCATATAGGATGAAGTCCTTGGCTAGGAAGTCCAATGAGAAACTAAGGCCCCGCTATTATTGGGCCTTCCAAATCATTGAGAAGTTGGGACAAGTTGCTTATCGACTAGCACTACCACCAACATGCAAGCTCCACCCTGTATTTCATGTCAGCAGATTGAAGAAGGCTCTACCGCCTCAAGCACGCTCACAGGATTTACCTGAAGCACTAACAGAGGATGGAGAGTTATTGATGGAACCGCAGGAGGTCTTGGAGGTACACCACAGATCAAATGGGGTAGCGGAAGGGCTCATCTGTTGGAAGAATTTGCCAGAATTTGAAGATTCATGGGAGCTCCTTCCAGACTTGATGCAGCAGTTTCCTGAGTCCCACCTTGGGGACAAGGTGGTTGTCCATGGGGGGTAGTGTTAGAGACAGATTCTATGGGCAGAAGTATAGTAGGAGGTATCGAGGAGTGAGGGCCGAAAATAGGCCCAAAAGGGTAATAGGCTGTTAATAAAAGGATAGAAAAGGGCGGGAAAGTTAGTTAGGTGGTTCAGAAGTTGTTAGGCTATAGGAGGAATATAAATAGAAGTTGGAATAACAGAAAGGGAGTCTAGTCATTGTTTCTGATTGTAAAAGAGTTGAGGGCTCTCCACTCCCTCTGGAGTGAGTTCTTGCAATTGATTTCTAGGGTTCATGGCGTTGCCCAGAATCCCTAATTTCAGTACCTATATTGTCTAGTTCCTTTCTTCTAGTTTCTATCCCGGGTTCCTATCAAATAAATTGCCACGTCATTTTAAAAAAGATGACATGGCAATTTGTTAAATTTTTATTAGATGACAACGTAAAGTTGTTTTCCTGTTAGCGCATGAAAATTGTTCTCTAAAGGAAAGAGGCACACAAATTTAAGGAAAGAATTTACCATACAATTGTAAGACCTGTGATGTTATATAGAACAGAATATAGGGTGGTGAAAAGCAAACAAAATAAGTTCGATGTTGTAGAGATGAGGATGTTATGTTGTATAAGTGGACACACAAAGCAAGATGAAGAAAGATTGCATTACACCCATTGTAGACAAAATGGTAGAATCTCACCTAATGGTCATGTAAAGAGAAGACTTGTAGAAACTCCAATAAGAAGAGTAGATTTGATGGAGTGTAACTCAATGATTAAAGGTAGAGAGAGAGAGACCAAAAATAACTATAGACTAAGTCATTAAGAAGGACTTGGTTTTAAATGACCTGTCTACACACATGGCCTTTAATATGACACAATAATACCGTTTGATCCATGTAATTGACCCCCATCTAATAGACAAAAGCTTGGTTGTTGCATTTAAGTATTAGAAACCATAATTATTATATAAATATAAAAAATAAATGAAGAGACCAGCCTAGTTGGGCGAATAGGCTTTTTCAAAGGCCTAATCCTAGCTTGCTTAGTTTAATAGGCCTTTCTCAAAGCCTTAGCCTGTCTTGTTCTTGATAAAAGGTGTAGGTGAAGGTATGTCAAAAAAATGGATTCTGTCATAGCCCCCTAAAGTGGCCTATTTCCACCACTACAAGTAATTTGACCTAAAATCATTAAAAGAATAGTATTCAAGAGATAAGCTGTGCAGAAAAATGGAAGATGTTACAAGCAGTAAATAACATCTATGAACACTGGACAGACTCTAGGATTATCTTCAGGAGTTTGGATGTTATTCAAAGTTTCAAACATCATCTAAGATCATATATTTGTGATCAGCAAGAACAAAACTAAAAAGAATACAACAGTGCTTTCTCTTTAAAAACTTTAGGTACATTCTCATGTCTTTATATGTTTCAGGCCACATAGCAAACTGAAATGAGGCATTTAGGGGAGATCCATGGGTTAGCCCTATAAACAAAGCAGATTTGGATCTGAATTCTAGGTTCTTTAATCTGAAATGAGGCATATAGGGAGAACTATGCTCAGTTTGGCCAGAAGAATGTGTGTACTAGTGAGATTTTTTTTTTTTCCCCTCTCCTCAGGTTTGCAAGGAGCTACAGCAGAGTAAAAATCAAAGAAGCAGATTTTCATATGCAGACAACAAAAATGAAAATATTCCAATATAAAGCCCACTTATATACATGATACAACTTTAAAGATGTTATCAATATTTTAACACATCCGTTGAGAATATTATTACCAGATAAGAAATTCCATTTTGAAGCTTTTGTACATGAGCCACAACACTAAAGATCGTGACATTCATTATCACCTTATTGATGAAGAGAATATGTATTGGGTGAAAAACAAGATCACAAAGGGAGTTTTAAATGACAAAATACCATTAGAATTGCCAAAGGGTTAAAATACTCAAAAGATTCAGGCATGAATATAGTTGAATAACATAGGAATGTGGCCAACGGTAGAGAGCAGACTTTTACGAGGAAAGCCAAATTCTAACTACAAAATTACAAAAACAATATCGTGCAATTCATCTCTATCATTTCATATAATAACAGATTCATAATTTTAATGCCAACCTCACGATTGCTAAGCTGATCTAGTTGGTAAGATCCATGCAACCGCAGCATTTTCACCTGCAAGTGAAAGCCAACTTAATATGCAGTCCTGATTTACAAGGAAACATCATATGCTGCAGAAAAATGAAAGAAATACATTAGCCTTTACTGACCACAATATCAAGCCAACCAACTGACAGTGCAGATGACATCACTTCCCAATATTTAGGATCATCCTCAATCACCTGTACAAACAATTTTCATAGTTTTACTTCTCCAGCCTCAGAGAATTGATTATACACATTGATTATAAACAAAAAAACTGATAAGACATGGGATGATGTAATAACTATAAAATATGAACACACCATTTTGGTGCTGTGCCCATGTGTACAACCCACTAACGACACACATCTATACCATACATGTGAAATTTAAAAAATACTTTTTTGACTTCGACACAACATAGACAAGGCCATTTAAAATTTAAGGAAAAAACACAAAGGTTGGATTTAGAGGGCAAGCCTCAACGCAACGGTAAAGTTGCTTCCTTATGACCTAGAGGGGTTTGGGGAGGGTAGATGTATGCAACCTTGCCCCCGCAAGTGGAGAGGCTATTCTAGGATTTAAACTTGTGACTTCCAAGGCTGCCCATTTTACACAAAGGTTGGGTTTAAGTCCGTTTGAAACTTTTAAGCAATTTTTAATTATGCAAAAATAAAATAAGCCAAGGATGAAGCTTATACATATGATACTATGAATAATGAATCTTTCTCCTTAAATTTGTTTGCGTTCTACAATTTTGAAAACCTGTTGTGTCCCCCTTATCTGTATCGTGTTATGTTGCATGGCCATATCAATGTTTGTGCTGCATAGGGTAATAAATAATATTTTTATAGAATCACTCTCTAGAATACAAAAACAAAATCCCAACCTTACACGAAGACTCTACAGGTCTTTCACCTCATGTAGTAGGTGTTATGTATGAGTAGGTTTAGTTCAGAAACAATTGCTGATGTACCCTTACATTGTTGGGTAGCTAACTCTTAGTGAACTCTGGATGTATACCGCAAATAATTCCACCTTGGAACAGTTTCTTAAGTGATATGTTTCCAGGGATTTGGCTAGATAAGGAAGCTAAAAGTTTTGTAGCACTGAGGGTTTTGAGCTGTCACTGGAGTATTTGGCTGGTGTTGAATTCCAACAACTTTACAGGGGAAACTTTAAATATGTAAAGGGTAGGACTGTTTTATGGTCTCGCTTTTGTTCATTAATCATCATTACATCAAAAATCTACTTCATAAAGGTAGAGATATTGGACAGACTTGTTCATTTTTCAGCCTCTAATTCTCTGTTTTTATTTCAGATTCCCTGCTTAGTAAGATAACTTATACTTGAGGTCAATGTACTAAGAAAAAAATTATTGTACCCCAATTTGTATTGCCAAAATATCTTCAGACTAGAGGATTGGAATAACAGAATCTAGAGTCTTACCATTTTACTCCTGGACTAGTTTTTCACCCTTTAAATCACATATAAAGCCCAAAAGTATATCTCACATCCTCGTCGAGGCAATTATTGATTTCAGCTTCATTGAAATTAATGGATCTCTAACTGAAACTTATAAAATAGGGAATTGCCCCACTTCTGTACAGAGTAAACTTAATATCAATCATATAGTTTTAAATGCTATTTTCGCGTTTTTGTAAGCTTATCTCTGATCACTGTCATAAGACTATATAAATCATAATAATACTTTCACTTAATTACAAAAATAAAAGAAAATAAAAAAAAGGGAAGGGGCACATGCAAATATGGTCAGAGACCTGTATGTTGACAAGCTCTTTCTGAAAACCAAGGAGCTTGCCATAAACTGTTTCCTGTGTACTTGAAAAGAGTCTGTCATAATCCTGTCATTAAATGCAACCATTTACTTAATATGCATGTGATCAACTTTAAGAAAAGAAAATAAGTTTGAAATTACAAAACCAATCAAGAATACAATAGAGATCATTACAGCTAACCAATCAACAAGCCTTTCAGGTAGCCACGCTTGAGATTGCTTGTCTGCATAAAATATTTCCATCAACTCCCACGCAGCTTTCAAACATGTCGGCTCCTCACCTTTCTACAGCAAGTGTTAAAAGGTGACTAACTTCTTGGTATCATAAATCCCACAAAGCTGGTCTCAGCTGAACTCCACACAGTAAGACAATTCAGAAACTACAAGAACTTCAAAACAACAACAGTACCTTGACAATTTCACTCGGGTCTTCAATTATCGGACTAGGCAGCAACTTTGGCCCACCAAGAAGTGAAGTTATGTCCTTGCTATACTCAATCACATGCTCCCACCTGATTGTAAGACAAAATAGTAACTTATAGTCAACTAGTACCACTTACAGTCATGAAACTTCACAATCACATGACTGTCAACCCGCAAAAATATGCTAAATTCAAAAACTCATAAAATTATGTCAGTAATTTCCAATTTCACCCAATTTGAAAGTGCAACCATTTGGAGGATGTGCTCCTTGGTCCTTGTGAGATGAAGTCAAGTTAGATGAATGATACTAAAACTGAAGGGTACAACCTCAGCATTCAGTTTTGATATTAGGATAACAGAATAAGCAGACCTTCAACTTCAAATGTTAATAATTACTGAAACAAATAAGCATCAGAATTGAATGCATCTAATAACTTATACTACACTAGGGAACAAACCAATTTTCATAGAAGGTTTTCAAAAAATCAGAATCTAAAATCTCACAAGCATAACAGCTAGAGGTCACTTACCAATCTAGATGATACGGCGAAGGAGCCTTCGACATCGCCGAAAGAGCACTCCGGCGGCTCTGAAGCAGGGCGAAGGGGGCGACGGAGCCGTACGCAATGCGTCGCCACTGCGCGTCCGGGATCTCCGGGTCTCCGCCGCCGAGCTTGACTTCGAGGACCTTGCCGCCGCCGGCATGGTCTTCGGGGCTTCTAGAAGGTTCAGCGGAGGGAGAGGCGAAGAGGGAGACGCGGAGGGAGTTGCCGCGGGACCAGGAGATGGCGACGCGGGAAATCGGAGGGGCGAGGCCGTGGTGGAGAGGGTAGACCGCCAGCGAGTCTCTGCTGTCGTCGGAGAATGGAACCAGAGCGCCATTGCCTACGGTGTCGGAAGCGACGCCCGGCATTCTATTGAAAGGGGACCGTGTTTTAGGGCTCTGGGTTTTGCGGGTATAGAAGTATTCGTAAAGAAGACGCAACGCTATTAACTCACACCCAAAATAAAAAATTAAAAATTAAAAATGATAAAATAATAAAAAATTAAAAAAAAAAAAAAAAAAAAACAAGAACAACGGAGAGAGAAAGAGTATAGAGACGGTCTGCTATATTTCACTCAAATTCCACTTTGCGTTTGTTTAGGCAGAAGGTAATTACTTGAACCCCGGTTTGCATTATTTTAACCAATATTAGGACATTGTTTTAGAGTGTGTTTAGTTAAGCATTTTTTTCCCAAAAAAATTAATTTTTTATTAAAAATTATTTTTATATAAATTATTCATCTTAATTTCTATTCAAAAGTAAAATATATATATATATATATTTTACTTTTGAATAGAAATTAAGATGAATAATTTATATGAAAAGTAATTTTTTTTTTTCAAAAGTTGAAAAATCACTTTTTATCCTAAAAATTGGAAGAGAAAAAAACACTCTTAAAAGGGAATCATCTTCAAACAATAATACAGAGCTTTATTATTTATATCTATCTATCTATATTATAAAGAAAAATATTATTTAAAATATTTATGTATAGATATAGTATATGAATTTGAGTGTGAGTAAGTTTTACAATACATATATATTGAGATAAAAATTGTTGAATATATTTATATGAGACACAGATTTATCTATTTGTATATATTCCTATAATCCTTGGATGGCCACTGATGTTAAAATGGCTTTAGAAGTGTTGGCCGTTGCCAAAGCTACCGGAAGAAGGTATGAAATTATCCATATTAAGTAGCTCCCTCTCCCTGTAGGTTGGTGTACACTTAATACTAATGGCTCATTTATATTCACCTCAAGTTATGCTGCTTGCATGGAATCCTCAGAAAATCATTTTAGTAATTTCTTGGTTTTCAAGCTCGGCTGGGCAACTGCTCAATCACTTTAGCGGAACGTTGGGGTATTTATGTAGGGCTGAGTCAAAGAAAATCCACATCGAGTTTGAATCCTTCTGTGCTCTAAAGCTCATCACTGACAAGGAGGAGGTCCAGCATTCTAGCCGATTAATTATAAAGGCAATCAATGAGCTAATGGCAAAGGATTGGGATGTGCAGGTGCAACATATATTCAGAGAAGCCAACCACTGTGCAAATAGCCTAGCTACAAATGCGCATGACAATGTGCATGCAGTTACTATTTTTTCAATTCTTCCTCATTTTATTTCATCTAGTGTTCAAGTAGACTATGTTGGGGTTTCATTTGCCTGTTCTACTTCTGTGTAAGTGTTTTTTCTCTTGGGCCTAAGGCTCCGAAGTTTATCAGAAAAAATATTTACATGAGATGTGTTATATGTGATGTTAAAAAATTATGTACAAATAATATAACTTTATCGTAAATATAAGGAGCTCGCTTCACATGGTGTAGCTAGAAATATCATTGCTACCCATGCTTCAACTGTGATGGTGCTATATAGTAATAGAAAAAGGGGCTATTTATGGCCTTTTTGCCAAGAAGATGGTTGCTTTTGATTTTTTTTTGTGTGAAATGATAGTTTGCCTAGTTAGAGAGACAAACACCCAATTGAGGTTTATTTGGTTTGGGTTACTTATGTCTTTATACAATTTTTCCAATAATACCCTTAATTGTAAGTCAATCTTTGCACTAAAAGGATTCATTTAGGGACATGTTAGTCTTTGTTGAATAAAATTTTGATTTATTTTTCCTAAACTACAAAATAGTCCCTACTTTTAGATTGAAGAATATGTGAAGAAGGCCATTGGATTATGTTTTTTAGGAGTGTCAAAAGTTCTCTCTTTTTCTTCTACTTTGTTTCTCTCCTTTCACCTTCGCCCAAAAAAAGACAAAGTGTGAGTGAGAATGAATGTTAACTTCCTCACTTCCTCTTAGGACAACACCGTCAAGCTCTAGACCCGCAATCCCCCTATTGGCTTTGCACTTTCAAGGAGCACTACTATATATTGCATCTACTCCTTTCTTCAAAACCCCTACCACTTTGCTTTCACCTGGTGTAACAATGCCCTCCGCGTACGGGATGTCCAAGAACCCTCTACCACCATAGTCCTCAATCCACACGAGTTTGCGGTCCTCACCTGCGATTAGAACAAGTATGATCATAATGTTATCACAAATTCCGCAATGGACAAGTTGATTAAGGTTTGCGAAGTGAAGAGCTTTAAGGTTTCATTCCTCTTCAATTTTGTTCCTCCACTAAAAGGATGAACATTACTAATTTGAGGAAATGGAACTCAATGCCTCTCTTATTCTTGAGAAGATTGAGAATTTTACTCAAAAGGTGGCTATGTACATAACTATATTATACATTGTGTGAAGCTTAAAATAATACTCTCTGGAAAATTAACTCTTTGACATTCCTAAATAATGGTTTGCATATGGGTTTCTGAGCTCTTATGATTAGGGAAGATAATGTTCATGGAATTTAGCAATGAATTTGAAGAGAAACAGATTATGTGAGCTATGAAGTTGACCTTGAAAATTCAAAACTTATATGGAGTTCTTTTTACTTTATTATTATTGTCATTTTTTTTTTTTTGGACTTCTATGGTAAGATTCTTTTAACTTGATCATATGTAGGACTCATAAGGAGCAAGTTAAAAATGGTAGGAAGAAATTAGAGAATTTTAATAGCCATTGCAATGAGGCTAATATGTACAATTTTAGCTCGACGGATGGCAATTCAGCAATAGCGTAAGCAGTTTTTTTAATGTATTTCCTCTTTGAAATTGCCTTTGCTTGAGTTTAGCTAGCCTTGACCAATTGTCAGAGGATGATTTGAGCTTTATTAAAGCTTAACAATGTTGAGAGGTTGATATTGAGATGTTCATGTGTAGCTTTTCAAGCATCTATTAAGTGAAATTTGTGAGGTTTATAATCTGTCTTTCCCCTTACTTGGAACCAATTGGTGCATCCTTAGGAATAATCTCTTTTTATTGGTATACATAGAAATACATAAATGGTTGAATGACAAGTTAATTTGCTCTGATAGCGCAACCAATTTAGTTAGCCGTCCTTAGCTTGGGAGCAAGTGAAAAAGTAAAAATCTTTTATGGAATAACTACCATTTTGACCCTTAAAAGATCAATTCAGTAACAAATTAGTTTCTGAAAGATGTTTTATTAGCTTCTGGTACTCCTATGATGACTTCTGTTATTGCTAATGGGCTTTAGTAGTATTAACAAAAAAAGGTTTTAGGAACTAATTTGTTAGCATATTGATCTTTTAAGAATTAATTTGTTAGCACATTGATCTTTTAGGGGCTAATTTATCAACATATTAATGATTGAGGTACTACAGGCTAATAAAATATCTTTTAAGGACTAGTTTAATTTGTTAGTATTTTAATTTTTTGAATGTCAAAATAGTAGTTCTCCTAACTTTTAAATAATTTCTTCATTTAAATTAAATATATATTTTTTAAGTATAACAAGAACGTTAAATAAGTACTATCTAAATGCTAATCAAAGATATATAGTTTTTTAAAAAAAAAAATTATTGGGCCATGTTTTTAATGTTGAATTATTTGTACCATTTTATAATTATACCTTTGATTTATGTAATGACAGAAATAGTCAAATACCATGTTAATTTTTAATAGAAATACTTCAATACCATCTAAATTGCAGGACATATAACCATTATGGAGAAAGAAAAAAATGTGACCTTCAATCATGTAATGCTTTAATCAAAACTTGACATTACACTTATGAAAATCATACTTCCTAAAAGCATTACACTATCTATATGGTTCTTGCTTGAAGTTGGTCCAGTGGGATAGAGATGCTCCTCTATGTATTATCAAAGCCAATACAATGAGCTTCATAATAAAGTATTCACATGGACAATAGAAAATGATACCATTCAAGTTGAAAAATCATGAGTTTAACAATAAAGTGACTAGATTCCTTACTTGTGACACCATGTTAATTATTATTGTTATTATGGTGGCACCTAGTGCTATTACCTAAGCCAATTCACCAAGAAACTATCAATTATGTGGGAAAGCATTTTGAATAGAAATGAAATTCATGATTACTATGCAAAGCCAATTGTTAAAGTGGTGTTATAATTAGTACAAAGACAAGAACAAAATAAGATACATAATTCAAACGTAGAACTATTTTATGATGACTAAAGAAAACTTACGAATAATTTCTTCGTTTGAATTATATATTTTTCAGTTCAATAGGAATGTAAAGTAAGTGCTATCTAAATGTTGATAAAAAATATTTAGAATTTTTTAAAAAAAGTTATTGACCATATTTTGAATAGTGAATTATTTTTACCATTATCTAGTTAACCTTGTTATTGAAGATTGCAAGGTGAAAAAAATTAGAATAACCCAATTTTAATGAATCCAAGTTTTATTTGTCATATACTTGATTGCATAATTGTTGACACCAAAAAATTGTTAAGTGCCCTCGGCTGAGGACAAAATTTAGCCGAGTGTGGTTTTCACTCTAACCCTAGCACTAGTTGAGTCATAAGCTAGCATGGCTGAGGACATAGCACAAGTACTAATCAAGCCAAGTACAAGTTCAAGTGACTGGTGAGCCAGGACGAGAAACAAATTCGGAATACAAAATAGTGGATCTCAAAGAGCCTAAGAGGACTCTCGGATGAAGGTTTCTAAGTCCAATGTTTAGAATGCAAATACAGATTATACAAACACGTGTCAGCCTCTATGCAACACAGCCTGGACAAGCAAGCCATCCAAGGTAGCTATGGCAGATATCAAAGGGCAATTATGGAAGAGGTCTTGCTTATCAATAGAACAAGACCCAACCAATGTAGGGGTCCATACCTCAAATCCAAACTTATAGCATTTTTACTTATACTTTTGGCCCTTCCTTTAAGTTTTACACCAATTTAGTTTCAGCCTTTTTGGTCTTTTAGCCCTTTTACTAGTAATAGTTTCTTTCATTAAGCTTTCCACACGAATTGGCCATAGTAGCTTAAGAGAGACCCCCATTGTAATTGGTTAGATATTTAATACAAAGTTTGCTGATTGCATTTCGTCTTTGTTCTATTTTTGGTTTTGGAATTTGTTCTCAAATTGATCTTAGCCAAGTGCTTTCTTTGAGTAACTTGGGAATCCATATCTAAGAAGCAGATTTCCCTCCTTGGAGTAATCATTTGACTCTTGGAATCAAGGGCTCAAGCTAGCTGATTTCAAGGTCTAACAAGCCTAGCTCATAAACCTTGTAGCCAAAAATAACCCAAACATATTTTTGGCAATAGATCACTGAACGCTTACAAAGCCCGAATTAGATTATACTTAGCTTATGATCTTAAGATTAGAAAAGACAATTATGCCAAGTTTATAACCATCAAAACAGAATAACCAGAGGATTGGAGGTTCACAGGTGACCACATCGGCAGCACCTTGTACCCCTCCAAGGGGCATAGGTTCACAGCTGATGCAAGATGCCATGGCCTAGTAGTGGTTAGCATGGCTATTTCTTCCTCAAGCAATTCCCTAGCATCAAGGGAAAGAAGAGGGCAATCAACTATTATGACCACGTCTTTCATATGTGATCAAATTGATATGGGGCTAAATGATATAATGCTTGAATTATTTAAGCAATTAGGCGATATTGTTAAGCCCATGGTTCACAATGAGATCCAAGTAGCTTAACAATAGGCTAATATAAGAGATGATTCTACATTAGCTGCACCTTGGGAAAATATTGCTAGTGGTAACACCTCAGCTAATCAGCTAATGGGGCTACCTGCCTAGCCACCAAACTAGCTATACAGACAAGTATGCAGGCCACCCAATGTTTTATGGAGCATTGGATTGCCGGTAGTGTCCACTAACTCAAGTGGGAATACATGGAGCTCAACCCATGATCCACTTGTAATGGGCAGTTTCGAAATGAATAGGAGTATGGATGCGGGTAGATACAACCGTTACACTATGGCTTCACCATACTCAGGAGCAGTTAATAGCACTAACACTCGATATGCTCAACAACTGCCCTTAACCATTGATGAGGACACAAAAGCCCAAGCCCAAGCCCAAACTCAAGCCCAAGATCCAATACAAGGCCTAGGAGGACCCATGGCAAGAGCTAAAGCAAAGAAGGCCCAAGAAGCTATCAAACATGTGATTCTCTCCTTGTTGGAAGCCCAAACACAATTTGAAGCCCAATATCCAAATGAAGCCCAACACATGAATCTGAGGGTTTACACATGCATAACCCACTTGGAATGAAAGGAAAAGAGCCCAAAGAGTCAATCTGAATTTGCAAGACTTTAGTTGTTTATTTTATTTTTCTATTGATATGTTGTGATAAAAAAATATAAATTATTTGAAGCAGGATTAGAACCCAAGCACTTGAGGCTGAATATGTCTCCTTAACCACTGGAACATATCAGTAATGCTTATGCTAAGGGGTTTTGCTTTTTAGTTTTGTTAATTCTCAGGGGCAAACTCTCAAACTAATTTGTATTAAAACATTTGGAGATCAATACAGGGCAGAATACGTATGTTGCACAAATTGTGAGTTTTACTCTGCTAGGGTTCTTCCTTGCATCTTTTGATCTTATCAAGAATCCTCCAATTCTTGTGGCAATCATTCTTGGCTTATCAAACTAGGTTTGTGGCACTATTCTTATCTTGTTTCTTTTTCATCAATTTCACGTCAATTTTCCCAGAATTCGTCTTAATTATCTCTTGCTCATATCTCGAGTTATACGTATTGTTTTTCGGTGATTCTTGAGTCTAAATTGTGTTTCAGAACGTCAGCTTTCTTCTCATTTTTGAATCGTCCAATTCCAAGACTTGTAGCATGAGATACATGCTTGTGTTAACTTCGTGTTGAATTTGCATTTTGCTGCCGCAATCTTTTGTTTCTTCTTCTTTTTATTTCAATTTCTTCTGTCCAAGTCCTAGATAGATCCTAATTCAAGAGGCTTAAGATACAAAACTCATCATTTGGTATCAGAGCTAGTCACTAGGGGTAGTTGTGGATGTGAATTTAGAGGAAAAAGGGGCTGTTTAGGTGATGTTTTTGCAGAAGAAAAATGCAGAAATTTGATTGCTTGAAGGCTGCAAGGAGACGTTGCATTGGCTGGCAAGTAGGTACTCATAAAACCCTGATTTTAATTGCTTGTTTGAAGCCTAATTTGAAGGAATTCAAATTCTGAATTGGAACTATTTAGAGGTTAATTTGGTGCTGAAATTTACATCAAGTGTGGCTGGGATTTGTTGAACAATTGTTAGTGATTTGAAGGATAAAATTCCGCATTCATATTTTAAAAAAAAAACAAAGGGAAAAGAAGGAAAATAGAATTGAAGTTAAAAAAAAAAAAGGGAGTAAAGTGGAAGTGACTGAAGTTGACATGGGAAACTTGAGTTGGTAAAAAAAAAAGAAATTGAGTTCTTGAGCTATATTGAAATTCTGGATTTAGAGGGCTTGAAATTTCTTTTAACTAAGTTTCTTTGATCTATTTCTTGTTTCTAAGTTGATATCCTTGTTCCTTTGGTTGTTAATCTTTTGTTTGTGGTAATTTGTGTTCCTTTGTTCTTCTTAGTTGAAGTTTGTACCTTTGCTATCCTAAACTTATGAGTTTGTTTTCTTTTCATTTTCTTAAGTTGTGCCTTGTGTCTTGTCTCATATCTATTTTCCATAGAGTCCGTATTTATCTTTCTTGTCTTGTGTTTGCTGCCCTTTAGTGATTCTTGACAATTGATTGTTTGATCTAGTAAGAACCTTAAGCTAGAGGAAGAGTGGAAAAAGGCAGGAGAGTTACATTACATAAAAGCCAATTTTGAGTGCAACAAACACGAGTGATACATCTTTAAGAGTGTAAACACATGAGACGTGTGGTGAGGTCCTACTGCTTTCACTGTTGTTTTCTTTTTAGTTGAATTATGGCAGGAACAGGTACTGATGGTAACCCTCATCCTGAGGGAAACAACAGATTGTTAGTGGAGGCTATTACAGCTCAAATGGAAAGGATAATGAGGGAGCATATAGAGGAGTTATATGAGAGAATTGACCGTTTAGAAAATCAAGGACATCATGATGATGATGGAGCTAGAAGGAGGCTCAATGGAAGAAGGAGAGAAAATGAGAAAGAACCAAGAGGAAACCGAGATGAGGGAGTGAGAGTTACTATTCCACCGTTTAAGGGTAAAAGTGATCCTGAAGCTTATGTAGAATGGGAGATGAAGGTAGAACAAATTTTTTCTTGTCATACCCTGACTGAAGAGAGAAAAATTTAATTGGCTATCTTAGAGTTCATAGATTATGCCTTGGTGTGGTGGGATCAATTTCAAAAGGAGAGAAGGAGGTATGGAGAGCCTATGTTGCAAACTTGGGAGGAGTTGAAAAGAGTCTTGAGAAGGAGATATGTGCCATCCCATTACCACAGGGAATTACATAATAGGCTGCAAAGACTTATCCAAGGTAATAGGAGTGTGGGTGAGTATTATAAGGAGCTAAAGATAGCCATGATCCGAGCCAATGTTGAGGAGGAAAGGGAGTCTACTATGACAAGGTTTCTTAATGGGTTGAATGAAGAAATAAGGGATGTAGTGGAACTTCAAATTATATTTAGATTGAGGACCTAGTCCATCAGGCCATGAAAGTGGAGCAACAATTAAAAAGAAAAAGTGTGAGGAAGAGTACTTCAAACTATGATAACTCTAGATGGAAGGAGAGGTTTAAGAAGGAGGGAACTTCATCTAATAAGACCCTAAGGGCAGCATCACAACCAACCCAAAACAAGGGCAAAGAAGTGGCCAACAAGTCTCGGTCTAGAGATATAAAGTTTTTTAAGTGTTTGGGTAGAGGACACATAGCTTCTGAGTGTCCTACTAAGAAAGTTATGGTGTTAAAAGATGATGGGGAAATCACAAGTAAGAGTTCTCAATCTGAACCATCTAGTGAGGAAGAGAGTGAGGAAGAGGAGAAGGTTCTTGAGGGAGATTCATTCATTGTGAGGAGGATGCTAGGAAGGATAGCTAAAAAAGATGAGGGAAGCCAAAGAAATAACATTTTCCATACTAGATGCCTTATCCAAGGGAAGTTGTGTTCTTTGATCATAGATGGAGGGAGTTGCACAAATGTGGCTAGTGCTAGGATGGTGACAAAGATGAATTTGGAGACCAAACCCCACCCTAGACCTTATAAGTTACAATGGTTAAGTGAGCAAGGTGAGATGAAGGTGGATAAACAAGTAAAAATTGAGTTTTCCATTGGAAGGTATGTGGATAAGATCATTTGTGATGTAGTTCCTATGGAGGCTAGTCATTTGTTGCTTAGGAGACCATGGCAATTTGATAAGAAAGCTCACCATGATGGACACACCAACAAGTACACCTTTGTCCATAATGACCACAAGATCACTCTTGTTTCATTGTCTCCTAGAGAGGTTTGTGAGGATCAAAATACAATGAGAGAGAAAAGAGAGCAAGAGAAAAAAGAAAGAAAAGAAAATGAAAAAGAGGGTGAAAAGAGTGGCCGAGAGCTAAAAGAGAAAAAGAGTTCAAAGAAAGAGAGAAAAGAAAGTGGAGAAAAGAAAGAGAGGAAAAATGCTCTGTTTGTGAAAAGTGGAGAAGTGAGGAGAGTCCTTTTGGCAAGAAAATCCATGCATATTCTATATAGTAAGGACGTCACTTCACCTATTCATAATTCTGTTTCTAACCTTGATCTGTCAAGTAGTGTTGAATCTATTTTGCATGATTTTCAAGATGCATTTCCTGAAGAAATACCACCAAGACTTCCACCATTGAGAAGCATTGAACATCAAATTGATTTAGTTCCAGGAGCTGTGTTGCCTAACAGGCCAGCATATAGGAGTAATCCCCAGGAGACCCAAGAAATTCAAAGGCAAGTTGCTGACTTGATTAGCAAAGGTTGGGTTGAAGAGAGCTTGAGCCTTTGTGCTATACCTGTTATATTGGTGCCCAAAAGGGATGGAAGCTGGAGGACGTGCTTTGATTGCAGAGCCATTAACAACATCACCATCAAGTATAGACATCCCATTCCCAGGTTAGATGATCTTCTTGATGAGCTGTATGGTTCTTGTTATTTCTCTAAGATTGATTTGAAAAGTGGATATAATCAGATTAGGATAAGAGAAGGTGATGAGTGGAAAACAGCTTTTAAAACCAAGTATGGCCTGTATGAGTGGAAAGTAATGCCATTTGGTTTGACAAATGCCCCTAGCACCTTCATAAGATTGATGAACCATGTATTGAGAGAGTTTTTAGGGAAATTTGTGGTTATTTACTTTGATAATATTCTTGTATATAGTAAAAATTTGGATGAGCAGTTGCATCATTTGAAATCTGTTTTGCATGTGCTTAGAAAAGAAAGATTGTATGCTAATTTGGAAAACTGCACATTTTGTAAGGACCATGTTGTGTTCTTAGGATTTGTGGTTAATTCTAGTGGAGTGCATGTAAATAAAGAAAAAATAAAAGCAATCTAAGAATGGCCAACTCCTAAAAGTGTGAATGAGGTAAGAAGTTTCCATGGGCTTGCTAGTTTCTATAGGAGGTTTGTTAAGGATTTTAGTACCATTGCTGCACCTCTAAATGAACTAGTCAAGAAACATGTGGGATTTAAATGGGAAGAGTGTTTGCCACATGTTGAGTTTGCTTATAATAGGGCAGTACAAAGTATTACTCAGCTTTCACTGTTTGAAATTGTTTATGATTTTAATCCTTTGACTCCTTTGGATTTATTGCCTTTACCTAACATTTCTCAATTGAAAGATAAGTCCGGGCACGAAAAAGCTGATTATGTCAAGAAGTCGTATAAGAAGATCAAGGCCCAAATTGAGAAGAAAATGGAAAGGTATGCTAAACATGCAAACAAAGGAAGGAGGAAGGTAACATTTGAACCAGGTGATTGGGTATGGGTACACTTCAGGAAGGAAAGATTTCCATCTCAACGGAAGTCTAAGCTGATGCCAAGGGGAGATGGATCTTTCCAAGTATTGGCCAAGATCAATGATAATGCCTATAAGATCGATCTGCCAGGTGGGTATGGTGTGAGTGCTACTTTTAACGTGGCTGGCTTGTCCCTCTATGATGCAGGTGATGACTTACAGGATTTGAGGATAAATGCTTCTCAAGAAGGAGGGAATGATGAGGATACAAAGGCCCAAGCCCAAGCCCAGACTCAAGCCCAAGATCCAATACAAGGCCTAGGAGGACCCATGGTAAGAGCTAAAGCAAAGAAGGCCCAAGAAGCTGTCAAACATGTGATTATCTCCTTGTTGGAAGCCCAAACACAATTTGAAGCCCAATATTCAAATGAAGCCCAACACATGAATCTGAGGGTTTACACATGCATAACCCACTTGGAATGAGAGGAAAAGAGTCCAAAGAGTCAATCTGAATTTGCAAGACTTTAGTTGTTTATTTTATTTTTCTATTGATATGTTGTGATAAAAAAAATATAAATTATCTGAAGCAGGATTAGAACCCAAGCACTTGAGGCTGAATATGTCTCCTTAACCACTGGAACATATCAGTAATGCTTATGCAAAGGGGTTTTGCTTTTTAGTTTTGTTAAGTCTCAGGGGCAAACTCTCAAACTAATTTGTATTAAAACATTTGGAGATCAATACAGGGCAGAATACGTATGTTGCACAAATTGTGAGTTTTACTCTGCTAGGGTTCTTCCTTGCATCTTTTGATTTTATCAAGAATCCTCCAATTCTTGCGGCAATCCTTCTTGGCTTATCAAACTAGGTTTGTAGCGCCATTCTTATCTTGTTTCTTTTTCATCAATTTCGCGTCAATTTTCCTAGAATTCGTCTTAATTATCTCTTGCTCATATCTCGAGTTATACGTATTATTTTTCGGTGATTCTTGAGTCTAAATTGTGTTTCAGAACGTCAGCTTTCTTCTCGTTTTTGAATCGTCCAATTCTGAGACTTGTAGCGTGAGATATGTGCTTATGTTAACTTTGTGTTGAATTTACATTTTGCTGCCGCAATCTTTTGTTTCTTCTTCTTTCTATTTCAATTTCTTCTGTCCAAGTCCTAGATAGATCCTAATTCAAGAGGCTTAAGATACAAAACTCATCAACCATTGTGAGAGGACTAACATATACTTATGCAAACCAAAATATGTGTTTACAACCTCAGAATCCATACACACAAACCCAAACTGCAAATCCTCAACTAAATACTGACATTCCTCAATCCCAAAATTTTAATATGCAAGGCACTAGTAATCAAGTGGCCTATAGGCAAGAAACTCTATCATAAGCTCCATCTTCGGTGCAGGTAGACCCCTGGGCAAATGGCCAGCCTTTGATGGACCTCAACATGATTGCTGAAGTTATCAAGCGACATTTTGGTGTCCAACTTAAGCCATTTAATAAGCCAGTCTATAGGAAGCTATAACTTGATTATTTTGATAGGATTCCGTTGTTGAGAGGCTATAAGACTCCAGGTTTCTCCACTTTCTCTAGTGAATATAAGAAGTCCACGATGGAGCATGTGAGTCGATTTATGGCTCAATGTGGTGAGGCAAACCAAAACGAATACTATAAGTTGCAGTTGTTCCCTTTATCTTTAACAGGGGCTGCCTTTTCTTGTTATTCCTCCTTGGATCCAAATTTAGTCCAAGGCTAAGCCAACATGGAGAAACTATTCCATAATCATTTCTATAAACCCCAACCTGAAGTGTCCATTGTTAAGTTGATAAGTCTCATGCAATTGCTTAATGAGCCAATGGTTGATTTTCTAGAGCCTTTCAGGAGAGTGAAGAGTCGATGTAGTGTGTAGTTGCCCAGGTTTGAGCATGTTACGGTAGTGGTGAACAATATGCACCCTTAAGTGAAAGAAAAATCGGTAGCCATAGAATACTTAGGCTTAGCACAACTATCATCTATAGCCTCCAAAGTAGAGCAATGCATTGTGGAGAAGGAGCAAAGAAGTCTAAATATGCTGGGCTTGGAGGGTCATAGATGATCTTAGTTATAGATTGCGACTCGGCCAAGGAGGACGTTTGGGAGGAGCTTGAGGTGTAGGCAAATATAATGATAGCCGAGTTTGTATATGGCAAGCTATATACCTGCCCTACTCTGACACCTTCCAAGGGTAAAGAGGTGGCTAAGCCCGAGAAAGAAGCTTATTTGTTTGACATTTCCAAAGCAAACCAGATATTTGATTGCCTTGTGAAAAACAAGCAAATTAAGCTCCTAGAAAGTCACAAGATCCCTCCAACCAATGAATTAAAAGGGAAGAAATATGTAAGTGGCACTATTCTTGGACTTACATTACCAACAATTGCACTGTCTTCTAAAATTCTATTCAAAAAGCTTTGAAGGAGGGTAGGCTCAAATTAGCCGAGAAAGGACAGATAATTGTAGACACCAATCCATTTAACTTGTCTATAAACATGGTATCCATGTCCATCACCCAGAAGGAGCAGAAAGAAGGAAAAGTCCCTAGATGGGAAAAGAAGCTCAAAGAGAAGGATAGGGCAGGGCCTTCTCGAAACATAGTGTAGAGGCCAAAAATTGTAAAACCACAAGAGACTAGGGGGCAAATTTCCAAAGAGGATTAGATACCATTACAAGTCCAAAAAAGAATCCAGCTACCCCAATCTAACCCAAGAAGCTAAAAATAAGAAAGGCAAAAAGTCTGAACAAGCTGCAACACCCAAAATCATTGATCATCCCTTGCCATAAGAGTTTAAGCATGTTGTAGAGTTTCATTTTGAGAAAGGGACTCCTTCCCTCAAGATCACAGTTCTAGACAATCAACAATCTCGGGCAAGAAAGATGATCAAGCCAAAAAGAGAGCTCAGAACAGAAACCACCATTAACTAGGACTCAAAAGAAGAGGTTGCAACAAAGAAGGACCAAAGAGAAGATAAAAGGCATAATGGCTATGCTCGAACAATCTAAGAAGATTGAGAGAAAGCCGGTAAGGTCCTCGATTACCATTCCCAAGGTAGAGCGAGCCACTAAATTGTCTGAGGATTTGGACAAAATGGTTGCCAAGCCAATGGAGGAGTAGGATGTTGAGGCTTTACTTGTTGAACCCACAAAATTCATTAGGGAAGGTGAGTATTTAGAAAATCTGCTGGATAACCTTTTAAATAATGATAATTTGTTGGATGAGCTTTAGGATGACCTAACTATCGTAGCTACGCTTGGGATTATTCCTCTAGAGTTTGCCGATCAAGATAGCAACTCTTGGTACTTGGGGGGAAACATAATGGTAGAAGAGGTTGAGTGTGTAGCTTTGATACCAGCAGAGCCAGAAGAGATAAAATTGAAGAAGTAGACCAAAGCTGGATACCTCAGGCCTCTCTACATCAAGGTTCATATGAATGAATGGTTAAGCTTTTAGGTAATTTCTCATTAGTGGATTTGGAATAAAATTTAAATTCACTTAAGTTTGAGTTTTTGGTGGCCCTGGTTCGTCCACCTAAAGTGTTGATGCGGCTTATCTCTGGCCACATGCTTCGGTTATTCCTCTGATAGGTCTATCTAGCTCCTGGGGATTATTCCCCTGGGTTTGTCATACCCAGAGACCACATAGGACCCTTGACTATTAATTCAATGTGTTTGGATACACACACACACACACACAATGTGAGTAATATTACACTTTTATTTAAAGTCAAGTATAGAAAATACCAGTTATAAAGTTATTACATATATTTTAGTTGTTTACTATTGTCGTGGAACCCACATAATCACAGAATTGAGCACTATTGCCCCTCTTGATACCCATAAACTTTTATTTACAACTTTGTCATTATAATCTAAAAATTGAAATTTTGCCATTCCTTTTTCTATGACTTCTTATTTACAGTTTTACCCTTACCCTAGCCTGAGCTTCCTTCTATCCTGGTCCGCCCCTAAGCCTCAGGATGTTACAGAGCTCATGCATACAAAATTGAGGATGAGCGAATACACATCATGCCAAGTTGACTATTAGCTTTATCTTTTTTCATTTTTACTTTCATTAGCATTATGTTTAGGCCTTTTATCATTCCGTCATTTTAATATTGAGACTTTAGCTTATATGAATTCTGGATATTTCAATTCAAATTCAATTTTGCATTCAATCTTTCGTTGATCAATCTTGCTCAATACTTGCTCGCGTGAGTTAATTGAGGAGCTCATTTGCTAAGGACCTTCTTAGTACAAATTGTTTAATTATTGGTAATATTTGGGATTGTGTATTCGGATAGATTTCTTAAAATGATTTAGCTTATTGCATTTCTATTCAACAAAAGGAAAGAAATATGATGTTAAAGAAGGCAAGAATACAATAATATCTCTCTTATGATACTAATGATTTTAGTTGGTCCAACACCTTTATGATTTTTCTTTTTCTTTGCTCTCACAGTTCCTTCACTTACTAAAGATAATATATATACCGAGAAACAAAGAAATTATGGTTAGTGGATTGCAATATAAAAGTCTAGTCTTAATGAAGTTGCTATGGAAAAAAAATGTATATATGGCATAATCATCCTAACTTGTTTCATTTTCTTCCAGAAACAAAATGCATGTCTCTCTCACTAGTGTATGACAAAAAATACAACAATTTCATATTATTGGCAGTTGATATGATATTGAATTCATGTATTAGTATTTTGTATTTGAAAGGTTATTGAAGTTAATCTAGATAATTTTTTTTTTTTAAATTTCGAAAAGAATGTTGTTTATTTTAATTTTATTTAGACTTATTTAGTTAAAATCATATAAAGAGAGGCCAAATAAATTTAAAAGAAAAAGTTTCTTGTGAATCATGAAAATTAAGATAATAAAAAATAATAATCTTATCTTATATAAATAATAGTTTTACAGCAATTCACAATTTTTTTTATTAATAACAAATACATAAAAGGCTGCTTCAGAGGTCAAATCGCTAGTAACTAGTAACAATGGTAGGTGTGAAGTTCAATTACATTATTTTTAAACTCATGATTTTCTCACCTTGAATAGTATCATTTTTATGATGTCCATGCAAATAGTTTACATTGTACTAGTTCTGAGGCGTGTTCTACCATGCTCTTCGGGAGTCAAAAGAGCATCACGCATGCTATTAATTAGTGGTGAGGATTAATGGTCTATCAATGAGATCAATGACTGATAAAGCACTTTAGAAACATCTCTATTTTTCTCTCTTCCCTCTTTGTCCTCCCATTTTCCATGTTCCTTACCGTCTCCCTCAATCATCACGGACCTCCATCCTCGCACCACTGTCACCATTGCTACCGACCGCTGCCACCATGCTTTCAACCCAAGCCTTCACTTCCTCTGCGCAATACCCACAACACTCCACCATAAGTCGCGACCACCTCGCCAACTATTGCTTCCAGAGCAATGTGTGTCTGCGAGCTCCTTGTTAGAACTCAATTTGAAAAAAACTCTGAAATTGCTCTGAATTTTAGAATTTGAAAACTCCTTTTGATCTTATACATGTCTTTTGGTTAGATCGAATAAAGTTTTGCATTGATAAATAATTTTTGAATTTGATCTAAGCTTTGATTAAGAGGTATAGAAACTATGTTAATTGATGTTTCTAAAAATACCAATGCTTTTCAATTTAACCAGGATTACTTTTGGTTTTGAATTTAGAATCTAATGTGAATTTTGTATTTGGCATTGTGAGAACATGATGTGACTAGGACAATAAAAGAATGGGTTTTACAGTTCATGGAATGCCTTTTTCAATCTTGATTTGTTATATTGTTTGTGTTGGATGAAAATATCCAATCAGCTAGCTTTCTTAGAAGAAAACTTATCTGAAATGCAACATCCTAAAGATTACCAATATTTAGACAATTTAGGTTAAGGAGGATACTTTGTCCTTTAGCAAATGGACTCCTTAAATGGCTCATAGGAGTAAGCCTTTAAGTAAGATCGGTCAACAAAGAATTGAATAGAAACTTTAACTTCTATTAATTAACTGAGTTCATACAAAACCTTGAAGATGAATAATGAAACTAAAGACATAACATAAAGCTAAAAATAAACTGAAAAGTAGAAAATAAAAGCTGATAGTTAAAATAACAAGATGTGTGTTGATCTGAGTGATGTTTTTCTTTTCTGTGCATGAGCCTTTTATAGTCTTTTTTGACTGTCACCACTTCATTATTTCATACATGTAGTGGTCATCCATGCACCTACGTTCTTAGTAGTGGTAACCGCTGCTTTATCATGGCTTCAGTCTCCAATTACTCTTCTATCGTCAACCATTGAGCTCAATCATTTTTCTTAGCCCAACATTCTATTTAGCTGATGCAGCATTTTTAAGTCTACCATTACTTTTCAGCTGATGAACATTTGCCTTGGACCCAATTGCTTTTCTTGGCCCATTCCAGCCTCTAGCCAGGCCCCATTTTGGGTCATTTCTCAGCCTAATTTATGGTGCCCATAGTTTGATTGAATAAAATATTATATTATGAATCAAATTTGTCTTATTTCCATGGTTTGGTTTGTGATTCTTGTGAATAAGTGAGAAAGAAGATCATCGTTTGTGGCATCATTGTGCTACTGTGCGTTATGCAAGAGAGAGAAAAGGGGTTGACTGTGTTCTTGTGTGCATCCTACATGTGGGGGTCTGGGTGATCCACGGTCAATCCATGGTCAACCCCACCCCATAATTTTTTTAAAAAAATGGAAGTTGAAGAAGCCGTGAGAAGGAAAAGAAAATTTGAAGGCTTATTTTATTTCCACTTCATAATAAAATTTAAGTCATAAAAGATTGGTTTAAATTCTATAATTTTTAGAAATTGAAATGTTTTATGATTGATCAAGTTTTTTTTGTATTCTCATTATTGTGTTCGGAAAATTGGAGTTGAATTGAAAATTAATTAAATGGGCAATTGTTTATCCCTGTTGAATGTTTTGTTGATTAAGTGGATTTCTACACCATATTGGGTTACTTAGAAAATTAATGGAGTTATTTGTTTATTTATTTTGAGATATTTTGCCACTTGGTTTGGTCATGGGTTGGTTCACCCACAGGTAGTTAGCTCATTGATTGATCCTGATGTGGCATATTTTGTTACCCAATTAGTTGTGAATTGACTCACCCATAGGTAGTTAATTCATTGATTAATTTGGTGTGGTATGATATTTGGGATAATTTTGACAGTAAAATCCTTTTGCCCGCATATATTGGATTTTTGTAGTTATTGATTTGTGTAGTGTATTCTCCGCCCACAAGCGAGTTTGCATTATATGTTTGGATCCCTGTTTTTGGTATAATATATTTCTATTTATTGCCCATATAATTAATCAACTTTTGAAATTTTTTTCAGCTCCTATTACTTTTTCCATGAATAACACTATCAACCATGTTGAAGTCCTTACTGGCAATAATTATAAGAGATAGAAGGAAGACATTGAGCTGGCTCTCAGCTTGTTGGACATCGACATGGCCATTACGGAGGATAAACCTCCTCTGAATGATGAGAGTATGGAAGAACAAAAGGCCTATCACAAGGAATGGATGAAGGCCAATTAGAAGGCCTTGATGCTTATTAAGCGGTCTATTGATGAGACCCTTGTGAAGGTGATTCCTGCATCAGAAAAGGCCAAAACTTTTCTTGCCTCCATTAGGGAAAGGTATGCAGTTTCTGGAAAAGCCGAAGCTGGTCAATTGATGGATAGTCTTGTCAATATGAAATATAATGGCCATGGTGGTGTTAGGCAACACATTATGAAGATGGTAACCATAGCCTCAAGACTTAATGACCTTAAGTGCCTAATAGATGATAAGTTCCTTGTCCATCATGCCCTTAACTCCCTGCCTATTAAATTTGATGCTTTGAGAACTTCCTACAATACCCAAAGGAGGAGTGGAATATAAACACCTTGATTTCCATCTATTCACAAAAGGAGGATAGAATGAATCATATCTCATCTAAGAGTGTGAACTTTACTTCTCAGCCTCGCCATAATAAATCCTTTAAGAAGAAAGGGAAGAAGTCTAAGGGAAACCATAGTTTAGATAAAGGGGCTGGTCCGTCTTAAAAGGCCCTCGGTCCTAAGCCTAATATTAAGAAAGGTGAGCTCAAGTGTTGGTTTTGTAAGTCGGTAGGCCATAAGAAATCTAACTGCCAAGCTTTCAAATCTTTCACAGAGGCCCAAAAACCTAAAGGTCAGTCACTAGCTTTCGTTTGCTTTGAATCTAGTTTGATAGATGTCCCCGTGAATTCATGGTGGATTGATTTCGGAGTGTCTATTCATGTTGCTAATTCATTGCAGAGGTTTAGGAGCAAGCAAAAGCCAAGTGACACCGAGATCAATCTATTCGTAGGGAATGGAATTAAAGTTGACGTCCAGTTCATAGGATCAGTTGAATTAAAATTGGATTCAGGATTTATTTTATATTTAAAAAACATTGTCTTTGTGCCGTCCATGAGACGGAATTTGATTTCTTTATCAAAACTTGATGATTGTGGTTTTTCTTTTAATTTTAGAAATGGATTTTGTCATCTATCTTATAATTCTCAAGTTTTTGGCAAAGCTATGAAATGTGATGGTTTATACTGTTTAAGTCTTGATTCCAATATCTTTAATTCCCTACATGTTCAGATTGCTGGCAATAAAAGGAATTTAATTAAAGAAAACTCTTATTCCTTATGGCATAGGCATCTTGGTCATATTTCTAAAGAAAGAATAAATAGACTTGTAAAAAATGAGATCTTATCTTCACTTGATTATTCTGATCTTGAGGAATGTGTGGATTGAATGAGGGGAAAGATGACCAAAATAACTAGGAAAGGATCTACTTGTAGCAAGGACCTTCTGGAAATTATTCACACTGACATTTGTGGTCCTTTAAAACCAACCCTATGTGGAAATAAATATTTTATAACATTCATTGATGATTTTTCACGATTTGGTTATGTCTACCTGATTAATGATAAATCTTTGTCTTTGGAAAAATTTAAAATTTTTAAGACTAAGATAGAATGGTAAAACCATTAAGATTATGAGGTCGGACCGAGGGGGTGAATTTTATGGCAGGCATGGGGAGACTGGATAGTTGATAGGGCCATTTGCCAAATATCTAGAAGATTGTGGAATTGTTTCCCAAATTACCATGCTTGGGACTCCTGAACAGAATAGTGTGGCTAAGAAAAGGAATTGCACTTTGATGGATATGGTGAGGTCTATGATGAGTCAAACCGAATTGCCTGATTCCCTTTGGGGAGAAGCCCTTAAAACAACCATGTTTATGCTAAACAAAGTACCATCCAGGTCTGTTGGCAAAACAGCTTTTTAGTTGTTTAAGAGGTGGAAACCTAGCCTTAACCATTTTTGTGTGTGGGGTTGTCCAGCTGAGGTTATAATATATGACCATATGGTATCAAAGTTAAGTCCTAAAACCATGAGGTGCTATTTTATTAGCTATCCCATTAATGCCAAAGACTATAGATTCTATTATCTTACCCGTGGAACAAGAATAGTAGAGGCAATCACTGCCAAACTTCTTGAGAATGACCTGGCTAATCCTAACATCTCCATTGATGAAGGATCAAGTTTTGACTGTCAACGAGTCATGGTGCCAGTTCTTATTATGCAAGAAAGGGTGGTGCATTGACCAATTGAGAAGATTCTTGAGGAGCTACAACAGGAAGTTATGGAGGATCCCTTACCACCACCTCCAGAGCAACTTGTTGAGAATCCTCCTCTCAGGCAATCACAAAGGGAAAGGAGACCGATGAACCGTGATGATTACTACAATTTTCTTGGAGAGTCAGAGATTGGGTGCATGCCGGATCTAGGAATTTCAATGAAGCTGTTTCTAGTGCTCTGGGAGTGAAGTAGATTAAAGCCATGAATGATGAAATTCTTTCTATGAATCACAATGGTATGTGGGAGCTATTAGAGATTCCTGATGGTTTCAAGCCCATTGGTTGCAAATGGGTGTTCAAGACTAAGAAGGACTCTAATGGCAATATGGAGAGGTATAAAGCAAGACTGGTGGGTAAAGGCTTTACTTAAAGAGAGGGAATTGACTACAAGGAGACCTTCTCTCCTGTTTCCTCTAAAGATTCCTTTAGGATCATTATGGCCTTGGTGGCACATTATGATTTAGAGCTACATTAGATGGATGTAAAGACAGCTTTTCTGGATGGGGATCTTGATGAGGAAGTGTACATGCAACAGCCATAGGGATTCATAGAGAGTGGAAAAGAGCACTTGGTGTGTAAATTGAAGAAGTTAATTTATGGTTTGAAACAGGCTTCGGGACAGTGGTATCTCAAGTTTGATGAGATTGTTATTTCTATGGGCTTTGTGGAAAACAAAGTGGATCCATGTATATACCTCAAGGTCAGTGGGAGCAAATTTATTATTATTGTTCTATATGTGGATCACATTTTGCTTGCCAGTAGCAGTTATGATTTGCTTGTTAAGACCAAGAGTATGTAGTCAACATGTTTTGACATAAAGGATCTTGGGGAAGCTTCCTTCGTTCTAGGGATTAAGATATGTAGAGGTAGGTTGCGTAGACTTTTGGGTTTATCCCAAAGAGCTTATGTTGGTCAAATATTAGATAGATTTGGTATAGGAGATTGCAGGCCTCTTGATACCCCTATTGCTAAAGGGGATAAATTGAGCAAGGATCAATGTCCTAAGGATGACGTTGAAAAGAGTGCCATGAAGAATGTTCCTTATGCCAGTACAGTGGGTAGCCTTATGTATGCTCAGGCGTGCACCAGACCTGATTTGTCTTTTGCAGTTTGCATACTGGGTAGATTTCTATCTAACCCAGGACATGTTCATTGGCTTGCTACCAAAAGGATAATGAGATATTTGCAGAAGACAAAGGATTATATTTTTGTCTACAGAAGGGTTGAGGACCTGGATATGGTTGGCTACACTGATGCAGATTTTGCTGGTTGTCCAGATGATGAGAGATCTACTTCTGGATATATTTTCATGCTGGCTGGAAGAGCTGTTTCTTGGAAAAGTGTTAAACAAACTCTGACTGCCTTTTCCACTATGCAGGATGAGTTTATTGCAAGTTATGGTGTAGCATCATATGCAGTGTGGATGAGAAACTTCGTTTCTGCTCTTGGCATAGTGGACTCCATTGCCAAATCCCTAATGATTTTATGTGACAACAATTTTACTGTCTCTTTCACCAAGAATAACATAATGACTTCCGCCTCTAAACATATTAACATTAAGTTTCTTGTGGTCAGGGAAATGGTTGAGAATGGAGAGATTCTGGTTGAGTATATTCGAACAGACAATATGCTTGTTGACCCCCTAATTAAGGGACCCAGGCCTATAATGTTTGTGAAACATGTTGAGAATATGGGTCTTCTGAGGTCTTTTGATGTACTTGATTAGTAAGAGTTGTTTTAATTTATGTTCATTATTCATGTAGTTTGAATTTTGGACTCATGCGCATGTTATGAAATTATTTTTGGTACTATTGATTTATTTATTTTATATCTCGAGATATGAATACTTTCTTCACAAAATATTGGTCTTTCATGAGAAAGATGTTGTTCCTTATAGAATGGTGTTTCATTATAAACATGTATTGTCACGACCCAACCAGGATCGTGACCGGCGCATAAGGACACGTCCCTAGCAAGCCTATATGAAACCATTTCTAAAGAAAATCGGGCAAATTGAGGATCCAGGCATTCTCAAAATGCACCCCACAGCACATAACCAAGGAGTATAAAACACAATCATGCTTATGAAAATATGAATACAAATCCATAGTCATTTTTAATCAAACTGATCTTAACTAAAATAACTACACTTTCATTATAATACATAAACCTATACAGGAGGGACCCTACCTGTAGGCTAATGGAGCATCACTAGAGATATACATATATCCATTTGTATACAACAAACATAACAAGAGTGTGGAACCACTGAAATTCTGATGGCTTCAGCAAAACGGAGGCACACAGACATAAATTTGTACCTATCTAAAAACATGGAGAGAGAAAATAGTGAGTTATACAGACTCAGTGAGAGATAATATATCTATAACAGGAGTAAGACAAGCCTAAATATACAATTTTAGTAACATATAATTAATAAGCTAATTCAAAAACTCATACGTCATTTCTCATGTAAAATACTTTGTCTGTATAGTAAAATTACTATAAAAACTTCTGGTAAGGTATATATGATAATCTATCTTTAAAACCTCTCTATGGCTCATTAGAGCACCTTTCAGTTCAACTGAATATAAACCTCATTATATCAACTCATATGTATCCCTACTCATGACTTCAAACGCATGATAACTTCACGGAATTTCCTTAAATTTCAATTTCAACTGAATATAGTTTCAACTAGTAAATAAGGATCTTAAACATAAATGCATAATATAGAAATACTTTCTCAAAACATTAAAAATAAATACTTATTCAATCTCATGAAAAACTTAGGGGAGGATTCTATTTCAAAAAATAACTACCTGACTGGGCTTGCCCAGCAGTAACTGATCTCATGTCTATGCATGTCTGTATCTACCGGACATGTTAGCCGACATGCTGGGCTAGTAATCACTCTGTTAGCTAGGTTATACGAGGTGCACCAAGGCCAATGCTGCTATCATTAGCAAATAGTTCTGTTACAGTTTCCCATCTTAGAAAAGCACTCACACTTGCTGGGTGTTCGCCATGCCTCATGTGAGTCCTTGCAAACACATTTCCTTTCTAACTCCTTGACAATAACACTTTTCTTTATTCTAAATCATATAGTTTCTTGTTCATAACTTTAAATGCATAATAAGGTTCAAGAATCTTCCATATTTTTTAGCAAACATAGCTATCAGACTTTTCAAATATCCAAAATAACTGTATTATCAAACATAGGTTCAAGCATAGCATTTTCAAACTATTCAACTTAAAGTATTTAAAGCTCTTTCTCAAATTATTGAAATGTAACTATTTCTTTCTATCAAATAGTTCATAACCTTTGCTTTAAGAACATCACAATTTCTATAAAAGCTTGTCCCACACTTCAATGCTCAAACATACATATACATATACATATGCATAACTAGCATGATTGCTTCAAGAATTCTATAAATACGGAGTAAAACACATTGAATCTATTCTTTCATAGAACTTTACTAAAATATAATTTAGACATGTATTTAGGAAATTAAGGATAAGAAGCATGCTATAGATATACTTACACTCACAACCAAGACCCAAAGATGGGGATTCAACTAGGTAATGCCTCCGAATCAATGGGACGACCCCTCGAAGTAATAAGAGCTACAACAGACATCAATCCAACATTAATAAACTTTTAGAAACTAAATCTAGCCCAAACCAATGTTCAATTACAAAACCCCCCAAATTAGAGACCCTTGGAACCCTAACTCCCCTTCTAGTTGTTCAAACTTCAAATCTATGGAAAAATTAGCTAACCCATAACAAGAAGAAGATCATAGGCTCAAGAACTTACCTTAGAATGTTGAGGAAGGAAATAAAGCAAGTAAAGGGTGGTGATTCTCTTCCCACCTTCACTTTCTCTCATTAAAAGGAGAAAGAGACATGAATATGAAGATGAAGATGATGATAAGGGGGTGGAAGAGAGGTGTTTGTGGTGGGTTTGTGACAAATCTTTAGGGGAAAGGATGAAGGATTGATGGGGTTATGGAGGAAGAAGAAACTTAAAGAGAGAAGTAAGAGAAAGAGAGGTTTTGGAGTGAAATGAGACAAGGGGGTCGAAACCCCACTTTTAATCTTGCAGCCTGATTTTCAGTTAGCGCAGCCACCACCTAGGTGTAACATCCTTCCTGGTATAGTACTATGCTTAAGTCATAGCACCACACTCAGGAGTTGTTGCTATTATTTGAACAGACCTTGTCTGATAGCAACCTCTAGTCGTCCCCAATATTTCTTGAACTATCTAGAGATAATACGAAAATATAGTGAGAATTATAAATTCTCAGTAGGATTCAATTAACTATCACATACTGTGTCATCAATATTATCTCCAACTGCTTCGGTTTATTAAGAAAAGGTGAGTATGTTATATAAACTGTTCGATTTTATAGTTCGAAAATATATCGTCCGAAACAGAGTTCATTTTATTCAAGCACTTTGAATTACATTGCAATTATATGATCAATTCATATTTCATAATTAGTATGGTAGTCATAGCATTCACAAATATAATAAAGTTTATCATAATAAGAATATCGGAATATATATATATATAGCACTTGTGTTCTTATTTAACTTTCCTTTACGTTTCTATAACTCTCTTTCTTGACGCACCTAGGCGTTACGTATCGCCGTCCCTAAGGTGCCTGCTTGTGTCTGCACTTGAGCGTTACATATTGCCGTTCTCAGAGTGCAGTTTGTCTTAATTTCCTTCACTTGTCATGCACATTCCAGAGTATGATCACTATGTCATACTCCATCGGAGTGTGATCGCCATGTCACATTCCTTAGGATGTGCTCATCATGCCCTATTCCAGAGTATGATCGCCATGTCACACTCCTTAGGAATATGGGAGCTTCATCATATCTTTCGACTGCCTTCACAGGGAGGGATCCAAATAACTGCCTCCGAGTGAAGGGACTCAATCTCACATATTTATATATCTTCTTCCTTTGCATGCAAAGATGCCATCTTTCATGAAAGGAATCATGATCATATCATCATGCAATGTTTATATGCATTATAGTGCACTTACTTTCAAACACTCTTGCATGTAGAATTTCATATTCATATCATAAATCTTCATAACACAAGCTATCATAACTTCATATGCTTCTGGCAAAAATTTGGTAGCATGACAGATCAAGTCCGCTTCTCCATGAATAATGCCAGCTAGCTAGATGATCATTTATACATAAAACCAACATATCAACCATTTCAATACTAATACAAAACTTGTAGCCTTTGCATTTAAATTGATTTTCTACCAATTTCTTCAATTCTGCCCTTTTTTGGAAATTAAGCCATAATTTCTGTATAACTCATTTAAACCCAAATTTTGGATATGTTATAGTGTTATTTGTCTAGTTTCTAAAATCTTTAGTCCCATTAAGTTTTGATATATATAACTCAAGTTATTAACATTTTTCCTAAGTATGCCCTGTTGCTGGGCAGATTTGCCTACCAAAAACTAAAAATTCACCAAAAATAGAAAACTAGTTAAAACTATACAAAATCTACATTTTTGTAAAGCTAACTGACCTAGCTTTTATTTCCAATAAGTTTCATCTCATTTGAGCAAGTGAAACTTGAGTTATGAGTCCACAAATTTGGCTAATCTTCACTGCCCTGTTCTAGCTCAATTGGGATTTAGGGTAAATTTCATGAATTACTGGGAATCATAGAAAACGAATTTGACCATGAAATTTTTATGGTATATTCTTATATGTCTTAACTTTCTAAAAAATTTTATTCCACCAAAATAAAAGTTATATAGGTCAAGTTATGCCTTGTACATCCTTCCTTGCCCAGAATCAAAGCCATAAATTAGGGCAGAATTCAAAAATTCGAATCTCCCTCAATACTAATCCAATGGCCTTATAATTTATATGTTTAGAAAGCTCTGAAAGTATATTTTCTCATAAAAATGGTCTCATAAATTTATGATGGCCCTGTTCATGAGTACAGATGCCCTAGGAATCAAGAGATTTTGGATTTCCTATTTTGCTTCCTTTCTAGTTTTTCATGCAAGATTCAACTCCAACTCAACCAATTACTTAATAAATCAGTCACAAATCATTAAAATCACATCATATATCCTCATTTAGATGGATGAAACAAGAATTATAATCAACCACAAATCCATAAAAATAAAAATAAAGCTTGAATCCTATCTCAAATTGAAGCTTAAGCTAGTGAGGAAACAAGTCTTGGGTGAAGGCATGAAGGAAGGGTGAAGAAACAAGGATGAAAAGGGGGAGATGAGGAAGAAAATGAGGGAGAGAGTGGCCTGGTGTATTGAGGACGAAAATTCAAGGGAAAGGAATGGATGGGAGTTGTTTGAGTTGTTAAACATAATGTTGAAAATGACTTGGGTGTGGGTGGTTGGTTTTGGTGAAGGAGATTGAGCCAAGTCTCCCTTTTCTTTGTGGCAGCATGTGGCACCACTTATGGGGTGAAGATGGCAAAGCCAATTAAGCTTTTGACGGTATAATTTCTGCTGGCTTGGTTCTTGTGGTATACAATACCGAAATTGAACCGATTTCCTTCAAACCGGTGAAACCTTACTAAAAATCATCTTATATTTTTCTGCATGATAAATTCAAAATCTCTTGATCCTAATTCCTCTATAATTCACTTCTAATTATTTTTGCATATCCAATAAAATTGAATAAATCGATCAACAACGCAAATTAAACGTTTAGTAAATTCAGGACATTATAAATTCTTTTAAATCTTCAAAATATTATCGATGGTCTTCTTAAATTTTTTATATTAAAAAAAAAACTTAAGTTTTCTAATTCGAATGTTTATATTCTAACCTTAATTAAGTGTATCTCTCGAACGAAAAAAAAAATATGAATACCTCCATGACTCAATCGGCTGAGGTTTAGGTTCCTACAGTTTCGCTATATTTAACGAAAATAGGGATGTTACACTAGGCACCATACCTCCACCGCCTAGGCGCCATACCTCCAAGACTCCACCGCCTAGGTGCCAAACTTCTAGATTTTTTTATTTTTTATTTTTTACATTTCCATGTCTTAACCATAATTTCAAATATATCTACACTCCAAAACTTTCAAATACTCAATAATATTACTAAAAAAATCATTCAAAAGTCCATAATTTAAAGAAACTTAAAACTTATATTATATATGACCTTGGGGTGTTACACGACAGGACAAAATGTCATAGCTCATTGTACTCTCGGCTTAGCTGTTACATGTATGATCTCCTTCTAGGAGGTTGGTTTTGTTTTCTTAGGAAGACACAATGAGAATCCATATACAGTAGCATGGACAAAATCATGTATTTTGCTACAATGTATATATTACACTTTGCGCACTCATGTTTATGGATCATTGTTGATAAGGTTATTTGGTTATGTGATTATGGATGAACTAGACTCTTTATAGTTTATCATTTATTTATGGCTCTTAGCTGGTAGCTTTGTTGACTAGAGTGATCTGATTTTGTGGTGACTATTTTCAGGCTATGTTTTGTGATCACAGTTGTTCAACTCGAGAGTCATTTTTAAAATATTTTAAAACTAAATAAAACCCAATCAATGTTGCCCAAGTAGGAGAATGTTAGAATTTTTCAGGATATTGGGCTTCTATTAATTAGTGGACTTTTGTTTTATTAAAACGGGTTGAATGGATAGTCTGATGTTTCCCTAGAGACCCACGTTATTATATGATCCATTATAGATTTAGGACTCACCATGTATTATTGGATTTGGGCTCAATAATGAGTGTACTGGAGGGTATAAAGGGCCATATGTGATCTAGGTCTTTGATGGACGGAACTAGTTACTATATATATTAATATTATGAGCAGGATCCCCACTCCACTCCATTGTCTCTTAACGGCTCACCGCTCCATCTACGTGACCTTTGGAATAGGAGACAGAAAAGGAGTGAGATTACCTGTACCTGACGTATACCATGTGTGTATGCTCCCGCGATTAATGTCATTTGGAAATATGGCTTTGAGAGGTACGCACATTATTTTTATTTATTGTAGTTTCAATTCATATTGGTGTTCTAAATTCCTGGTATTTGATCCATAACATCTAACACTCCCCGCTACAACTGCAAGAAAGGAAAGAAACAAAAACACAAGGATGCTCCAAACTCCAAAGTTTAACTTAAGAGATGTTGAATTTAGTGGCTCTAGTTTATTTATGTATTCATTTTTATGTGATGAAATGAAACTTGAGCCTCACAATTATGCAATTCCTGTTAGTTGTCAAATCCATGTATTACCAATTTCCAACACCCAGCATAAGGATTTGGCATTGTTTGACTTTAATGAACTTTTTGGGTGAAACAAACCAAAGGATTGGATTATGGGCACAATCGATTTTGTGGCTTTTCATGAATAATGGAGGTTTCCATCTTCCTTTTCTATGTTGGGGGAAAAAGCGATAAGTGGTGGTGGTGGAGATCGGTGAGTAGAGCAGAGAGGTGAGAAAGTGTGGTCTGTGTGGAGACAGAGGGGGTAAGAAGATAAGAAGGAACGAGAAGAAGATTAGGAAAGACGAAGAGTTAGAAGACTAAGTTTGTAAAATTTTAGAGTGCATTAGCTATTATTAGTTGTATGTATGCACCACAGATCTTTGCCCTCCGATCTATGCAGTGCATGATGGTCATTGACTCTTGAAGAGCATGGTAGAACGTGCCCTAGTTCTGATCATGCATAAAGGAGCATTTATATCGAGTTAGTAAACCCATGCATCGCACGGATTATTAAACTAGCTATATAGAAATGTCCTAAATAATGTGTTAATTTTTATGCAAAGTATCAACTGATGCGCCTACTATCCTTATCTCTCATTCGATTGCGAGATACCTTAGATATAATAGTCTATTCCATATTATCAACATTAGAAGTGACATTCAGTTCATGTTCTTCTCCGGTGGATTCCTCGACCCATGCATCGTGGTAAGGTCCCACGCCTGTAAGAGGCCACTCTGAGGACATCACTCATAGCAAACTATTTTTCTGCTTTAAATATACTCTTCACGTATATATTGGCTAATGTGATTGGAAAGACTAATCATTTTAAAATGATTCGTGCTGCAGAAGAAATTGACATGGGTTAGTGGAGACAACGAACCTCAGCAATTTCAATATGGAAATGGGAAAGCAGCTACTTCATTGGTCACTACATTTTCATCATATGATTTGTGCAGTGAGTAATATTAACACAAATACTGTACAATTGAATTCAGAGACTCATACATAAAGATAATCCAGATTTCAAGACTATGCAACATTTTTTTTTTTTTTTCTCTCAGTACATCAACAATGCCAGTTATTCAATTATGAGTGAATAAATTTAATATTCTACATAAAATTTTAATCTGAGAGTTGCCATCAATTTACAGGATATTAAGTAATGATTTCTTGGAAATTTTATCTAAATTCTTCAATTGAACTGTTCGTTTGGCAGCATTATCATTCATGTGGATGACAAAACCTCTCATGGTTCACTGCTGCTGTCATGTAAAAAAGTTTGGAAGCTACAGGGCTGATAAGAGGAAGAAATTCCATTGTGCTAGAGAACATGTTGCATAGCTAAAGCCTCCCATGTGAAAGTAAGTTTACGTTCTCATAATTTACATAATCGGCTTTAGCTTTAATAATTAATAACAATTTTTAATAAACAATTAATATCTTTTTAAAAAATTATTTTTGCAGATACGTAGAATACGTAAAAATAGAAGATAAAACATGACAGAGATACAATTAGGAGAATGGCAAGTCCCTGGCCAAGAAGAGATGCAAAGGCTAAAAATTGGTTACAAAATGATATAGGCTTAAATGGTAGTACATTTAAATTTTCAATGTACTTTAAAACTCTACTGTATACAATATAATTGTTATTAATTATTACAGGTCATGCACATTGCTATTTTTAGACTATTTTTAAATTTTAATACAAGATTTACTAAAGATTAACCTTATTATGGCATAGGAACCTATATTAGTTACCTTTATTAAAAAATTAGTTATATAGATTATAATTGTTATATAGATGCTTTGTTATTTAACATGCAGCTATTAAAAAAAATTTAACTGCAATGTTATGAAAGTAATATCTAAAACAGTTAATATTGCAACTGAAGTTACTGAACTAATATCTAAAAATAAAAATATATATTGCATCAAAGCTATAATTATTATATAGTTGATGGATAGTATAAATTTTTTTTATTAATAACGCATCAAAGTCAAACTCTAATTTAAATTATTAAAAAAATGATGGAAATATTATCTAATGATGACAAAATAAGTGAAAAAATGTACTGTGAGTGTAAGTTTATGTATTAAATTACTCTAATTAATTTTACTTGTAGTTAACAATGAAATATCCAATCATACAAAATACTTTTTCCTATTATTAAAATAAGGGATAGATTTTGATAGTCAATATCAATTACTTATATCTTATCATTAATATAATTTTTGAGATAATTATTTTAAAAATCAATAATTTTAAGAATGTATCTATATATAATTATATTTTTGTATTAAAAAAATTATACTGACAATATTGTTTTAAAATTATATCATTAAAAATAATATAGGTCCTTCAAATGATCAAATGATTAAAATTCTTTGATTAGTCTATTATTTCCCGTAATTTGTGTTTTATTAAACTCCTACTCAATTAATTTAAATATTCTTTCAGTTCTTGATCTTCTGATTTTATTATATCACATATGAAAGCAGAGTATTAAATTTTGAATATGATAAAATTAAAAAAATTATTAATTAAGATATATAAATACTTAATATTTTAAAAATCTAAAAATTATTTAACATTTTTAAATTTATGTAATTAAAATTAAAAATAAATTAAATATATTATATAATTTTATGAAAACAAATATTATTTTCAATGTCTTAACTAACCTGTGTTTCGAACTCCTAACCTTTTCTAAAAATTATTTAACAAATTTATGTAATTAAAATAAATAATAAATTAAATATATTATATTATTTTATGAAAACAAATATTATTTTTAATGTCTTAACTAACCTGTGTTCCGAACTCCTAACCTTTTAGTGTACTGTGTATGAGTGTGTACATGTATTTGAGTGCCCACATGTGTTAGGATTTACTTGCCGCGGCAAGGAGTGGTTCCACTGCACTCCGTGGATCAATTTTCACCACAAAATCATATAAAAAAGTATAACAGGTGGGGTCTATATGAATTTTTGTGTGGGTATAACTAATGTGGATCTGTTGAGTATATTAGAATTTGTCCAAGTTAGTTAGCTGTTTTTTATTTAATATTAACCCTCTAAAATGTGCTCTAATGTTGCATTTGGTTGTGGAGAGAAAATCAGAAAAAAGAAAATAAAAATAAGAAAAAAATTAAAAGTATTATAAAATAATATATATGTCTTTTATTAAAAATATAAATATATCTCTTAAATAAAATAGTATAATAATATATAAAAAAATCAAATAAAAATATATATATAATAAAATATAAGTATATTATTTTTATTTTATATATATATATATATATATATATATATATATCATAATCAAACACATTTTTTAATAAATTTTATCATATAAATAAATATGTTTTATAATAAAATTAAACTGAAAATAAGTGCATGAGAAATAAAAGTCAAGTTATTTAATAACGTTATAGCAAAAAAAAAAAAAAAAAATTATTTAACAGCTGACTCGCTCACAAATCCTAGCTGTCAACGCAAGGTGAAATGCCGGGACCGCAAAGCAAGGTGAAAAGTGGAGCGAACCGAATTGGAAGGCACTATGAACATGGCGACTCGTTTGTCACATCCCCACCCTTCTCTTCCTTAATTTGTCGGCTGTATGTATTGTGCTTTGTTGCCCTCCTCCCTAATATTACTAAACAAACCCCTCGGTTCAAGTTAAGTTAATAATAAGTAATTAAGAAGCAGACAAAAACCGAATAGTACGATGGTAATGAAAAGAATAACAGAAAGCCCAATTCTTGAGAAACCAAAGGGAAAAATGAATAAAGCAGCTGACAATAAATTGAGAGAAATTTTTAGGTAAACAATATTTATTAGATCATGTGTTAAATTTTGTTAAATTGAGAGAAAACCTGCTAGATCGCTTCCATAGGGGCCGAATTCAGTACACAATCACACATTTATCACTATTTAATTAATTAATCTTGCTAATTACCTTTTTAACCACATATGAAATTTGAAATGGAAACAAGTTTACCGTTTTAATCCCTACACTCTGCGCATTGCCCTAGTTGATATTCTAAGCGATTGCACTTGATGTGCTACAGTGAGTCGATCAATGATGGGAAAAACCTTAGGCGGTCACCTGTATTCCAACGAAAGTAAGAAATATTTTTCCCAAACCAGTACAGTTAAATAGGCAATATAAAAATATTTCAAGCAGTAAAATAATATGACAAAAAATAAGGATATCAGACACTATAATTTTTAATATGGAAAAACTCCAATAAAAAGGACAAAAAACCTACGGGACCTAGTCCAACAAAATTTTCCATTAACAAATTAATGGGTGTAAGCACTAGAGGATCACAACAATTAATAAAATACCTCATCTAATGGGTGGAACTCAATATCAAATCTCCACAATGTAGGAATTACAATACAGTCAAGAGAGAAGATAAAATAATAATCAGACTATACCAAATTATTCAGCTCAACACCAAAAAAAACATAGTAAAAAGGAGCAATTTTACTTGTCTGATATAGAGCATAGGACATTGCCTTTTTTCTTTTTTTCTCTTGTTGTGTACCCCTGTAACACACACACACACACGGTCACGTTACTTTTTCCAACCCTTTTTTTGTGTTTTAATGTGGCTTCTAAAAGAAGCCTTTCCTTTTCTTTTTTATTTTTTTTTCAATTTAAATCATGTGGGCCCCATGATGGAAAGAAGCTCAACATGACAAATCTCCCCCTTCCCGACTCAAGTGGGATATGCTGCTCCACCAAGCCTGCTTTCTTCCTGCAAGAAATCAATTTCACTACAGGTAAAGTTTTAGTCATCATATCTGAACCATTGTTATTAGTATGGATCTTTTCAAGTGACAACAACTTCATCTCTAGTGCCTCACGTATCCAATGATACTGCACCTATATATGCTTTGATCTGGAATGAAATGTCGGATTTTTACTAAGATGGATAGCACTCTAACTGTCACAAAATAACATAAACTTCTCTTGATTGAGGCCCAACTATAAACTTCTCTTGATTAAGGCCCAACTATTGTAGGAATTTCTACATCCAAAAGAGTTCTTTCGAAGCCTCAGTAACAACAATATATTCAGCCTCAGTGGAAGACAAGGCAACACATTTCTGAAGTGTGGATTGCCATGACATTGCTCCCCCTGCAAAAGTCATTAAGTAAACAGAAGTAGACTTTCTATAATCAACATCACCAGCCATATCTACATCTGTGTAGCCATCTAGCACAAGTTGGCCACTCCCAAAGCATAAACAAACTCTGGAAGTGCCTTTAAGATACCTGAAGATCCAGTTCACTGCTTGCTAATGTTCTTTACTAGGATTAAAGAGGAAATGATTAACAACTCCAACAGCATGAGCAATATTTGGCCTGATACATACCATAGCATACATTAAACTGCCAACGACAGATGCATAAGGAATCTTTTTCATCTCTTCTTTTTCTTCCTCACTTGTAGGACATTGTTGAGAACTCAACTTGAAATGACCAACAAGTAGAGTACTAACACGTTTGGAATTACTCATGTTAAACCTCTCTAATACCTTCTCAATGTACCTTTGTTGACATAACCATAATTTACCATTCTTCCTATCACGAGTGACTCTCATGCTAAGGATTTGCTTTGCAGAACCCAAGTCCTTCACAGAAAAGGACTTGCTCAAGTCTCTTTTAAGACTTTTAATCTTCTGAATGTCATGACCAACAATTAACATATCATCCATGTAAAGCAAGAGAATTATAAAATTACCATAAGAGAATTTCTTAACAAATACACAATGGTCAGAAGCAGTCTTATTGTACCCATGATTTGCCATGAAAGAATTAAATTTCCTATACCATTATCTTGGTGCTTGCTTAAGCCCATACAAACTTTTCTTCAATCTACACACATGCTGCTCCTTTCCTTTAACCTTGAATCCCTCTGGCTGTTCCATATAAATTTCTTCCTCTATATCACTGTGAAGGAATGCAGTCTTTACATCAAGTTGTTCAACCTCTAAATTCAAACTGGCTGTTAATCCAAGCATAACTCGAATAGAGGATATCTTCACAATTGGTGAGAAAATTTCTTCAAAGTCAATGTCTTTCTTCTGTTCAAAGCCTTTCACAACCAACTATGCTTTCTACAAGGGCTGTGAGTTATTATCTTCTATTTTCAGTTTGAACACCCACTTATTCTTCAGTGTTTTTCTACCCTTAGGCAACTTCCCCAATTCAAATGTATGATTCTCATGTAAGGACTTCATTTCTTTTTGCATGGCCTTCAACCACTTTTCCTTATGCTCATTAGAAATTGCCTCTTCGTAGTTTTCTGGCTTTCCACTATCAGTAATCATCACATACTCATGTGGAGGATATTTTTTGCGAAGCATGATGCTCTCTAGTAGATCTTCTCAATAGAGGCTCAACTGGTGGTTCAGGTAGAACTTGCTCAACTAGCACTTCAGGCTGAGGTGTAGACTCATCACCTGGATTCCCATCATCGACTTGTACATCTCCCCCATCAACAGAAGGTCTAGAAGGAGGCTCTGGTTCAACATCAATGTAACTTCTACTAATTGATGTTGACTTCTCTATTTCCTCAAAGTCATCAATGGTTTGGTCTTCAAGAAAAACCACATCCAGCTTCTGATAATTTTCTTGCTCATTAGATCCCAAAATCTGTAGCCGAAGTCTTCATGATCATAACCCATGACGATACACTATTTAGATTTCCCATCAAGGTTGGACATTTCATCCCTTGGAATGTGAAAAAAAGCCCTACAGCCAAACACTCTTAGATGACTATAACAAACATCTTTCCTTGTCCATACTCTCTTTGGAACATCACTATCTACAGGAACTGAAGGAGAAAGGTTGATCAAATCCACTGTAGTTCTCATTGCTTCACCCCAAAAGGATTTGGACAATTTTGCATGAGAGAGCATATGTCTAATTCTGTCATTGATAGTACGATTCATTCTCTCTGCAACTCCATTATGCTGAGGAGTCTTTGGAACTGTTTCTCAAGCCTAATCCCAAGTTCTTTACAATACTCTTCAAATGGACCCTTCTATTCGCCACCATTGTCTGCTCGAACACATTTTAGTTTTCTTCCTTTTTCTCTTTCAATACTTGCATGAAAGTGCTTAAAGACTTGGAGCACTGGGTCTTTAGATTTCAAAACAAAAGCCCACATTTTTCGAGAATAATCATCAATAAAAGTCACAAAATACAATGCACCACCAAGTGATTTAGTGTCCATAGTGCAAACATCAGTGTGAACTAAATCTAAAACATTTGGTCTTCTATGAGGACCTGAACTATGAAATGCAACTCTAGCATGTTTACCAATAAAACAATGAGTGCAAGTCTTTAAAGATGTACTTTTCACCAGAAGAGATTGTTTCTTGGTAAGAATGCCAAGTCCTTTCTCACTCAAGTGGCTAAGACGCATATGCCATAAGTTGGAAGAGGAATCATTAACTGTACTCATCTCCTCTTTGCACAACTTTCTTCGCAATTGGTTAAGAGTAATGAAGCTGCTATCTTCTTTTGTCACAATTAGAGACCTTTAGTGATCTTGCTTTTTCCACCACCAAAGGAAGTGAAGTAGCCTTCTCAATCCAATGCTTTCATTGAAATCAGGCTAAGACACATATTAGGAGCATGCCTATCATTCTTCAATTGCAACTTGCATCCCATGCTAGTTTCAAGCCACACATCTCCCATACCAACAATCTTGCATAGCCCTTCATCTCCCAATTTTATTGTGCCAAAATCACTAGCAGTGTAAGAAGTGAAAAAATCATGCTTGGGAGTAACATGGCATGAGGTGTAACACCCTACTAATTTGATGTTATGCTTAAGTCATAGCATGAAATTAGGTAGTCTGTGTTACTGTGTTATTATTCTGCTTAATTTTTCGTGATTAGTATCACAAAACAGTTGAAACGGCGTGCTGTTATTTAATAAACGTGAATTGCCTTATAAAACATAATAAAGTTTAAAATAACATGACAGAAAAGATACGAATAAGTGATATATTACCAACTGTATACGTACATATGTAGGTTGGAAGCCAACGCTTCAGTCTATATATATATATACATATATATATATATATATATATATATATATATATATATATATATATATATATATATATATATTAAAAGCAGATGAAATAAAGGAACAGCAAAATTCCTATTGCTAAAAAGCAGAGGCGGACTAGCAGGAGCAGGCTGTGTTCAACGAGTCCAACCCGGAGTCATGGTGAAGCTGTAGGACTGGGATCTCATTGAAGAGAGTGGCCGTGGAGTCCATCGCCAGCATCTGAGAATGATGCGGAAAATATAGAATGAGATGAGAATTTCAAGAAATTCTCAGTAAGGTTGTGTTTAGTGGTTATCTGTCGTCACATGCATTCTCAGTTGCCTCGGGTTTTATTTAACTACAAAAACATGTGTTCAAGCTAGTTATCCATTTTATTGAGTTTAGGGAAAAGTCTGGCCCGAGACAAGGTTCAGTTTTACTTTAGTGGACATAGGAAACAGAATAACTCACTAATAAGATTCCACAGAATAGTAAACAGAATAAATAAATAAATAAACAGCAGCAAATAAACTTAATAGACACTGCATTCATCTTGACATAATTATTTCATGTAAACATGCATTCATGTAATTATGCAAACTTAATCATGAACCTTTCTTCATAAGTCTTTCTATTTCTTTTCATCATTTTCCATCTCTTGGTCCCCTGAGAGTTCTTGGCCATTTAGACTCCTAGGTAATAGTTTGCTTTTCAGGATCGAGCTCGTTCCTATACAGGAATTGCCGGGTTTACTTTTCTCGACGTTCCCACCGATCTATTCCCCTTAACTTCTTATTTGGGGCTGGCCCAAGTAGCATGGAACTTTCATAGTACATAATCCTTATCGTAACTTTCATAACTTTCTTGAAATTGCACATGCATTAATATGAAATTCATAACTCGTGCATGGGTTCTACCGAAATTTCGGCAGTATAACGGAACGTGTCCGCTTCCCCATGAAAAGCGCCAGCACATCATAACATCAATTTATCATAAAAGTCACAACATTTCACATAAGCTTCAATATGGAACTCATAATAGCATTAAACTCATCAAGGCAGAGTTTCTGCCCCAGCATAGTCAACCAACCCGGTTTTTATAACTCAAGCCATTATTTCTATTTAACTCATTTGGATCTCAAATTTGAGTATGTTAAAGTGTTATGTATCTATTTTCTAACCTCTTTGGTCCCATCTAATTTCGATATCTATAGCTTGAGATATTTAGATTTTTCCTCGGCCTACCCAGTGGCTAGCCAGAATTAGACACCTAAAAGTAAAAATCCACTAAAAATCGAAAACTGACTCAAATGATACAAAATTGGGCTCATATTAAAGCTGACAGGGTAAAGTTTCATTTAAAAAAAGTCCCATTCTATTTGGCTTGGTAGGGCTCGAGTATAAGCCCCAAATTTTGACCTTTCTAAACTGCTCTGTTCTGACCCGATTGGGACATAGGGTAACTTTCTTGGATCATTGGGAGCAACTGGGACCTTATATAATTCTGAAACTTTTATGGGACATTCTTCTATGTGTAAGCTTTCTAACAAAGTTAGTTTCACCCATTTTCAAGTAGTATAGGACGAGTTCTACCCTGAACAACCCAGTCTGCCCAAAATCAGAGTCAGAACCCTAGGTCGAGATTCAAAAATTCATATCTCTCTCAATACTAATCCAAAAGCCTTATATGATATATCCATGGAAAGCCCTAGATATCTAGTTTCATTTAAAATTCGTTTCATCAAATTTAATCGGCTGTAGGCGGAGCCGTACACTCCGCCGTACGGACTGCCGAGGGTTTTTGGTTCTCCCACCCATCAGCTCTTCCTATTTTCACTCTTTCTTGATTCCAATCCGGTTTTAACCAAACCAACAGCCCAAAATCAATCACATATCATCATAATCATTCATTTAACACCTCAAAGATCATGAAAATAATCCAAGTTCAACCAACCAAGGCCACAAAATTGATGCAAGAATAGAACTCTTACCTTTGTTCTAGGTGATTTTGTTGGATTTTTGAGGGCTTGGATGAGTAGAGCTTGATGTTGGCTGGAGTTATGTGTGTGAAGAAAAGAGAAAGAGAGCTGAAAGAAGAGGAGAAAAGTGGCGCAAGAAGAGGTCTGAATGGGTGTTAAAGGGTGGAAAAAAATCTGATTATATGAATGGTTATAATTGGCTTCCTTTAGCATTTGATTGGTTGGCTTTGCATGGCTGAAATTCAGCCAAGACTCTCCATGTATTGTGGCCCTTGTTGCGCCACTTTTATGTGGCAAAGTGGCTGAGTAATCAGCCTTAGGTTCTAGGGTTTAAAACTTGTAATTCCATTGATTTGGTTCCGATAGTTTCAAATACCGTAAACTTACCGATTTCCTTTAAATCGGTAAATCGGTTTGGTGAAAATTCTTATGAAATCTTCTATACTTCTAACTTAATTCTCTCATATCTAAACTCAAGTAATTGCTAATCAATTGATTCTAAATAATTATTTAACCAAATTTCAATTAATCTCAATTATTCGATAAAAATCGAACAATTGAACGGAAAATGATAAAAGAATTTCGGTGGATGTTACATGAGGCTCCAAAATCCATGACCTAACTAGAATCATCACATGCAAGATTTACAAAATTTTCATGATGGATAATAAGCACATCATCATATGCAGCAGCAGCATTATCTTTGTCATTTTCCTTCTCTTTGTCTTTGTCTCTTTCCTTTGACTTTTCTTTCTTCAAGTATCTGCAATGCCTTTTGATGTGTCCGGCCTTACAACAATGGTAACAATTAAAATCTTTTTTACTCTTGGAATTACTTCTTGACTTGCTACGGCTATTAGACCTGACAGATTTATGAGGTTTTCTATATTGGCTTCTCTCTTGTGAATCTACAACAAGTGCTTCTCATTGGGTAAAGGTATTAATCAAACCCCGCTCTCTTCTTCTGGCTTTTTCATTAAGCATACTCTCTTTTACCATTGATAATGTCAACTTCCCGTTTGGAGCTGAGTTGGTCAAAGTCACAACCAGAACTTCCCAACTGTCAGGTAAAGAGCTTAGCAACAACAATGCTTGCAACTCATCACTCAAAGTAATCTCATTGGTTGTCAGCTGATTCACAATCTCCTGGAAGCTACTTAGATGATCTGGCATTGAATCCTCTTCTTTATATTTCATATTGACAAGCTTCTGAATCATAAAAGCTTTATTTTGCACATTTTTCCTCTCATATAAATCTGCCAATTTCTTTCACATGCTTTGGGCATTAGTTTCTTTGTCAACTTGCAGATATACATTGAGATCTACCCATTGCCTGATTAAAGCAACAACTTTCCTATTCATTCTTTTCCATTCGGCATCAGATTTATCAGCAGGTTTAGCTTTTTCTCCCTCAACAGGATCATCCAAGTCCTTACTATATAGCATATCTTCCATAAAGGTCTTCCAAATTGAGTAATTTTTAGAATTTAACTTGACCATATTTGGCCCCCGATTTTCCTCCATTTAAATTGCACAGATAAAAAAAAAAAAAAGCTTTGGATACCACTTTGATGGAGAAAACCTTAGGCAGTCACCTATATTCCAACAAAAGCAAGAAATATTTTCCCTACACCTGTGTAGTTAAATAAGTAATACAAAAATATTACAAGCAATAAAATAATGTGGCAGAAAATAAGGATATCAGACACCATAATTTTTAACATAAGAAAACCCTCAATGAGAGGGACAAAAAATCTATGGGACCTAATCTAATAAAATTCTCCACAAATAAATAAATAGATATATAATCAATCTTTCTAATAGTACTAAGAAATTACAACAATCAACAAAATACCTCACCTAATGAGTAAAACTCAACCTCAAATCTTCACAATATAGGAATCACAATACAACCAAAAAAAAGGTAAAATAATGATCAAATTATATCAAATTATTCAACTTAATACCAGAAATAACATACTAAAATTTTGCATATAAAAGGAGCAAATTATCCATCTAATATAGAGCACAAGACACTGCTTTCCCCTTTTTCTCCTTCTCTGGCGCCGCACCCCCGTAGCGCGCACACACACTGTCACGTTACTTTTTCCATCCCTTTTTTCTAATTTTTTTTATTTTACCGTGGCTTCTAAAAGAAGCTTTCCTTGTTGTTTGTTTTTTGTCAATTTGAATCATGTGGGCTCCAGGATGGAGGGAAGCCCAACATGACAATGAGCAATTAACAATTAAATGATTGCGTTGCCAGCATACATGATACGTCCCCTTGTCATTTCATTTTCTATAGTTTGCCTGATCATCATCGCATTCCAAGTGCGCCTGATATTCTCTCGCAAAAATGTGCCCTCATTGATGTTATACTATAAGATATGCCTACCTCAAACTAGAGCTAGGTACCTAAGCATATGTCCAAAATAACTGAAGTGCATGTAAATTATATACTTATTAGTTAGTCCAATATTTTTCTATCTATTGGCTCCACAATTACAGTCTTACTGAGTCGAGTGTGTAAGTACTCAAATTTGAAGTTCTATATATAAAGGACACTTTAAACAGTTATTTGCCAACTAGGTTGTGTTATTCAAGAAAGCACATGTGGATTAAAATAATTTCAACATGTTGGGTCTCTCTCTCTGAAGAATAACACAAATATACTAATTACCGTCGTTAATTATCTAATCCAAAATTCAAAATGTTAAAACTTAAGTTTTAATAACCATTTTAAACTGCTCCTAAAGTTTAATTTATTTTTATGACAAAATACAAAAATTAATAAATTATACACGACAGCTATTTTTTTAATTAATTCGTATGTACATTATCACATCCAAAAATCAAAATTGATTACCAATTTAGTAATATTACTTTTGGACAGTTTGGACAAACAATATATTGATCGTATTTACTATAACGAGGAGAAAACCGGTGTACAAAGTATAAATTTAAGTGGGAGAAAAGAAAAAGGGCATTAAAGTAACTTCAATCCTAAATTATTCCTTTAGTTTCTAACTCAATTAAAGCTTCTTTATTTATATTTTACGCTATTATTTCACTTCATTTTTTGGGGGTAGAGCACCCCTTTTTTTTTTATAAATAACTTTCTTTTCCCCTTACTAAAAAAAAATAAAAATAAAAAGGAAGGAAAAGAAAACAGAAAACAAGAACAAATAACATGAAAGAAAGCCCTCTAAATTTAGGTGTCTGCTTGTCCCCTTCAAGCGCAAAATAAACCCTTCTCTCCTTGTCTCTCTCTCCAGCCTCCACTCAAAGCCACAACTTCTTACACTTTGTGCCTCAAACACGCTATACTCTCTCACTCACTCGTTTTCTTCACTACTTCCATAACCATCGCCCTCATTCTCCCTCCTAACCCAGAATTAGGTTCACCTTCGAAAGAGAAAGAGAGAGAAGAACTCTTAATTACTTTCGTTTTAGCAATGGAAGCACCCAAGTTTTTCCAGAACAGTTTCTGCTCACAATTCCTCTCCTCCGACAACAACAACGACAACCACAACAAGGCCAACAATAACGCTGGCGCTTCCGACCATTTCATCGTCGAGGACCTCCTCGACTTCTCCAACGACGACGCTATCATTGCTGACGCCACCTTCGATTCTGTCCCTGGCAACTCCGCCGATTCTTCCACCGTTACTGCTGTTGATAGCTGCAACTCATCCTCCTTCTCCGGCGGTGACCCCAATTTCGTGGCCGATATTGGTAGCCGGAATCTCACTGAAGGCCATTTCTCTGGTGATCTCTGCGTTCCGGTATATTATATAAGTATATCTTAAATTAATCACTCTTCTACATTAATTTATCAATACAACAAATACAATTCATAGCTTCATAACCCATGTTCAACGGGTAGAGCATCCTACCAATATCGTTTTGATGCTTCATGTTTTCTTCTTGAAAATTGATTATCATATATTAATGATTTTAAATTAAGGTTACGGTTGTGTTTGCTATTATTGTGGTTGTAGAATGTTGTAAGAAAATGCATGTGAACATTGCGGAGATTCTAAACTGCAATATTAACTGCACATGTAGCAATTTAAAACCATGCATCACAATTCGATTTCCTTTCTTATCTTTCTAAAATTTGTTTTGTTGCCAAGAATTTCAAGGAAAGCACAAGCAGTTGTAAGTACAACAGAATTGTCCACATTTCACGTCCGAAACCTAATTTTCTTGCAATAACACCTTTATTATTGCGAATTATATGTTCAAAGGAAACATTTTCGTTTTTTTTTATTGCACGTACGTTTCTATTTTTATATATTTTCTATTTCTATTTCGCGGTATATATATGGGCTGGCAAACTAATTAAGAAAATGAATGCTTTATATTGCTGCTGCTGCATATGAAAGCATTAGCTAAAGATAAAATGACCCTGCAAGAAAGTAATGAATATCTAATAATATATGAATATAAATTATCTTATCAATATTTTTTGAACAACAAGGAATTAATATCTTTGTCGTTTTGAAATTTAAAAGCAGTATGATGATTTAGCGGAGTTGGAATGGCTTTCCAATTTCGTGGAGGAATCGTTCTCGAGCGAGGACCTACAGAAGATGCGGCTGATATCGGGGGTGAAGGCACCAAACGACGCCGCATCGGAGGCCCGCGAGTTGCACTCAGAGCCCAACCGAAACAGCCCGATATTCAACCGGGAAGTATCGGTTCCAGCCAAGGCCCGCAGCAAGAGGTCCCGCGGGCCCCCATGCAACTGGACCTCACGCCTCCTCGTCCTTTCCCCAACGACACCTGACGTCATGGTTCCCACCCCGACCCCAGCCTCCGTTGCCGTTCCAGTCACTGGGAAAAAGCCCGCGATGGCGGCAACTAGAAAGAAGGAAGGCGGGGACGGGTCCGGGGAGGGCCGCAAGTGCTTGCATTGCGCAACGGACAAGACACCACAATGGCGGACTGGGCCCATGGGCCCAAAGACGTTGTGCAATGCTTGCGGCGTAAGGTACAAGTCGGGCCGGCTGGTACCAGAATACAGGCCCGCAGCCAGCCCGACTTTCGTGCTCACAAAGCACTCCAACTCGCACCGCAAGGTGCTGGAGCTGCGGAGGCAGAAGGAGATGGTGCGGGCTCAGGAGCACCAGCAGCAGCAATTCCTACAACAGCATCATCATCAGAACATGATGTTTGATGTACCCAGCGGTGACGATTACTTGATCCACCAACATGTTGGACCCGATTTCAGGCAGCTGATCTAGTAGATTACTAGTGTAGGACAGCTACGATGGAGCCTCGGGTAATTTAATTTGTAGAGGAGTAAGTTTTGTCAGGAGAGAATGTCGTTTTTTTTTTAATCTTCCAATTTTGTTAGGGATTTATTTTCTTCCCACTTGAATTTTTGAGTCTATGTAGACTGGTCTAATGATGACTCTAATGTTTCTTGAAGTTGTTATTGTTTAGGCCATATTTGGCACGCTCGAAAGGTTACCAAAATTTTCTTAAGTCAAGTTCGTTTTTGCAGTATTATTGTGTTTTGCTTATTCTTGGTTCATTTCATTATTAGTTACAAGTGTGTTTGAAATTCTAAAAAATAGATTTGATTACTAAATTTATAAATTAATTGTGTATCATTATAACTCAGTGAAAAGTAATTGATAAAATATTAAGTAAAACTCTGAACTGATCATCTAAAGAGTTGCAGAATACCAAATTAGTTTTCAAAATATTTATGTCATTAATATGGTTTTAAAAAGATTAGTTTTCATTTTATGTTAGTCCAAACATTAGTCTCTATAAAAAAAACATTAATTGATATCTAATATGTTTCATTATGTAATTATGTGTCACATTATGTACTTAGATGAATTATATAGGCCTTTAAAAGATTTGCAGGACATAAATTTGGTTTTTGAAGGATTCATTTTTATTTTTTCACATGGCTAAATTAATGTCCTGCAACTTATTTGAGACTATTGTGGGTCTATTTTGTAATATCCTACTAGTTAAATATAAATTTCTCATTCCTTCATCATTTCTTAATTAACAGTTAACTAGGAAGGCGTTGCTATGTACATTCCTTTTTCAAGCTGTGATTTTTTTTCTTCGCATGCGGATGCTGATCATTTACTTTAGTTTTCTTTATTATATGGTCTTGTTTATCTTTTTCCTTTGTTATACTAATTTAATACTAATATGTATTTAAATTAATAACTCCAACGGTAAAATAAGCATGCTAGACTACATCATATTATGTACATGCATTAATTAGAAGTCTGTGTCATACATAGATGAATATATAAAAGCCCAGTATAATACGTACAAAGCTAGCAAATTATCTACATATATGCCTAGTGACTAATGAGTCCGCTTATAGCCAAGTGAAACGGTGGTGCTTGCATATGCTCTCCAGGAAGATAAGGGGCTAATCTACCCAAAAGTCCTCGCTATCCCAGGTGACCACTTCTCGTGCCGTGTTGCTAAGCATCTAAAAACACTAGGAAAATCGAGTAAGAAAAACTCTCAATACGGGCGACGTTTCTAGGGTATCTACCCAAAATTCTCTAAGGCGTATAACAAAACAAAATAGTAGAAATGTATTCTTACCTACTAGCTAGAAGATTTAGCAGGAAAATAACAATTACAAAAATTTAACTTTCCTTTAAGGACAATCATATCTAACAGCAATCGTACCATAACTCATAAAATCACATAACTCAAACCAATCATATCTAACAGCAATCATATCATAACTTATGAAATTGCATGACTTAAAGCCCGTCATATCTAGCAGCAATCATATCGTAATTCATAAATTCATGTACTTCATCATGGTCAAATAACTTTTCATCATGAACCGAATACAATACTTGCTATTGTATTTACTTTGATCTCCTGCTCATAGGGTCTCCATAACATATTAGATTTGTGAGAGCTTTCATTACTAAGACATATCCTAATTAGCTTGGTGATGGCATGGCTAGTCCATTACAAGGTGAGGGTTGATATATCACTAGGTGGATGTATTGCTGATCCACTATGAGGTGGGCCGATACATCATCTTAGATTGCTACAAGACTTTTAATGACCATACCACTCTAGTGAATGTACTACTGATTCACTATGAGGTAGGGTCGATGCATTCACTTTTGTCCAAGTCCTTACATTCTACAACTTTCTTTTTGGGCCAAGGCCATTGAGGATACCAAATCATCATATTTCCAAATCCGTTAATCCCCTGTTCACCGTGGCTGGAGATGAGGGACGGATACATCAAGGCCACACATTCTCCCTTTCAGGTTTATGTCTTTAACCTATGGATAAAAAGAAAATAAAAAGAAAGAAAATGGAAAACCTTTTTTTCTCTTATTTAGTTGGAGAGAAAAGTGGGAAAAAAATGTAATCATATAAAATGACCCTTTCATCCTCATTACAAAGCAAGAAGTGAAAAAAAAAAATAAGAATAAACTTGTAATTTTGAATAAAATCATTTTCTCCCTAGTTTTCTCTCCAAAAATGAAGAGAAAAACTTTTTGGTGGGCCCCACACTCTTTTTTTTTTTTCCCCCTTTTCTCTCCATTTTCTCTATATCCAAGTAAGGGAAAAGTTCAAAATTCACCTATTTTCTTTTTTCTCATTTTCTTTTTCTCCATTTTTTCTTCAACCAAGCAAAGAGTAAGTGTTGTTTTTTAAGTTACTTGCCTGCCATGATGTGTAAATCCACAAATATATAATGCATAAAATCAAACAGTAGATTTGAACTTAAATAATCATAACTAACATTCAATAAATGGCAAGCTTGAACATTATATGTGGCGTAATATCTTAAACAGCATAAGTAAATTCATCACTTCAATTCGTCTTAGCTCTGCAAACAATAATCACATGTTAATTAATCCAACTAACTATTTCAATCCAATATGAGGATTTTGGTTTCCTTCCCTTTTATGCTTATTCTACATACGTTATTAATTAAATTATTAATATTTGAATACACTTAAATTTTGATCTTTAAATATTATTTTTATATACATTAATCGCTTATGTATTAATTTAATTAAGTTTCATCTTTCCTGAATATCCCTAAAAATTTTATGATGAGAATTTAGTTTATTTTCTAGTCAATCTCCCTTGATTTGAGTTATTATCCTCATATGTGTATCATACTTTCTTTGTTTTGACTTCAATTTAACCTAGCAAAATCAAAACCACCTTATCTAGTTCTTACCATGCATGGTCGAGGCACTATACCCTAAAAAAAAACAAGTTTTACTTATGCTAAGGAATTGTGTTTTCCTATTTCAAGCCTCGGCATCTTTAATTCATCAATCATGTTCATTGACTAGCTTTAAGAACATCTTAGCACTATATCCATTAGTTAAGTGAATAAAAAGGTGCAGCCCATGCAGCTTTTATTTTGGGCATTCTTATATAAACAGTAAGGTGAGAATTTTCATTGAAAATGACATATTCTTCATAATTCAAGCAAACCTCCCATCAAACCATGTACTAAGCCACAATCTGAACATCAAAAGCATCCTAGAGGCATCACATAATCATTATAAACACCCAGAAAAGTTTATCCCCTGCCACTCTTCCATGGCCGAGACTCCCATAAAGAACTTTGCCATAAGTGCAAGTTTCAATCTTAGGTTCTAATAGTTGCAGCATACTCATGCAAACTTTCACAAGCTAAACTAGAATCCTCAAGCATCAAAAGTAATCAATTTAACCATCTAAGAAGACAACTGAAGACATCCAAATAAACAACATAGCCATGAAAAGTTGAAACCATAAATTAAAGCAAAATAAGACAAGCAAAAGAATAAGATTAAGCCTTGAAGGATTAAGAATCAAAGCGCTACTTGTATGAGTGTTGGCCGATAATCGAAAGAAGTGAGGAAGGGGTTTCTTCAAGTATTTGAAGGTGATTGTGAGTTTGGGTGGTTGTTTCTAAACTTCAAGAATTTTTTGTGAATTTTTCTTAAGAGTTTTGCCTAGTTTTTTTTTTTTTCTTATCTATATATTTTCTCCTTCCCTTTTCTTTTTCTTTCTTCCTCTTCTCCTTGGCTGGAGCTTGGCTGAGCATATAAAGGAGGATAGGTTGAGTTTTTCTTTTCATTTAGTTAGTTTTCAACTGTAGTTTCATCCCTAGGTAACAAAAGTTATAACTAGATTAGTAACTAGATGACATAAATCATGAACACTTCATCACTAGTTGCCCTACAAAATTTCCACATGGGATTTGGCTTCCTTGGATAGCAAGGCTTTGCCCAATCTTTCCTAAATGAGGCAAGCAATTATATCTTCATTTTTTTTTTCGTCAACTTCAAACAACTTAAGCTTTCCAAAGCTTCACCCAATTTGTTGTAGGACCAAATTGATTCTATAGAGGCCCAAATCCAATTTCTACTGTTATCAAATTTTTATGGTATAATCGGATAATATAATTTTGGCTAGATTTTAGAACTTAAAACTAGAAACTTTTGTTAAGTTTTGTAATGCGTATCTAAATTTTCTGGAATTAAATTTTATAAATCTAGTACACATTATTTGTCTAATTATAATTTTTTTATTTTTAAAATTTTCTCCAAATTTTTGGACAATCTTAGCCTTAATGTTCTTGAAAAAACCCAAAATTCGCATAGTTGTTTTAATTGTTGCTTGTATTTTATTTTGAATAATTGGTCAACTGACAAAAAATCCACTTAAATTAATTTAAATTATGCTTAGGTCAAGATTTATGCCGTGAAGGGCATTTTTATCTCAATCTTGTTATAATTTATTGTTAGTAGTCTTAGGAGAGATTACGTTTTCATTATTTGGTTAAGTATGAAAATAATTTTTTTTACTTGGATTTGACTTTTAATACTTTTAAACATTTTTGCCCTTACTTCGTGAGAAAATGATTGTTCTGCCACTATCTTTCTCGATGACATTTGAATCCATAGTTTCAATTTTGTCTATCCTATTACTACCATGTTGCCATGTAGCCAATCACTCTTAGTGGGATTAAGAATTGGCTTTCGGTAGTTCAACACCTACTTTTGGGTGATCTTCTACTCCTACTTTGGTATAGAATCGTCCTCAAATGTTGTTTCATCTGTGTACAATGCCTGCTTTTTGGTCATCTTCATAATTACTGCCTCTTCCATTGCCCAATTGGTTTGTATCAATTGGGTTCCACTTCGTTTTAGGATTTTTCTGCAATTCAGCTTCTTTCGTTTCTTTGTTTTTTCAAATTCAGGCAATAGCACATCTCCTGGTTCCAAAGAAAAAACCCAAGTACATGCTCTGTTATGCTTTACTACCACGCTACCATCCTTCCTCTTTATTCTCTTTATCTATTGCCTTATTCTACTTCACAGAGAAGCTTCAATGTGAAGGTGGGAGGATGTGGCACTAGGTGGAGATAAGTGACTGTAATGATATAGAGGTGTATGTGGAAGCTGTGGTTTTGATGTACTGTAAGGAATTCAAGACAAGATGATAGGTGAAAGGGTTTCCATAGTTTATACAGAATGCTAAAGTTATCTGTGTGTGTGAGTATGTTTATGTTTCATCATTTGTTCTATTGCATTGCACATTAATTTATTTAGTTCAATTATTACAACCAATCTTGATCCTTCAATTTCATTAAGGTGAGTAGCACATCGATACGCTAATCAAGTATGATTAACTAATTGCTATAAGTGGTGTTTGATGATTAGTTGTTCAATGTTAATTTCCTATCATAACTATAGTGCTTAGTTGCTCCTTGTTTTGAAGCTATATGTGCACACATAAACATTAGTTCTTAACTATAATCTCCCACATATGATAGCGGATTCCCGCAGAACATGTTAATGGATACTATATATATATATATATATATATATATATATATATTGGCTATGTATGTCAGACGTATTCTTATTAATGATGCAACTTGAGGGGAGCATACATATTCTTGGGGCAATGCACAATTCACAGATCAAACACATATTACAAATTCAAACATATGAAAACTATGGAGTTAATATAGTGATAGAGGTATATTACAGTCCCACAGAGGACCTTGGTTTGATTCTTAGAGAGAACACTAATTAAAAAGACACAAACCTAACTACAATCGAAAGGGATTAATCTCCTTCCCGGATAATATGCAAAGGGATATACCCTTGAGAAAAAAAAAGGGGTTCAACTTACAACAAAGATTGTTTACATGAGAGAAGAGGATAAAGGGTATATAAGCAATTTGGTTATTGGAGAGAATAGGAAATAAGTAATGCAAGCAATTGTTTTGATAGAATGTTTTTCAATAACACTAGAATAGTTAGGGGTGGCTTTATTAAATAATTGAACTAGGAAAAATACGTGCTAATGTGGATTGTCACAAATATACCAAGCTATGTATTTATAAATAAATGTATATTTTTATTTTTTTATAAATATAGAACAATTTAAAATAAATAACTATTTCTTTGTAACAACCATTTAATCCTGCTGTAAACTTGGTATGAAAGGAAATTTTACATTAATAGTAATTAAAAAATAAAAAATATAAATTTGTAGGCATATTTAACTATATAAATTTACTAGCGATTTGACAAGTATTGTATAACACTCTAATAACCCAATATTACGTTTAAATTATATTATAGTAATTATTAATATTTGATACAATCACCTGCTATCTTAAAAATTTTACAAATATAAATATTTGACTAAATAATAATATCAGTAATTAAACTCTTTATTTTTAATTTTTTAATCTGAAATTGAAACCGTACCCATTAATCTTGTCCATTTCCTATCCACTTTTTAAGTTCTCTATCCTTAAGGATTCTCTTTTTCAAATTACTAAACTAATACCAATTGGTAATCTTTCATTTTGTTTTTTCTTACAAAAATGCCCTAACCTAAACAACCCCTCGATATGATCCCTTTGAAACTTGGACCCATGTCCATATATATATATTAAACGTTAACGAATGTGCATTTTTTTTAATCAAAACAAAAGTGGCATAATGCAATTTACGTATTTTTAAACTTTTGTTAAAATATAGTTTAACCATTTAATATTATAAATAAATATATTTAATTATGTCAATATCTAAAAAGTTATTATAATTATTACTATAATAAATTTAATTATAATAAAATTATTATTATTATTATTATTATTATAATTTCTAATAATAATAATTTCTATTATTACTACTACTTTTTATTTGGAGGGCATTTTAATAAAAGATATATATTACCTAATAATTTGACATAATAAACAAGATAATATAGACAAAATTAACAATAATCATATATTTATCTATGTGGATTGATTAAGAAATAACAACTTGGTCTTGATAGGGAAGAATATGTGCTTATTATTATGATAATAACAACTTATATGCTCATCTTATTTGATAAGCCAATTACAGGAATAACAACTTCAATATAACACCAATAAGAATTCAAGCATAATTATCATCCTAAAGGACATAGAAGTCCCAAGCTTAGAAATCCCAATGCATGGCTACATCATAGCTAATATTTCAATATGGTGTCCACCCAACATATACTTGCATGTTCTCTCATTCAAATTAGGCTCGTATAGTTTAGAGACCCTTAAGCCACTTAACTCAAAAGTTTGATTACATTTCCTTAAATCTATCTAGAAATTAAAAATTGCACCAAAATTCTGTTTTAACTCATTTTAATCTCAAATTTTACTGGAATGTAGCTCTGTTGATCTACTTTCAAACCTCTTTAATTTCACTAAATTTTGACATGTATAGCTTAAGTTATTAACATTTTACTCACCATTACCCTATTTTTGGGATAGACTTGAACACCTAAAGTCAGAAAATCACTAAAAATCCATTTTACACTTTTTTACCTCGAAATTTGGCTACAACTTTCACTCAATCTATGTAGGTAGAGCGTGAGTTATGAGCTCCATCTTAGGACAGCCCTGTTTTGACCCATACAGAGCATAAGGCAATTTCATGGATTTACTAGAAACAATTCACTATGGATTTGAAGCTGAAACTTTACCAGCTTATTCCTCTATGCCTTATCTTCCTAAAGAAAGTGGTTGCACTCAAATTGAGGTTGTATAGGGTGAGTTGTGCCCATTAAAACATGTACTGGCTAGGATTGTGGTTTTTAGCTAACAGCTAGATTGAAAAATTCATAACTTCCTCATCCTAAGTGCAATGGGTCTAGATTTTATATAGGTAGATTCCTCTTCGATTCAACTTTCATAAAAAATTGGTGTCATCTCAAAGTGATTAAAATATTTACTTTGGTTCCTTAAGAATTTTTCCATTCACCTTTCCCACCATATATTCGACTTCCCTTAGTAGAGTTTAGGGCCTTAGTATCTCATAATTAATTCAACCTCATGTGTAAAAACTTGTTACGATTGTTGAGTTTGAGAGTCTTTTGAGTATGTGATGTAGTTTTGACTACCACCAGGCATGAGTTAATTACAACTCCTTAACCTTCTATTGGTGCATCACCCAGTCTTCCTTGTAATGTGTCAAGCAAACATAAAAGAGTCTTGTGGGTTGGATGTCATCATTACTAATGCCAGGATAAGTCAGCATGTCAAACTGGACGGCATGCCTTCCTTTGGTGAGATCTCACCAAGGTAAGGTTTTCTGTATAACCCTTTTGTAATATCCTACCATTTTGCAGAAAGGCCTATCTTTACTTCAGCTCACTGAGGCTCCCACCTTATTGTCGTCTTAGCTTAACGGAGACTAGGTATGTTTCCCTTGATTGCAATATACCCCTTTGTAAGTTCCTAACCCTTATCACCCCGTTGTAGATATAGGTGCTTCCACATCGAGTTGCTCCTCCCTTAGAGTTTGCGATAGTGCCTCAACATGATCGTCACATCCTCTTCTCATCTCTATTACCTTAAGCCTTTTGTTGATAACATACCGAAGATGATCTTGTGACATAGCTTGAATAAGAAAATCTCCTCCAACAATGATGATGATAGCTGCGGCTTAGAAAGGAAGAGAGAGGAGTGTTTTTGCTTTGAGAGGGTTAGGGAAATGTGTAAAGTGAAGAATTAAAGTCAATGGGGGAGAGAAAGGGGGTAGGCCATGATTGAACTAGGGTTTTGGGGGGAGGTGTTGTGTTATTTTTCCTTGATTTGATCACTTTGCATTTAATCCCTTTAATGAGTTTTTCCTAATTTGTCTCAATCACCATCAATTGCAATTTATTCCATAGTTACATGCATAGGGGGTCGTTATACTAGAGTTTTAGTGAGGGTTTCATTTTACATTTAGTATGATTAAGTGCTATTGAGTGTGATTAAGTGTAATGAATGTTTTCCATAATTTAGAATGTTGATCATTTAAAATTTTCACATATTCCTTCCAATATAAGCATAGCTTAGTTGTGGGTACCTTCTATGGTTCTACCATCATATTTTTAATTTTCTAACTTTTAACTCTGCAAGCTTATTTAGTGATTAAAATTTCCTTATTGCCCCTTAACTTAAACTATTGATTTTTCTATCGACTTTTCCTAATTACCAAATTTTTGCTCATTTAAGTAGTGAATTAATCTTTGATTAATTTACTAATTATTCTAATGACTCATTAATAATGAACTAATTAGCATGATAAGTGTGTGAATAAAATTAGTCTGTTTTGGACCATATATTTTCAAAACTATAAAGCTAAACAGTTTCTATAATATGTTCACTTTTTTTTTTTTTTTTATAATAAATCGAAGTAGCTGGAGACATTAACGATGACACGGTATGTGGTAGTCTAGTGAATCCTACTGAGAATTTTAAAATTCTCACTCCTATGCTTATTTTTGTATTATCTCTAGATAGTTCAAGAAATATTGAAGATGACCAGAGGTTGCTATCCGACAAGGTCCGTTCAAGTAACAATAACAACTTCTGAGTATGGTGCTATAACTTAAGTATGGTACTATACTTGGGAGGATGTTACACTTCTCATCTTGGATGGTGGATTAGCTTCTTTAATTACCACAAATTGTTGTTTCACCTCCTATGGATAGAAGAGCCTTTTGGTTCTGAAGCTCTAACACCAGCAGCCAAATTTCTCAATCTCTGCAATTGTGCTTCCTTTCTCAGCTTAGTAGCTTCTCTTCTTGCTTTTCTCAAAGAAGAGGGAGTGGAGTCTCTGGAGGGTTCAACAGGGGCTTTCTTCAGTTTCTTCTTGCCCTTTCCATCTGGAACCTCTTCTTGTGCTAATTGTTCTTGAGGCACATGTTCCGTTATCACTATTCCCTTCTAAGCTGGTTTGGAGGCCTTGGTTGTAGGTTGTTGGTTAGCAGGCTTTGCCAGATTGATAACTACTGCTCCAATTGCATAACTTCATCCTCAACCTTTGATGAGGAAGAGGACTCTTTAGCAAGCTTCAACAATCTTCTTTTACTTGTCTTTCTTTCCTCAGAAATTAGTGAAAGGTTTCTTACTTTTTTCTTCTTTTTCTTCTTCTTCTTTTCATTAGAAGGCTCAGACTTCACTTTCTTGATGCTGGTTTCTTGGATAGGAGAATCTTTCTTCTTCTTCTTCTTCTCTTTTTTCTCCTTTTCTGGAGCTTGAGGCTTTAGACCTAGGGCTGAGAAGTTTTTCATTTTCATTGTTGGTCTTTTATTTTCTGCCCTGTCCCAATCTATTGGTAACTAGGCTCTGATGAAGACTCTTGTAAGGAACATACCTGTAATACCCGGGTCAAGAGTCACACGAATTATGACACTTTGCTTTGTCGAACCCGATGAAAGTTCTAAGTTTGGACTCTATGCCCCCTTGGAGAGCTATAGGATTGGGACATTTTCATGGGATCAAAAGTCCCAGTAATTGTTGCTTAGATATCAAAGAATTGAAGAGCGATTTTTAATGAATTTTTGGAAGTTATTAACCCTTTCATTTTCAAGCTTGAAGTTTAAGAAAATGTAAGTTTTTGGAAGTTTCTACTAAAATCCAAAAGTTGGATTTTGATTCTTAAGGAGTTTGATTTTTCCAATATTTTTATTGGATTCAAATGGGGGATATTCTCTTATTTACATTTATGTTTTAAAGTTAATGGAGAATAAAATAAATGAGGACATTACGAAATGTAAATAAGTATATGATGATGTTTGAGAAGTGTTTGGAAGAGGAGGGAAAAATAAAAAAGGAAGCGAGGGTCGAGCGCCTGGCGCTAAGGCCAGCCTTGAGCATTGTCTGTCTTTGCAAAAGTGGTGCGACTTGGTGGGCGAGCGCTCAGCGCTTGGGCATGATTAAAAGAAGAAGCTCGAAGCTTCTCTATTTCATTCCGCCATCTCTCTCTCTCTCTTCTTCCTCTCTTATTCTTTTTCTCCCTACATGAAACCATCCATCTTTCATCAATTTTACTCAAACCCACCACCAAAATCCATCATCTCCTCATCATTAGCCAAGCTTTGGGGTTGATTCTCTCCTTGGAGCTCTCTCTCTCATCTTCTAGTGAGAGAAAGTGATGGTGGGAGAAGACCCACCACTCTCCTCACGCTCCACCACCTTCCTCCGCTCTCTAAGATAATTCTTGAGCTCAACCCTCCTTATTAGACCATAGATTAGCTAGTTTTTCCATGAATTCCATGTTTAAGGCTATGAAGGGGGGGTTAGGGTTATAGAAATTTGGGGGTTTTGCCCTTTGGGGCTAATCCTAGTAAATTCTTAGAATAGTTATGTTGTGGAAACCTAATAGTTGTATTTGTCATGTTAGATGCTCTCCAGAATCTCTTGATGGCTCTAAGACTTCGTAGAGTTGGGCTCCTTTCTTTCCAAACTTGATAAGTGAGTGCTAGTATATTTATAGCTTGTTCTTATTCTTAATTTCCTATCTACATGCCAAAAATGTAATTTAGTGAAGCTTATGAAAGAATTGAATTAATATGTTTTACTCCGTATTTATACGACTCTAGACATAATCATGATAGTTATGTGTATATATATATATATATATATATATATATATGTTTAAGCATAGAAGTGTTGGACAAGCTCTTATAGAAGCTAATTTATAGTATCTAAATAATATGAAGGTTCAAGTTATTAGAAAGAACAGTTACATTTCGATAATTCAGAAAGAGCTCTAGATGCTTTAATTTGAAAGGATTATACTTTGAAACTATATTCGATAGTACAGTCATTTTGTATATTTGGTGAATTTTGATAACTATGTTTATTAATAATACGGAAGATTCTTGAATCTTATTATCCTTTTAAAGTTATAAGCAAGAAACTATATGATTTTTAATAAAGAAAAGTGTTATTGTCAAGGAGTTAAAAGGAAATGTGTTTTCAAGGACTCACATGAGGCATGGCAAAGACCCAGCAAGTGTGAGTGCCTTTCTAAGGGGGGAAACTATAACAGAACTGTTTGTTAATGACAGTAGCATTAGCCTTGGTGCACCTCGTATGACCCAGCTAGCAGGGTGATTGTTAGCCCGGCATGTCGGCCAACATGTCTGGCAGATATAGTCACGCATAGGCGTGAGATCAGTTACTGTTGGGCAAGCCCAATCGAGCGATTATTTTAAAATAGAATCCTCCCCTAAGTTTTTCATGAGGTTGAACAAGTATTTATTTTCTATGTTTTGAGAAAGTATTTCTATATTATGCATTTATGTTTAAGATTCTTATTTACTAGCTGAAACTGTATTTAGGTGAAGTTGAAATTGAAATTTACGGAAATTCCTTGAAGTTATCATATGTTTGAAGTCATGAGCAAGGATACATATGAGTTGATATAATAAGGTTTATATTCAATTGAATTGAAAGGTGCTCAAATGAGCCATAAAGAGACTTTAAAGATAAATATATTATGCCTCACTGAGTCTATATGACTCACTCTTTCTTCCTTTCCATGTTTTTAGACAGGTGCAAGATTGTGCTCAAGCTTCCACAGCTAATTAGAAGTTTCAGCATCTAAATTTAAATGTATAATCTCTAGAAGTGCTCCATTTATTCACAGGCAGGGTCCTCCCTGTGTTGGGTTTTATGTTGTTATATGTAATTAGTTTAAATTCCAATGATTATGTATTTAAGCTTCTTGAATAGTTATGTAAACATGTTTTCATAAGTATGATTACGTTTTAAATTCCTATATTGTGTGCTGTGGGGTGCATTTGGAGAATGCCTGGATCCTCAATGATTTTGTGTGTTTGGATTGTTGTGCAGGTGGAGGATCTGTATTTCGGAATAGTCCTAAATACAAGGGAGACTTTGCCCAATTTTTTTGAAAAGGTCTAGTATAGGCTTGCTAGAGGACGTGTCCTTTATGCGCCGGTCACATCCTTAGTGGGGTCGTGACAATACCATAGAGGATAATGGCATGGCTCTTTCTCTCAGCATGAATAGCAACAAGTATAAAACCTAGAATCAACCTCACCAAGTTGATCCTTCTCTTGATCATGAGGCAAAATACTACTATCTGGTCTACCTTAGTTATAACATCGTATTCACGACTTCGGGGTAGCACAGTGTGTTGGACCATAGAGTATACAGCCTTGACAGAAGTGAGCAAGTGAAAGGTTTGAATATCCCTTACATGCATGCTTCTTTTACCAGTGAGGACTCTAGTAACTTACTCACCTAAAGCTCCTAGTTCTTCCCACCATCTTTCTCTAACTCTATACAAAATTCCCTCATTTGGAGTATTTGTAATCTATGTGATGTCGAAAGGTAGAACTTCTAGCTCGAAGCTTCCCAGAATGGTTTGGAGGGATGTGTTGTGTTCATTAGTGGGGACAAGGGTGCTGTAGAATATAGGAACCAACCCCATGTGGATATCTTGAAGAAATCATTCTAGCCTTGGAACTCGAAGATATCAAAGACTTTAGGGAGTCTAGTGAAGTTCTCCAAATAAAAACTCCTCCCCCTGGTTATGGGTCTTCTAAAGAAATTTCTTTGAAAGTTTGTTTACATTTCATCATCTTCAAAGATATATGGAATGCTTTGATCACCCTTTCCTGACATGGTGTAGTGCAAAGGTTGAAGCTTGAATGAAGAGAAGGAAATGTGTTTCGGTTGGAGGTGAAAACAGAGAGCGAATAGTTGAAAGTTTGAAGTTTGGAAGCGAAGGTGAATAGTCATGACTAATGTTTGAGGTTTCTATAACATGGGAGAGAAAAAGGTTTCTGAGTAAAAGTGACAATGATTTCGTGGTTAAAGATAATAACCAATGGTTAAAGAAATGTAAATGGTTTCGAGATTGAAACGATATCATTTTTGTGTAAAAGAGGATTTTGGCTTTCCAGCTTCATTTAGTCGTGGCAATGTGGCATAGTAGGAAGTTACAAAATCGTCCCACATTCCAAAACTATCTTGACCCTTCACTTTCAAATTTCTGATCAGAAGCATGAATCACCTTTTGATGAAAGTCTTCTTTATGAAATCAAAAGTCTGAAAATACCTTTCCGATTAACCCTTTCTGAACCAATATACCAAACCCATGTTTTTGAACACAATCTGCAAGTCATTCTGATCTATTCTTTTTGAAACATTATAAGTTGATCTTTCTGAACAAGTTCTGAATACCATTCTTTGGGAATAATTCTTCAGAAAGGAAATATACTTGGATGGAGCAATTTTAGCTTTAAGCTTTTGCTTAAGAGGGAGTACGAACCATGTGATATGAATGCATGCTTAGAAATTGATCATGTTCAGAAGGTTCTTTATTTAGCAAAAATGATCTTCAGCTAGAGGTTTTGTAAATATATCAGCTATTTGATCTTCTGTATTTACAAAACATAGTTCAATATTTCCTTTCTGAATATGATCTCTTATGAAATGATGATTAATGTCTATATGCTTAGATCTAGAATGTTGAATGGGATTTTTAGCAAGATTAATTGCACTTGTATTATCACACAAGATAGGGATCTTGGTATACCTCAAGTTGAAATCTTTCAACTGATGCTTAATCCATAGAATTTGAGCACAACAATTTGCTGCAAATACATATTCAGCTTTAGTAGTTGAAAGAGCAATAGTATTATACTTTTTACTTGACCAAGTTATCAGGGATTTTCCAAGAAAGCAGCAGCACCCACTTGTGCTTTAGCTTTCAACTCTGTCTTCAGTAAAATCAGCATCACAATAACCAATAACGTCACAAATAGTACCTTTCTCGTACCAGAGATCAAGATTAGTAGTACCTACTAAATATCTCAAATTCCTTTTGACAACATTTAAGTGTGATTACTTTGGATTAAATTGAAATCTAGCACAAATTCCTATACTTAATTGTAAGTCAGATCTACTAGCTGTAAGATAGAGTACTGATCCACTCATACCTCTATAAAGCTTATCAGAAACTTGTTCTCCATCTTCATTAGCTTCCAGAACTTGAGAATGGTATATGGGAGTATTGATGCTTTTGGTTTTATACATGTCAAACTTTTTAAGCAGATCCTTAATTAGCATATTTTTCTTGATGAAGTAGAATCCCATCTTTCTGTTGTTTTTTTTGTAACCCCAGAAAATATTTGAGTTCTCCCACTATACTTATCTCAAATTCTCCCTACATGAGCTCATAAAAACTTTTGCACAGATTTTGATTTGTAGCACCAAAAATTATATCATCTACATAAATCTGAGCAATAAGAAAATCATTTTTCTCATGCAAGATCAACAAAGTTGTATCAAATTTTCCTCTTTTAAAGCTATTTTTAAGTAGAAAAGAGCTAAGTCTTTCATACCAAGCTCTTGGAGCTTGTTTTAGACCATATAAGGCTTTTGTGAGCTTAAAAACATGATGAAGAAATATTTCATTTTCAAAACCAAGTGGTTGTGTAACATATAGTTCTTCAAAAATAAAACCATTTAAAAATGTAGATTTAACAATCCATTTGATACGGAACAAAACCTTTATATACTGCAAAGGCAAGCAGCATTCTGGTGGCTTCTAATCTTGCAACAGGAGCAAATGTCTCATTATAATCAATTCTCTCTTGTTGGTTGAATCCTTGAGCCACTAACCTTGCCTTGTTTCTAATCACTTTCCCACTCTTATCAAGCTTGCTTCTGATTACCTATCTTGTGTCTATGATAGAATGTCCTTTAGGCAGAGGAGCCAGAGTCCAGACCTTGCTCTTTTCAAATTGATTTAATTCTTCTTGCATTATGTCTATCCAACTTTTATCTTAAAGAGCTTCATGAACACTTTCTGGTTGAATTTCTGAGATCCAACTTTTATCTTAAAAAGCTTCATGAACACTTTCTGGTTGAATTTCTGAGATTAAGGCCAACTTGGATTCTGTTCTAGAGATGATCTGGTTCTGACTCCTTTGAGATGGTTCACCAATGATTTGATTTTGAGAGATAACTCTCAAATCTCTAGCACCAATGTATCTTCTCTTAATGGGTGTCTCTTTTGAATCTTCTGTCATATCATCAGAAACATGTTGAGGATAGAAAGGTTCAGAATTATTATTGTTTTTTCTTGTAGCTATTCGAAGGAATTGCTGATTCTGTGAATTGTTATTTAGAGATAGCTTTTCTATATCTTCCTCCAGGTCTTGAACATTCTGATCAAAATCTTTCTTCTTTTCTTTGAAGGTTATGTGTATAGTCTCTTCCATAACTAAAGTCTGCTTGTTGTATACCTTATAAGCTTTAGACACAGAAGAATATCCTAGGAATAAACCAGGATCAGATTCAGGATTAAACTTTGACAGCTTGTAAGAATAAAACATTCAGATTCGAAAACATGAAAGTAAGAGATGTTGGGTTTCTTTCCTTGCCATAATTCATAAGGGGTTTTCTTGATAATTGGCCTTATGAAAACACGATTTTGAATATAGCAAGCAGTGTTAACTGATTCTGCCCAAAAACTTTTTGATAATCCACATTCTAAAAGTATGGTTCTAGCCATTTCTTGCAAAGATCTATTTTTTCTTTTAACAACCCGATTTTGTTGAGGTGTTCTAGGAGAAAAGAAATTATGAGAAATATCATTTTCATTGCAAAATTTTTCAAAAGTATGATTTTCAAATTCACCACCATATCTGATCTGATGGATGAAATACAGAAACCTTCTTCATTTTGAACTCTTTTTGAAAATATTTTGAAGGCCCCACAAGCTTCATCCTTATGGACTAGGAATATAAACCATGTGAATCTTGAAAAGTCATCCACAATGACTAGACCATATTTCTTACCACCTAGACTAGCAGTTCTAGTTGGTTCAAAAAGATCAAGATGTAAAAGCTTAAGTGGTCTAGTAGTTGAGACTACATTTTTACTGTGGAAAGAACTTTTGGTCTATTTAGCCCTTTGACAGAACTCATTGAGTCATCGTCAAAACTAAGCTTAGGTAAGCCTTTGACAAGCTCTTTTTGAGAAATCTCATAGATTAATCTCACGTAAGTATGATCAAGTTTCTTGTGCCACAAGCACTGATCATCGACAAAGGGCACCAAGCATTTTACATTTTGATCTAGAAGAATATCTAGATATAATACATAAGTATTATCATGCTTTCTAGCAATAAGAATGATTTTATCTGATGTGGAGTCTTTTATGAATCAATGAGAAAGTTCAAACAATATTCTGTAGCTTTGGTCACAAACTTGACTAATGCTTAAAAGGTTGTGAGTCAATCCTTTAACCAACAGAACATCAGTAATCAAGTCAAAGTCATTCTTACTAACATTACCTATACCAACAATCTTGAATTGATGCCATTAGCAAATTTCATAACTCTTTCATCTTTGGGTCTGAGGTTTTTGAACTAGGACTTATTTCCAGTCATATGTCTAGAGTAGCCACTATCCAGATACCACTTCATCTCCTTCTAATAGTGTGATTTAAGACACACCTACATCAGAAATAACTTTCACTTTAGGTACCCATATCTTTTTGGGTCCTTTTAGATTAGTTGTCTTTTTGGGCGTTCTCATCTTCTGTTTTTTTGCTTTTCTTCTGGAGAAGAATTTTTTAGAAGAGTGTCCTTTATTGACACAATATATACAAGAAGGAATTTTGCTTTGAGAATTTTTGGTTGACTTCTCATCATCTTCCTTCTCAAATCCAAGTCCCATTTCATCAAAATATAGTCTTTGACTACCAAGCATCAAATCTAGATTTCTGGAGCCATTTACCATCTTCACAAGATATGATTTAAGAAGTTTAACTATTTTCTGAAGTTCAGAAACATTAGAACATTTGTTTTGACTAGCTTCAGAAACTTAAGTTCTTAGGGCAGTTATATCCTTCTAGAAAAAGGTGTTTTCTTTTAACAGCTAAGATTTTTCATGGCCCAGCTTCTCTTTTTCATTCTCGAGGTTTTCATTCTCAAAGGATAGTTTTTGAAAATTTTTCTTTGAAGAAGCATAATGAGAAGCAAATGTTTAAGGGTCATCCAAAAGTTCAACATATGCTTTTTGAAGATCATCATAAGAGTTCAGGTTTAGAATCTAATACCTCAGTCTCTTGCTTAGAGACTATATTTGCCATGAAGTAGAGATTTGCAATTATCTCTTTTTCTTCTCAAGATTATGTACTTTCTTGCTGCTTATCTAAGTCTTGCCATGTAACCATCATGGCCTTCTTCATGGAATTCTTTTTCAGCCTTGGACATTCTGATCTTACATATCCAGGTTCTTTTTATTCAAAGTAGATGACTTCACTCCACTTAGCCTTTCCCTTTTTGTATTTTTTAGGGACAAAGCCTTTTTTCTTTTATCTTCTGATCCATGCTTTGGATAGCCTCTTGGCTAGATGAGTAATTTCATCTTTCTCATCATCATCATCATCAGAGGAATCTTCTTCTTCTTCTTCTTCTTGTTCAAATTCTTCTACAACTTTCATAGCCTTAGAAGAGTTGGACTTTCTTTGGGTGGACTTCAAGGCAATGGATTTGCCTCTTCTATTGGATTCCTTGGAGGTTTCATTTAACTCAATCTCATGAATGGCTATCACTTTGGGGCGCCAAGCCTTTAAATACCTCTCAGAATTTTTTTCACCATTATAGCATTGGTATACCTTTTGCCCAATGCTTTCAACTGATTTATGATGTGCATAAATCTAGTTGTCATCTCATCAGTATTTTCATGCTCTAACATCTTGAACATTTCATATTGATGCACTAACATACTGATCTTAGTTTCTTTGACTTGGTTAGTTCCTTCATGGAAAGTCTAGAGTCTATCCCAAATCTCTTTAGTAAAATCGCATGAAATGATCTTATTGTATTCACTCTTGCTCAAAGCACAGGTAAGAAGGTATTTTGCTTTGGCATTCATTTGTATCTTGGCTTTATGTTGGTCAGTCCACTAACTTTTTGGAATTATTCTGACCACTACTGATGGGGCTTGTTTTGGATCAGCAACTACTTGTGGCACTAGCTGATTTATGGTTGGAACATAGTCACCATTTTTTATGATAGCCCATATGTCAATGCTGGTAAACTCAATAAAGAGTCTCATTCTATCCTTCCAATAGGGATAATCTTCACCATTGAAGTATGGAGGGTGGTTGATGGAATGTTCCTCAATGATGTGATTGACCTATTGTGCTATCCTTAGGATATTTTTATCTCAGCAACTGTTCAAAAGCTCAACCCTAGAGGCTGAGCTCTAATGCCAATTGTCGGAAAAGTAACACGAGAAGGGGGGTTGAATCATACTTTTAAAACTTATTAGTTCCTAAAATATTTTAATGCATTTTTCTCAAGTCTTTGGACTTGTAACACAGAAGCGTTGATTTAGATAATAAAAGGTATTGTTTTCACAATACTTTGGTGAAGCAATGGATAAATGATCAATCACAGAAAAATAAACTAGCTAAGGAAAGTTCTGAAGAAGATAAGGATAGAAAATCACACAAGAAAATTTATACTGGTTTGGCCAACCGCGTACCTACATCCAGTCCCCAACAAAATAGTTGAGATTTTTATAGAACGAGTATTCTTTGTCCAAACTTTTTCAACTGAGTAGTTCTTCTTAGCCTTTCCAAGCTAACCAGATGAGTAGTGTTTACAAAGCCTTTCCCAGCTACAACAAGTAGTGTTTTATCCTAGCCTCTCCAAGCTCATAAAGACCACTATTGGGTCATGTTACAATATAAGAATTAAATAGTTTGTGTTTGAATAACACTTACACTAAATCAGTCTAAAGTGTATGGTCACTTAAGTATAGTATCCAATGCCTTCTCAATATTCTCAATAGAGGATATTGGCTAATACAAAGTAGATGAGAAGATTTTTCTATTCAGAAGTTACAACAAGTAACTTTCTGGATGTTTAGAAGATTGAGAAAGATGAAATCTTTTATAGAGATTTGAACGCTTAAATTGCTTGACTAAGCAACTGCTTCTTCATCATCTTCTAGGTTTAAATAGCTTCAAAATCTAGTCATTTGAGACTTTCAGACCTTGAGCCTTTTGATCCACTAGTCTAAGATTGACAGAGAAGAAGTTGCTTTCTTTCTTAGCAAGTAGAAGTGTTATAGAAGAAGAAAAATAGTTGTTGATGGTTTACTACCTTTTCAGACTTATCAGCGCTTCTTTTGGATCTTGTCTTGTCAAGTTTGATTTTTAGAAATGATCCATGAATCATGCAAAAGAAGCTTTGGGGGTGAGGTACTTCACGTGAATCAACTTTCTGAAAGTTACCCTTTTAGATATAGCTTTCTAGATTGTTCACCCTTCTGAAGTGTCTATGACCCTTCTGATGGCTTGATTTCCTTCTAAAAACATAATTCTATCCTTCTGAATTCTTGATATGCTTCTTAAGAGAGAGAGAGAGAGATCATAGATATTTGCTTAAAAAGTTCTTTCCATCAAAATATGTGTGAAATTCATAAGAACTTTTAACCTTGTATGATCTAATTCTCATCCTCGTGCGCATTTTCATGATCTAGTGCACTTAAAGACAAACATTTGAGCAGACCATTAGTATATACAAAAGATTTTGTTAAGAGTTGATTTGTTATTCATCAAAACTTTAAGCTTGATAAAGCTAAACCACTTAGTGGCTTTTGAGAGGCATTGGAACTTACAACAACCACTTTTTTCGCCTGCTGCAGCTTCGGCCATAATTCGTTTGGGGAGAAACAAAACCTCGTAGTAGAGCATGGCAAAGGCCTTGAACTCTTTGGCATAGGTGGCTTTCCATTGAAGGCACTCATCATGGGTGTTGCTGATATCGATGTGGAGGTGCTTGATTTGGAAGAACGTTCAGAGGTGTTGACACAAAGAATCAGAGATTGAGTTGTTGTTGCCACTGTCATCATAGATTTTACAATATTTATACGATGATAGAGGCGAGAGCAAAACAACATCAATTTTGGCAATGGTAGAGGTGAGACACTTGTTAAGGGAGAAGAAACTAAGAAGGGTCTTGGCATCTTAGGCTTTCTAAACGATAACATGGATAACTTTATCTGGTAAATGGTTGAAGGGGCTATTTGATTGTTGGTCTTTTTTAGTGAAAATGGAAAGATAACCCATGGGGTTGAAAGTGAGGGGTTGTAAAAGAGACACTTCTCCATTTTTAACCATTGCTTTTCAATTCCGTAGGTTTTCTTTCCAATTTCACCAAAAAAAAAAAAAAGACCAAGAACCAACAAGTCCCTTCGACCATTTATCAAATGAAGCTATCTGCACTATCTTTAACAAAGTCTAAGATGCCAAGCCCTTCCTTAGCTTCTTCTCCTTCAACAAGCGTCTCGCCTCTATCATCCCCCAAATTGACGATGTTTTGCTCTCCCCCGATCTCCCTGGCCAACACATCAATAATAACAACAAAAATAATGACAAACAAACCGATGGAAATTCCATAAATATTGTCCAATCTATGGCCAAAACCCTAATTACCAAGCTCCTTCACTAATGGCAATCCTGTAAATATTGTAAAATATATGACGACAACCATGATGACGACTGAGGGTGTGTTTGTTTGTGCTTTTTTAAGCAAAAATTCACTTTTTTTATTGAAAAAAATCAGTTTTTATATATTTGAATAAATTTTTAAAAATAATCAAATTCTCAAAAAAAATTAACTTTTTAGCTTTTTTGGAGAAACTAAAAAGAGTAGCTTATGAAAAAAATCAATTTTCAGCTTTTATTATTATATATAAAATTTAAATTTTAAAATTAATTTTTTCAAAATCTAAAACAAACACACCCTTAATCTTTGATTCTCTATACCAGCGCCTCTGACTATTTCGTCGAATCAAGCACCTCCATGTCGAACTCCGTACCGATATCAGCTACACCCATGACAAATTCCTCAACACCTATGGCAAAGAGTTGTACCATGCTCTGCTGTAGGGTGTCATTTTGCCATTTCTCCCCAAGTGAATCGTCGCCAGAGCTGTAGCTAAATTCGATGGACTACGGGTTTGACAGGTGGACGATGTGGTTGTCATCGTTCATGACTGAAGCGTCGAAGATGCGTTACTTGGTTAAGCAGATGGTGGTGCGGTTTTCGACACTGGAGATTGTGATATTCATCAATACGAAGAGGCAAGGTAGGTTCTCCATGGCGGAGGCTGATATTTGAGATTTGACACAGTTGTTGAAGGAAGAAGGCACGTTAATGGAGCGCATAGTGCCGAAGTTCTTGTTGAGGATATGGAACGTCGTTTCTAGAACTGCTGGCGTTGAGATGCTAAGTGATGCTGCTCGTGATCGAACTCGTAGACAACAACGAAGAGCTAATGCCACTGAGGAGGAGAATGAAGGCAATGGTGGATTCAACTGTGATGCGGAGGAGAAGGCAATGCTTGCAAAGGTAGCGAACGAGATCGTGATTTTGGGTCAAAGCATCGCCCACACCTGGGTTGCATCCTATCTTAAAACCATGTCACTCAAAAATGTTAAACACTGTGTTAATACGCTATTAGCTATGATAAAACTGGGATTAAGGTAGTCATGTATTTCTTTTCATTTTTCATCATTTTGGCTCCTGTAACAAAAGTATAAGAATAAGGTAAACAATCATTTGTCATCATCAATAATTTGCCATTAACAGGATACACAAAACATCAGTTTGGATAAAAAAAGCATGTTCAAACTAGCAATAACTTGAAAAGGATTTAATTATCTAATGAATTAATTCTTATTTTAATTAAACATTTAATAGCTAAAATTCAAACTAGAAGGGAAAAAAATCACACTCTAGGATAAGTTCTTGTGCGTCTTTCACAATAAGGGAAATTATTTAACAATAATGAACTGACAATCATGTTATTGTTTTTTGGTTGTATTTTAAATTAAAATTTTGAATGTTTCTATAAAATGATTTATAAAACATCATTTATGTGATATTACTTAATTTATTAAATAATGATGAAAATCTATTAGTCAAAGAAAAGCAAAGAATAGGTAAATGTTAATGAGCTGCAACTCAAATAGCATATTCCTTAATCCTTGTGCCAAGAGGTTGTTACTATTGGGTCAAGGATTCTATCCCCTATCCATCATTTTGCCTATCCATAGAACCAAAAAAAGAATAGGTAAATGATAGGTAAATAAAAACATAAAATAATACTTTCATAAAGAGTATAAATTATAAGATAATTATATAATAAAGTAGCAATTAAGATTAATAAAGAATAGGGCATGATCTACATATATTAGTAAATAATGATGAAAATATGTTATTCAAAAAGACATTAAGTAAGCAATATGGAAAAAGTTATAGTACAACATAATAAGTTTAAATAATTTTGGTTTGGGTATATACAATAATTTATACAATAAAAAATAATTACAAAAAATAAATATTTAGAATAAAATAATAACAAATGAAAGCAAGATAACTAGTAAGGAAGGATTTATGGCCATGAAATTAGATATCAGTAAACCCTATGACAAAGTTGAAGGGGATTTCTTAGAGGCAATAATGCATAAATTGAATTTTGTAGGAGAATGGATTAGTAGAGTAATGCATTGTGTGAGATCAATGTCATACTTATTTCTTGTTAATGGATTTTCAAGTCATTACTTTAGATTGCAAAGAGGGCGAAGACAAGGGGACCCCTTGTCCCCATATCTGTTTGTGCTATGCATGTAATGATTGTCTTCTATGATATTTTAGGTAGAACAATCTCAAATTTTAAGAGGTCTCGAGATTGCGAAATCAACCCGAATGATCTCTTGTATATTCTTTTCTGATGATAGTATAATTTTCTCCAAAGCTTTAGAAAAGGATTACAATATTGTTATTAGCATAGTTGTATGAGAAAACCTTAGGTGGAAAAATTAATATTGAGAAATCATCCTCATTTTTAGCACAAATGTCAATGAAGATATGAGGGCGACCAATATGTCTGAAACTCACATATCCACCATTGCCTACACTGAAAAGTATTTGGGTTTCCCTACCATGATTGGTAGATCCAAAAATGGGGCAATGCAATCTCTTGAAGATAGAGTTTGGAAGAGGGTTAAAGGGTGGAAGGAGAAGCTTTTATCCGAGGGTGGGAAGGGAGTACTTGTCAAGGTGGTGTCTCAAGCAATCCCTACATACACTATGTCTTGCTTTAAAATTTTCCAATCTATGAGTAAAGAGTTAGAGCAACTTATCTGTAAGTTTTGGTGGGGCTCACGAGGAGATGTAAGGAAAATCCACTAGGTGGACTGGGAGAAAATGTTTTGGCCAAAGGTGGAGGGTGGTATGGGTTTTCAAGACCTACAGACCTTCAATCTAGCTACTTTTGGCCAAGCAAGGATGGAGAATCATTCATAATCAGGACTCACTCATGGCTCAAATACTCAAACCGTGGTATTTCCCTAGTGAGAGTTTCTTAGAAGCCAGCTTGGGGCCCAATCCATTATATACTTGGGGAAGCATTTTAGCAGGTAAGGAGGTAATAAAACAGGGTTGTTATGGGGTATGTGACTGATTGAAAACTGATGTGAGAATGCATGCATGGATTCCAAACACATAGGACTACAAGATTGCAAATCCAGTAAATATACCCCAACAAGGTGGAACCATGAGATGATTGATAGTTGACCCAGGAGAAGCCCCAGCTATTTTAACAATCCCACTTACCCGAAGCCACCAAGAGGATACTATGCATTGAGTGCATGAGCCTAGGTGCATCTACTCAATAAAGAGTGCCTACATGCTCAAGTGGAAAATGCAAAATGAAAGAACATGAGCAGCAACAAAAGCTGGCTGTCAAGTGCTCCCAACATTCCGAACCATAGGAAGGTATTGGAAGCTCCTTTGGAAACTCTGAGTCCAGCCAAAGTTTAAGATTTATGGATGGAGACTGAGTAGAAAAGCCTTCTCCTTGAAGAGTAGGTTACATAGTAAAGGGGTGGAGGTAGGCAGTGGTCGTTACCTTTGTGGGCACAATAAGGAAATTGTCTCATTTGTTCTTTAATTGCCCTTTTACGAGAAACACAATGCACATAACTATGCCTAGAATTAATATTCCACCTAGTGAGGAAACTGAATGGGTGGAAAATTTGAGCAAGTTAGGTGATAGCTTGTGAAAGGAAGAGCTGGAGTTGCAAATATTGGCAACCTGGCATCAAGTTTGGGGTGCGAGAAATAGTCCATGGGTGCGGAAGAAGAAGTTTTTGTCACTTGAGATGGGGCAAGTTGTGCCTTCTAGCCAACATCAAATTAACAAGGCAAATGAAACTATTGGATGAATGGTGGATACAAGAGGCCTAGAACGATGCTACTGGAAACCACCTAGGCAGGGGCTGATTAAGTCAAATGTTGGTGCACCTGTCGGTAGTGCAACTAATGTAGCGGGAATTGGTGTGGTTGTTCGAAATGACGAAGGAAAATTCCTAGCGGGAAGAACACTGACGATACCAGGAGTGTCCAATCCCCACAGAGCATAAGTGCTAGCAGCAAGGGAAGGCCTAATCATCACTTGGGAATTGGGATTCCCGGAGATCTTCCTAGAAGGAGATGTGAAAACTATTCATAAGGGCGTAAAGGAGGGTAAGCAAGACTCATCAACAATTGGATTGATTCTCAATAATATTATTTATTGGAGCATTTTTATGTTGCAAAATATTACTTACAGGAGAATTTTGGTATTGCAGAACCTGAGTAACTTATTCTTTTTTTTAAAGAATTTACACTTAAGACTTAAAGAGATTTTGTAAATACAAAATGTAATGGTGATTCAAGTTTTCTGTCCAATTTTTAAAAAAATAAATGCCATACTTATTTGTTTAAAGATAATATAGGCTATAAACATAAACGACTAAACTTAGATTATACATATTCTCCTAATATTAGCACATTGCTCCGTAGAAAGCAAGCGTACAAAACAAGAAAAAGGGGCAAAGAGCAGAGTTTCGAGTCCCAAATAAATATATTGAAATCGCCATAAATCAAGATATGATATCATAGTAAAACATACCACGGTTATGAGGACCACATGCTCCTTGCAAAATTTGTGAGCATTGTAAATAAAGTACCAAAACCGAACATACAACTGCAGCCACGCTCCCATTTTTCCATGTAACAAGAGTTAGTTCCTGTAGAATGTACTCATTAAAGATCCAGACGGTTAGCGCATCCTTTCTTTATCTAAAATGCTCAAACACCATAGCTACAGGATTTGCCCACAAAAATTTTGCATCTTGAATTATCTATATGAGGGTTTTTTTGTTTTTGTTTCCAACCATTGCAAAAATCAAGCAATACATGCCTATATCAACATACATATACAACTCGAACTTGGCTTTCCACAGTGAGCTAGAGATTGGCGAATGTATAAAGATCAAACTCAACCACATGGCCAACACACCAGAATTGGAGGTTTTAGCGCGTTTCTTCTGCAACTTGCAGCTACGTATCCTCCAAGTGACCCGGATTTCATTTTCTATTTGTGGCTGTAAAAGGCCACCTTACTTGGTTTTCACATGTGGCACAACTAGCAATTGTACATGCACACCCAGGAAACCAACTATATATGACAAATATGTAATTGTTGTTCCACTTACAAATATATCATTGTTGTCCCACTTACTCCAGAATAAAACTGTAGTAGTAGTTACATTTTATAGACGCTTTATCTTTTAATCAACGCTAATTAAGGAATAGTTTGTTCTTAATTAAATGAGTCACTAAGTATTATTGAAGGTAAGAGTTATGAATTATTATAATATGCATAAAATATTAATACGATATAAATAATTTTACGTCTATTAACAATATAATTGAGAGTTCTTAATTATAATGAGGCTTTTCCAAATTTTTATTTACAACATTGGAGTAGATAATTATAAATAATCATAAAGTTTAAATAAACTAATATGTGGAGCCAACGTACCCTTTCAGCCAATTGATGCAAAACCGTTGCACATTGTACATCAAGTTTCAAAGGATGAAGCAAGGAAAAATTGATTAAGTTAGATGTTGCTTTTGTGTATATTTTAACGTATATTTGCAAGTTCAATAATGTGTAATCACTCTATATAATAATAATAATAATAATAATAATAATAATAATAATAATAATCAATTCTTAATAATCAATTCTCAAGTTAAAGCACACTACAGTAAGATACTTCATTCTCTTTCTCTACTTGCTTTTCTACTTTTATTTTTTATTCAAGTTTAAGCTAGAGAAATTGCATAAACAAATCACTGCTATATTATTTTATGTTTAACCCTTCAAGTATAGGTAAGAAGAAATATAATTAAAATAAAGGATAAAAATAATCTATAAAACCAATGCATTAAAAATATAAGGCATAATAATATTTTTGCTTATTTTGATTTCTTTTTTGTACACTCACATCATTTCCCATCTTTAATTTACAAAAAAGAAAAAAGAAAAAGAAGTGTCTTTTTACACTAATTTATCACATGCTTTTTTTTTTTTTCAACTGGTATCCTTCATAGGTTGCAATCCTGTTTGAGGCACTGTCAAACATTAAATGTAGGCACCTTTCCCAATTTCAAACCATGATTTGCCATATTGTAGGGAACTAGCCCCTTTTATTGGACTAGTCCCCGTTGGGTATTATATCACCCTCTCAAACACAGTACTATGCTTATGTAATCGCACCATACTTAGGAGTTGTTACTGCATTGACATTCATGAATGGATCTTGTCTGATAGTAAACTCTGGCCGTCTTCAATATTACTTGATATATATGAAGATAATATAGAAATAAACATAAGAGTGAGAATTTAAAATTCTCAGTAGGATTTTCTAAATTATCACACATAGTGTCATTGTTATTATCTCCAGCTGTTTCCATTTATTAGGAAAAAGGTGGGCATGTTATATAAATTGTTCAATTTCAAAGTTCAAAAATATATTATCCAAAGCAGAGTTCATTTTATTCATATACTTGTTAAACAGAGAGAGAATCTGAACATTAACATAGTAATGTAAAGGATGATTGAATAAGGTGCATAGATTCATAATAAAATAAGGAACAATTGAATAACATGCATGACTGAATGCAATTAACTTCTTAATGCAAGTGCACCTTCATAATAACAATAACAAGAACACAACGGATGTTTATGTAATTGCTCTTTATAAAATCATGCAAATACACTCATACTTTCTTTACTTGACACACCTAGGCAATATGTATTGCCGTCCGTAGGGTGTCTGTTGTGTTCTTAAATCTTTTACTGCTCTTGGGTAGCCTGATCTAGAAGTAAGCTCAACTTGTGACCGTCTGCCACACAAGATCTTGACCCATAAGTGACCTATGTGCCTCTAGATTGAAGGACTCCACTGGCCAACTCGCCTCCAACATAGAAGGACCCAATAACTTTAGTTGCCTTCATAGGGATGACCCAATTAACTGCCTCCAAGTGAAGGGACCTCACATATATATATATATATATATATATATATATACTTTCTTTATTCATATGCAATCATGCATGTTTTCATAAGGATAATCATGACCAAGTCATCATAAAATGCTCACATGCATTTTCAAACATTATTGCATGTAAAAATTTTTCACTTTCGTAATCATATAGATATTTGCATCATAAATTCTTATAACATAAATTCTCATAATTTTGTAAACTTCTGCCAAAAATTCGGCAGCATAACAAATCATATCCGTTTCCTCGTGCATAATACGAATCAACCAGACAGTCATTCATATAGAAAAATCAATATAATGCATCAATCTTTCAATACTTATACAAAATTTGCAACCTTTGAACTTGAATTGAGCTCCTGCCAATTTCCTTTAGTTCTGCCAGGTTTTATAAATTAAGCCATAATTTCTGTTTAACTCATTTAGACCTGAATTTTGCATGTTAAAGTGTTATGTGTCTTGTTTTTAATCTCTTTGGTCCCATTAAGTTTTGATAAATATAACTCAAGTTATTGAGGTTTAATCTAGATCTGTCCTACTTCTAGGTAGATTTAGGCACTAAAAAGTAAAAATTTAATAAAAATAGGAAATTGATTGGAATGATACGAAACCTATACCATTTTAAAGTTGACTAACTAAGCTTTCATCAATAAGTTTCATTTCATTTGAGTAAGTAGAGCTCAAGTTATGAGCTTTTGAAATTGGTTAACTTGAGCTGCCCTGTTCTAGCCCAGTTAGGACATAAGGCAACTTCAATAAATTACTGGCAGCAACAGGAATCGAATTTGACTATGAAATTTTTATGTGATGTTGCTCTATGTGTAAGCTTTCTAAAAAAATTGATTGCACTCAATTTGAAATTGTATAGGGCGAGTTATGCTCTGTACAACCCACTCTAGTCAGATCCAAAGGCAGAAATCTAGGGTAAATTTCTAAAAATCATATCTCACTCTATACTAATCCAATACCTTATAGTTTGTATGGTCGGAAAGCTATAAATGTCTAGTTTCATTTAAAATTGGTCTTATTTGATTTTGATGTTTGTATGAGTCTGTACACTTCGAAAGTATGGATGTCATAGGGTTTTCCTAGTTAAATTTACTCTGGTTGCTTTCTCTTTGATTCTTTCACTAATTGATCAATCAAAACTCAATGTATACTTGATAATCCAACCATAAATATATGCATAACCTCAATATAACATCACATACTTGAGTGTAGATGAATTTTCAATAGCCACCAATTCACAAGAAATCAAGAAAAGACAATGAATCCTACCTCTAGTTGGATGTGCAGCCTGACTAAGGTGAAGTTTTTTGATATAGGAGATGATTGGAGCTTGAAGATGGAATGAAATGGAGTGGATATAGAAGAAAAGGGAATGGAGAAGGGCTGCTATGTGGGGTGCAAAAATGAAGGACATGGAGGAAAAAATGGAGTTTCATAAATGTAGGTAGTTGGCATCTTTAATTCCTATTGGTGCTTGCTTGTATGGCTCATAAGTGAGCCAACCATGAGTGGATATAGAAGAAAAGGGAATGGAGAAGGGTTGCTATATGGGGTGCAAAAATGAAGGACATGGAGGAAAAAATGGAGTTTCATAAATGTAGGTAGTTGGCATCTTTAATTCCTATTGGTGCTTGCTTGTATGGCTCATAAGTGAGCCAACCATTCCTAATTTTTGTGCCTGAAGGCGCCACTTAGGGGAGTGAAATGGCTGAATTTTTCGCCACTTGTTTTAGGGTTTTCAACGTGTAGTTCCGTTGATTCGGTTCTTAAAGTCTAAAATGCCGAATCTTTACTAGTTTCCTTCAAATTGGCAAAACGAATCTAAAGAATTTTATGAGGTTTTCTATGTCTTTATTCTAATTGCCCCTAATCCTAATCTCTCTAATTAATATCTAACTAACTCCTAAATAACCTTCAATTAACTTCTAATTATTCTTACTTATTCGATAAAATCGAATAAATCAATTAATGACTTAAATTAAACGTTTTGAAAAATTCCAGACGTTACAATACTACCCTTCTTTAAAAGAATTTTATCCTCAAAATTCCTTCACTAAGTTAATAAGAGTTTTGATAAAAGGTTTACACATAGGCACACATAGATTTGATAAGTATGATTAAGAAAGTACAATAACCCTATTAGGATAGTTTAACATAATAGGTTGGCTGAAAGTTGACCCAGGTCCTAGATTATTTCTAATCTTGTTCTCATTTCTTTGAAGGTTTGGTTCTCTTTGCACCCAAGGTAAAAACCTTTCCTTGATTTTGTGGCTTAGGAGTTGGTGGCTGATATCTTGGGCATTTTTTAATCCTATGTCCTAGTTTTCCACATTTGAAGCATACTTTTTGCCTAGTCAAGCAAGGCCTTTTTCCATGATACTTTCCATATTTTGAACAGTCTTGCCTCATTTGTGGCCCTTGTGGCTGCTTACTTTCATTTTCATTGGGTTGAAATGGCTTCTTCGGTGATGGGACATACTTGAAGTTTTGGTCTTCAGACGCCAGCCTTTTCCTATACGCATCAGATTTGGCAGTCTTTAATCTTTGATTATACTCTTCCGCAAGTCTGCACTTGTTTACTAGGGTAGGGAAGTCCCTAATTTCCATGGGTCCCACTGTCGCCAAGATGTCTTCTCTCAATCTACCTTCGAACTTAACACATTTCCAAGCTTCATCAGGATTCCATTGATAGATGGTGGAGAATTTGATTAGTTTTTCAAACTTGGCACTATACTCTGATACAATTTTGCTTTCCTAATGGAGTTGCATAAACTCCAACTCCTTGGTGTTTCAGACCGATGTAAGAAATATTTATGAGTAAAGCTTCTTTAAACACGTCCCAGGTAATATTTGTCTCGGAACTTTTTAACAATCTCTTCACATCGTTCCACCAAAATTCTACATCTGCTTCTAGCATATAAGTGAAAAAGGCCACTTTCTGATGATCAGTACAGTCTAAGACAAAGAATACCTTTTCCATTGCCTTGACCCACTCATCGGCCTTAATTGGGTCAAAAGCTCCTCGAAAACTATGCGGATTTGCTTTTCCGAATTCGGTGAACTTAAGATATTCTAGGTCCACTTCTAGATCATTAGAGTTCCCACCATGATCGGCTCCAGGTTGTCTCCCAAGCTGATTCATCATTTGATGTGCTGCCATAGCTTGTTCTTGCATCGCATATTCCATATCTTGGAGCGTGTGCACAAAATTGACAGGATTTTCTTGAGCAAGTGCCGTTCTTGGCCTACCTTGCCTACCAGAAGCTATTAGTTCCTAGTCCTACACAACAAAATATTGAGTTCAATATTGAGTCAAGTGTGACAGCAACTAGCTACATTCACAGTTAAGCGGTCATGCATATCTAATCCTATATCTTATCTAAACAGATAGGATTCACTGCATGACACTAGCTAAGAATTTCAAAGTGCACTAGAAGCATAGTCAGTCTAGTCCTCAAGTCCGGATAGGACCGAATTGCTCTGATACCATTAAATGTAATACCCTTTTAAGCACAGTACCATGCTTAAGTCATAGCACCATACTCAGGAGTTGTTACTGTTACCTAAACGAACCTTGTCTGATAGCAATCTCTAGCCATCTTCAATATTTCTTAAACTATCTAGAGATAATATAGAAATAAACATAGGAGTAACAATTTAAAATTCTTAGTAGGATTCTCTAAATTGTCACACACAATGTCATCATTATTATCTCCAGCTACTTCAGTTTATTAGAAAAAAAGTGGGCATGTTATATAAACTATTCAGTTTTATAGTTCAAAAACATATTGTCTGAAGCAGAGTTCATTTTATTTATATACTTGTTAACTAGAGAGAGAATCTAAACATCAACATAGTAATATGAAGGATGATTGAATAAGGTGCATAGATTTATAATAAAATAAGGAACAATTGAATAACATGCATGACTAAATGCAATTAACTTCTTTATGCGAGTGCACCTTTATAATAACAATAACAAGAACATAATGTATACTAATGTAATTGCCCTTTATAAAATCATACAAATGCACTCATACTTTCTTTACTTTCTTTATTTGACACACTAGGTATTATGTATCATTGTCCTTGGGCTGTCTACTGTGTTCTTAAATCTTTACTGCCCTTGGATAGTCTGTTCTAAGAGTGAGTTCAACTCGTGACCATTATCACATAAATCGACGGCAAGGGGACCCGTATGTCTCTAGATTGGAGGCACTCAGCTAGCTAACTGCCTCCAACATAGAAGGACCCAATAACTTTAGTTGCCGTCACAGGAAAAGACCGAATGTGTAACTGCCTCCAAGTAAGGGAACCCATGTTTTATCTTTTGACTGCCTTCATAGGAAGGGACCCAATCAACTGCCTCTAAGTGAAGGGACCTCATATATATATATATATATATATATATATATATATATATGTATGTATGTATATATGTATGTATGTATTTTTATGCATTTACTTTCAAACATTATTGCATGTAAAAGTTTTTCAAATTCGTAATCATATAGATATTTGCATCATAAAATTCTTATAACATAACTTCTCATAATTTCATAAACTTCTGCCAAAGATTTGGCAGCATAACGGATTAGATCCGTTTTCTTGTGAATAGTACCAATCAACTAGACAGTCATTCATATAGAAAAATCAATATAATGCATCAATTTTTCAATATCTATACAAAATTTGCAACCTTTGAACTTGAATTGGGTTCCTACCAATTTCCTTAAGTTCTACCCCATTTTATAAATTAAGCCATAATTTCTATTTAACTCATTTAGATCTGAATTTTGGATATGTTGAACTGTTATGTGTCTAGTTTTTAACTTCTTTAATCCCATTAAGTTTTGATAAGTATAACTCAAGTTATTGAGGTATAACATAAGTTTGTCGTGTTGCTAGGCATATTTAGGCACTAAAAATTAAAAATTCATTAAAACTAGGAAACTAACCGGCATGATACAAAACCTATAAATTTTAAAGTTGATCGAACTAGCTTTCATTTCGAATAAGTTTCATTTCATTTTAGCAAGTAGAGCTCAATTTATGAGCTCTTGAAGTTTGCTAACTTGAGCTGCCCTGTTCTATCTTGATCAAAACATGAGGCAACTTCAATAAATTACTAGGAGTAATAGGGACTGAATTTGACTATGAAATTTTTATATGATATTTCCCTATGTGTAAGCTTTTTAAAAAAATTTTTTGCACTCAATTTGAAGCGGTATAGGGCAAGTTATGCCTTGTACAACTCACCCTGGTTAGATCCAAAGGCAAAAATCTAAGGTAAATTTCAAAAAAAATCATATCTCACTCTATATTAATCTACTGACCTTATAGTTTATATGGTTGGAAAACTATAAATGTCTAGTTTTATTTAAAATTGGTCTCATTTTATTTTGATGTTTGTAGACAAGTCCGTACACTTTGAAAGTACAAATGTTGTAGGATTTTTCTAGTTAAATTCACTCTAGTTGCTTCTTCTTTGGTTTTTTCACTAATTGATCAATCAAAACTCAACGTATACTTGATAATCTAGCCATAAACATATGCATAACCTCAATATAACATCACATACTTGAGTATAGATGAATTTTCAACATCTACCAATTCACGAAAAATCAAGAAAAGATAATGAATCCTATCTCTAGTTGGATGTGTAGCTTAACTAGGGTGAAGTTTTTTGATATAGGAGATGAGTGGAGCTTGAACATGGAATGAAATGGAGTGGATATAGAAGAAAGGAGAATGGATAAAGGGCTACTGTTTGGGGTGCAAAAATGAAGGACATGGAGGGAAAAATGGAGTTTCATAAATGTAGGTAGATGGCATCTTTATTTCCTATTGGTGCTTGCTTGTATGGCTCATAAGTGAGCCAACCATTCCTAATTTTTGTACCTGAAGGCGCCACTTAGGGGGGTGAAATGGCTGAATTTTTGGCCACTTGTTTTAGGGTTTTTAAGATGTAATTCCATTGACTCGGTTCTGGTAATCTAAAATGCCGAATCTTTGTCGGTTTTCTTCAAATTGACAAAACGATTCTAAGGAATTTTATGAGATTTTTTATATCTCTATTGTAATTGTTCCTAATCCTAATATCTCTAATTAATATCTAATTAACTCCTAATTAACCTTCAATTAACTTCTAATTATTCTTACTTATTCGATAAAATTGAATAAATCGATTAATGACGTAAATTAAACGTTTTGAAAAATTCCGGACGTTACATGTATGACATGCCTTTTTTGAAAAAGGGACTTATCCCTTCCATATATATGGTAAAATCATCAAGATATTTATTGTGTTAATTTGTCTACTTACAGTGAACCCAAACAACATTTATTATATCAAAGTTATGTTTGATACAAAAGTTTTTAAAAATAAATTAATTTACAACAAACTCAATTTTAACTAAAATCAATTTTATAAAATTAATTTCATTCAAATTTAAATGTGCAAACATTAAACCAAATACACATTCTGTCTTCTTTTACGGCGCCCTTCTCTCAGTCTGCACTAAATTTCTATCGGATGTGGCCATATGTCAATAATTTTAGCAGTTATTTGTAGTAATCTTTTTTAAAATTAGTAATATTTAATTACACCTAATAATATTTCAAAATCTGATTTAATATGTGGATTTAAGTATAATTATTTAATTTAATTTACCTATTATTATCAATATTTTAATTTTTATATATTTAAAGTTATAACAGTTTGGTTATATTAATAATACAATAAATAATTAGTACTACTGGAGCACAATTATCGGTGAAGTTGTAACCAAGTTGTAAACACAACTAACGACTTTTGATTTAGACCTTTTTTTTTATTAGACAAAATTTTTTTATTGCAAATATTTCTTTAGAAAAATGTAAAATAAAAACATTACTTTTAAACAAACAAAATAAAACACTATCCTGTGTTGGATCTCTGAGATGTTGTGTAATTGCTCCTCTCTTTTTCTGAAAATTTTGAGCTTTTATCTAATTATCGAAAAAAAAATCTTGTATATTTTAAAAAATATAAAATAAAAAATGTTCTTACAAATATAAAAAACAAACAATACTTTATTATTTTTGTAAACAAAATTAAAAGAACAGTAAAAAAAATTAAAAAGTAAATTAAATCAAAACGTGGTTTTCAATTTAAAAAAAAAAGAAAAAGAAAAGAAGCCTCAAGGCCATGATGTATGCGATTTCCTATTTTAAAACATTTAAAAAAAAACCAAAAAAAAAAAAATGTAGAGTTATAAGTTGTCCCACTGTGCACAACTATATTCGGATTTCTAACTTACGCTATTAAGAATTTTATTATTGGTTAATTGTTGGAGTATGAATACTGTAATTGTATCAAAACTATGTTAAATTTCGTTTGCCATTATTTACCGATAGATTGTTTTTTCAGTTTGAGCTATGGCTATGAGTAAGAGGAACATTCAATATTCTTTTTGTCACAACCCAACTCAGGTCGTGATCGGCGCATCAATTTAAAAAAAAAAGAAAAGAAAAGAAGCCTCAAGGCCATGATGTATGCGATTTCCTATTTTAAAACATTTAAAAAAAAACCAAAAAAAAAAAAAATGTAGAGTTATAAGTTGTCCCACTGTGCACAACTATATTCGGATTTCTAACTTACGCTATTAAGAATTTTATTATTGGTTAATTGTTGGAGTATGAATACTGTAATTGTATCAAAACTATGTTAAATTTCATTTGCCATTATTTACCGATAGATTGTTTTTTCAGTTTGAGCTATGGCTATGAGTCAGAGGAACATTCAATATTCTTTTTGTCACAACCCAGCTCAAGTCGTGATCAGTGCGTAGAGACACGTCCATAGCAAATCTACTTAGACTTTATTTTAATAGAAAATTAGACAGAGTCTCCTTTATATTTAGGACTATTCCCAAATAAGGATTCTCTACCTGCAAAAATAGTACAACCACACAAAATCATTGGAGATCCAGGCATTCTCCAAATATACCTCATAGCACACAATATGAGAATTTAAAACATAATTACTTATGAAAATGTGTTTACATAACTATTAAAGAAGCATTAATCCATAATCATTGAGATTTAAACTAATTACAACTCAAAACAATAATATACATATTATAATATATGACCCAACATAGGGAGGATTCTGCATATAGGCTAATAGAGTATTACTAAGATTATATATACAATTATATACAAAGCAGTATAAATCTCCATGTGGATAACCTTTGGCAACCACACAAACAAGGGTGTGGAATTATAGAAATACCCAATGACTTCAATGTGGTCACACAGAAGCATAGCTTATATCTATCGAAAAACATGAAGAGAAAGAAAGAGTGAGTCATATAGACTCAGTGAGGGATAATATATCTATAACAAGAGTGGGACAAGCAAACATAATCTTTTAGTAACATATAACCTATAAGCTTCTTCAAACTCATATAATTTCTTAAGTGAAATACTTTGTCTATTCGTTAATATACTATAAAATTTCTAGTAAAACATACCTAAAATATAATCTGTCCTTAAAACATCTATAGGTCCTTAATCACCTTTTTCTTTCAATTGGATAAAAACTTCTTTGTAAACATATATATACTAAGGATATAAGAACTAGGCTGAAAGATAGAAATACTTTCTTATAACATGAAAAGTAAATACTTGTTTCAAAATCATCATAAAGCTTAAGGGAGAATCCTATTTCAGAAATAGCTGCTTGACTGGGTGACCCTGTGGCCTAACTCCAGCAATAAATGATAACTTCACGCCTGTGCGTGTCCATATATATTCCGGATATGTCGGCCAAACATGTGAGGCTAGCAATCACCTTACTAGCTGGGTTACTGGAGGTGCACCAAGGTAATGCTATTGCCATTAGCAAACAATTTTTATTCTAGTTTCCTTCCCTTAGGAAAACTTATTCTTTGCAAAATCCTTGACGTTAAAACTTTTCCTTAGCTCAAATCATATACTTTCTTGCTCTTAATCTCAACACATGATAATATTCAACAAACTTCCTTATTCTCAACAAATTGAGTTACCAACTTTTCAAATATTCAAAATAACAACGCTATCAAACATAAGTTCAAAGTATAGTACTTTCAAACCATTCATCTTAAAGTATCTGGAGTTCTTTCTCAAATTATTGAAATTTAGCTATCTCTTTCTATTAAATCACTCAAGCATTGGCTTTGAGAACATAACTTCTAATAACTTAAGACTTTATCTTTTTATCATATTACTCAAATATCTTAAATCGATTTCTATAAGAGCTTGTCCTACATATATGCTTAAACATATATATACATACACATAACTAACATGGTTATGTCAAGAGTTCTATAAATACGGAGTAAAGCATTAATTCAATTATCTCATAAGCTTCACTAAATTACATTTTAGGCATGTAATTAGGAAATTAAGAATAAGACACAAGCTATAGATATACTATCACCCACAACTTAGATTTGAAGTCAAGAAGTCAAGCGGGTGGCACTTGCAAGCCAACTAGAAACTCCTAGGAAGAATCCAAAGCTACAAAACATAACAAACTATCATAAATAAGCTTCTAGAAACCAAACTTAACTCCAATCAACACCCTAACTCAAAATCCGCAAATTTAAGAATCCTAAACCCTCAAAACAAGAACCCATAGAGAACATCAAGATTTACCTTAAGATCTTGGAATGAAGTTTGGGCAAGAGAGGAGTGGTGGATCTCCTCCACTTTCCACTTTCTCTCACTAGAAAGGAGGAGAGAGAGAGCTTCAAGGGAGAACCAAGCTAAGGTATGATGAGGATGATGATGGAAGAAGATGTATTTGGTTAGTGGATTGACTGAAAAATGGTGAAGGGTTGATGGAAATCATGTGGTGGAAAAGAAGAATGAGAGAGAAGGAAAAGAAGAATGAGAGAGAAGGAAGAGAAAGAGAGACTTGGAGAAGAATGGGGGAGAAGGTTCGTGCTTCTTGTTTGAATTCGCCACAGCGTCTAGGTGCCGTGGCCCAGGCGCCTAGGCGCGATCCACACACAAGCCATCTTTGTTAGTAGTGCAGGCACTGGCCTAGGCACTCGGTCCCTTTTTTTTTTCCCTCTTACAAATACTTATCAAATATCATCATATACTTATCTACATTAACTTTAAAAGAATATGCCTTATTTGAATCCAATAAAAATATTGGAAAAATCAAACTCCTTAAGAATCAAGATCTAACTTTTGGATTTTGGTACAAAATTTCTGAAAACTTGCATTTTCTTAAACTTCCAGGCTAAAAATGGAAGGGTTAATAACTTCTTAAAATTCATTAAAAATCACTCTTCAATTCTTAGATATCTAATGAACAATTACTGAGACTTTTAATCCCATGAAAATGTCCCAGACATATAGCCTGCCAACAAGGTATAGGGTCTAGACTTAGAGCTTTCGTGGGGTCTGACAGGATAAAATGTCATAGTTCTTGCACTCTCAGCTTGGGTGTTACACTTTTTTATGGTGAACATTTTAAACTTTTCCCCTATTCTTACGGTATGTTTTGTAATATCTAGCTAGTTAATTATTATTATACATTTTATTTATTTCATTTCTTTATCTAATAATCAACTACTAAAGTATTACTACTTCTATCTCCGATTTTTAGCAGTGAAGTTATTTTTCTTCTTTCTTTTCCTTTTCATATTCAGACGCTACTCTATTTAAAATTAATTTTTCCTTATAAATCGTTGAATTCATCTTAACTTATTTGAGTTGCCCAATTATACAGCAAAGCTATTTTTACAAATCCCTTGTTGGATCCTCTTGCCAAGTCTACCCAAATGATAACCATGCACATAATAATTATACTTGGCATACGTAAGTTCAATTATTAAACTAAAGTCATGTACACATCTCTATGGTCAATCCTACTACATCGGAGTAACTAGTTCTCATTTTATACATCTAACTAGACATCTTCAAAAATAGTCTACATGCATGCACCATCTAGATATGGAGCATCCAAAGCAGTCACCATCCTCGCTATTATGTCATGTCTTTGAAGACACCAGAAACACGGGATGAGACATAATCTTAGTAGGACTAGTATTTTTAGGGGTTTGTCAAATACCAAAAATCTCCCAGGCATGCACACAGTAAAGTGATGTATAAAAACATAATAGTACCTCTAAGTAATGATTAGAACATTTAACTGGTAAATTAAGATAGTCATATCTTATCTAGCGGGAATCATATCATCCACAAAAATCTATTTATAACTTTCATCATAAGCTTCAATTTCTTTCTTATTGTTGCTTTTATCTCATCTGTTGCTCGTAGGTGTAAGAATTGTGTCCCATATAATAGTTTAATAATTATTGTATAAATGTTAAATTCATTAATTGGCTTATTGAAGAGGCATCTTTATGAATAGTTATATTGAAGAGTCATCCTTATGAATGGTCATACCTATTTAATGTAAAGGCATGACTATTCAATACATAAAGACATGACTATTGGAATCTAAAGGCATGACTATTGGAGGTGTCTGATGGAAGCACCTTTTCATTGTCTATATAAACCAAGGATGTGGTCCTCTCTCATCCATCAATTAGAGCATATTGTCTCCATCACTATTGTGCCATTAAGAAAGAGGTTAAGAGAGAGAAATCATTATCCTCCATATTGTGTTTGCCTAAAGACTATCTTCTTCATTCAAGTCCAATGGAGAACGGTACGCTTCCTTATCTAAATTATGTGAAATGCATTAAGTTCTAGATCTTGGAATTAATGTATTCATGATAATCTATCCATGCATAAATAGATTATCACTTACATGTGGTATCAGAGCATTAGGTTTAAGAACTCTTGTTTTTCCTTTTAAGATAAATATCCGATGCCAATTTAAAGTTTATCCAAATTTATGTCTTCAGCATATGCATCCTTCCGATTGAATACATTTTTTTTTAAATGAAGTAAAGCATCGTGATTTCACCAATGCCACTGTGAAAGAGAAATGAAGTTTGTCTTCCTGTGCAAAATAATTAACAAAAACATGACTAGGCAACTCAATCTTATATGATATATTAATGTAATGTTTTGCATGAAAGCTTTAAAGTTTGCCTTTAAAACTGCAAATTTTATTTCCCCAATGTGAGTCTCGGGTTTATCTTAATGAAGAAGATAGCGGTTACCTACATTTAACTGCAATGAAATAAACGGCCTCTATTTTAACCGATGTCCTTATAGTTTATACTGTTTGAAGTTTTGAAAGTCCTTCTATGTACAGTCTTTATTTGAATCGACACCTATTCATGATCAGTCTACAAACCGTTGGTTCATTAATGTATGTGTTATATGCCAATAGTCTCTTTTTCTTTTATTATTGAAGACAACCATTAAATAGAAGCCATTGGTTTTATCTCTATGAAATGGCGGTTAAGAGACTACTATAATATTTTGATACTCATCTTTATTTCAAAGGTCATTTTCTTATATTCTGACAATAGTTCGATGGTCATTGTTTTTAAAGTTTATTATATATATTTATATATTCTTAAAACCGATGAATTAATGTATTTATTTACGTTTGTAAATGAATAAATTCACGAAATATATGCAATGAAAACTATTTGAAGTAAATGTCAGTTAATGGGTTTGCATTTACGAATATGTGTTTCAAATGAAAGCCACAATCTAATGTGAAATGATGGTTGATTTGTCTTATAAGGTTGAGTCACAAAAGTAACTTTATGTTTTTAATTAAGTAAAAGCCTTATGAATGTCCAATAAACTTGGGGACAAATCTCGATTTTCTTCTAAAGAATATTAATTGAGAAATTGAGATAATATGAATGTCCAGTGCTTTTCTTAAAAGAATTATTTCATTTGAATTTTGGAATTATTGTATGTGAGATTTGTTAATCACCAAAGTGGTCAAATTTGTATGTTAGTTAATAATTCTAAATTCATAAGGATTTATTTATGGTTTTAGTTCATCTTTGAATGTTTATTTATAATTTAAAATTTATATAATGAATGATTTGTTAGTCACCAAAGTGGCCAAATCTTAAAGAGAATAAATTTTAAATTGTAAAAGTACTTTCAATTACCCATAGTTTTTGATGCTTATATATGACATTATATATTGTGTGGGTAAATTGAAGTTTATTGTTATGAGACAATTCCGTGATAACCCAAAGGTTGATTATTTGTTCTTATAATAGTGAACATAATTGCTAGTAATTGATGTGTCTAATAATTTTATTTTGCATATCCAAAGATAGCAAATAATTCTAATTGGCATACCTCAATAACTAGATTAATGTATTATATTAGCATCATTATGTTTGCATCTCTTAGGATCACCCAAAGGTGAACTTTGATATGTGTTTAATGATTGTCTCTATTATTTGAATCTAATTTTTATGTGATAAACTTTATGTCTCAAAGCATTAAGTTATGATTGATTCTTATTTGCAATACCTATTCCTTCACTTCATTCGCATGCTTCATCTGTTCCTTTGTTCAATGGAATGAATTTTTCTGATTGGTGGGAATAAGTCCAATTTCACTTAGGTGTTTTGGATCTTGATTTAGCCCTTCAAGAAGAGAAACCTGCTGCTATTACAGATGAAAGCAGTGTTGAACAAAAATCATTATATAAGAAATGGGAAAGGTCGAATAGGTTAAGCCTAATGTTCATGCGAATGACAGCTGCAGATAATATTAAGTCTACCCTTTTCCAAAACGGAGAGTGCTAAGGAATTTATGAAATTTGTGAAAGAACTTTCACAAACTGCTGACAAGTCACTTGCTGGTACATTAATGAGTCAACTGACCACCATGAAATTTGATGGTTCACGTACCATGCATGCACATGTTCTTGAGATGACAAACTTAGCAGCAAAATTAAAGTCATTGGGGATGTCCGTGGATGAGTACTTTTTGGTGCAATTCATACTCAATTCCTTGCCTCCAGAACAATATAGGCCATTTCAAATGAATTATAACACTATTAAGGACAAATGGAGTGTTAATGAATTGGCCAGTATGCTTGTTCAAGAAGAGACAAGATTAAAGAGTCAACAGTCTCATTCAGCTCATCTTGTAAGGCATCAAGAAGCTGGAAATAGTTTTAAGAGGAAACCAGGGAAAGGCAAGAAGAAAGGTTTACATAACCTGAATGAATCTTCTCAAGTCCACAAGAAGGAATATAAGAAAGATAAGTGTCATTTTTGCCATAAAATAGGACACTATCAGAAAGATTGCCCAAAACGTAAAGCACGATTCGAAAAGAAAGGTAAGCCTAGTGCTTTTGTATGTTTCGAATCAAACTTTACTGAAGTTCCTTATAATACTTGGTGGATTGATTCTGGTTCCACAACTCATATTTCCAATACAATGCAGGGATTCCTTTCGATCCAAACCATAAAGCCAAGTGAGAAATTTATGTACATGGGAGACAGAACCAAGGCTCCAATTGAAGGAATTGGCACTTATCGTTTGTCATTAGATACTGGACATTTTTTGGATCTATTTCAAACCCTTTATGTACCCACATTCTCTCGCAATTTAGTTTCTTTACCAAAGCTAGATAAAGCGGGATTCTCTTTTAAGTTTGGTTCTGGATCTTTTACTTTATTAAAGAATAATAATATTATTGGTTCTGGAATCTTATGTGATGGTCTTTACAAGTTTAAACTTGATGATTATTTTATTGAGACCTTAATGACCCTGCATCATAATATTGGCACTAAACGTAGTTTAGTTTATGAATATTCTGCTTATTTGTGGCATATACGATTAGGTCATATATCCAAAGAAAGGATGCAAAGATTAGTAAAGAATGAGATCATTCCAAATTTGGATTTTACTGATCTTGGGATGTGCATTGATTATATTAAAGGAAAACAAACAAAACACACTAAGAAAGGAGCCACAAGAAGTACGCAGCTTCTTGAAATTATACATACTGATATATGTGGTCCTTTTGATGTTCTATCTTTTGGTGGAGAAAAATATTTTATCACCTTCATTGATGATTTTTCATGTTTCGGTCATGTTTATTTATTACATGAGAAATCTCAATCCGTGAATGCCCTTGAGGTATACATTAATGAGGTTGAGAGACAACTAGAAAAAAAGGTGAAAATCATTAGGTCAGATAGAGGTGGTGAATATTATGGAAAGTATAATGAGTCAGGACAAAATCCTAGTCCATTTGCTAAATTCCTTGAAAAGCATGGCATTTGTGCTCAATACACAATGCCACGTACACCAGAACAAAATGGTGTAGCAGAAAGGCGTAATCGTACTTTAATGGAAATGGTTAGGAGTATGTTAAGTCATTCTTCTTTACCCATTTCTTTGTGGATGTATGCTTTGAAAACCGCTATGTATTTGTTAAATAGGGTTCCTAGTAAAGCAGTTCCAAAAACTCCTTTTGAATTATGGACTGGAAGGAAACCTAGTTTAAAACACTTACATGTTTGGGGTTGCCCAGCGGAAGTAAGAATTCACAATCCACATGAAACAAAATTGGACTTTAGAACAACCAGTGGTTTTTTCATTGGATATCCGGAAAAGTCCAAGGGGTATAGATTTTATTGTCCTAATCATAGTACAAGAGTTGTTGAAGCTAGAAATGCTAGATTCATTGAAAATGGTGAAACTAGTGGAAGTGAAGAATTGCGTAATGTTAGCATTCAAGAAGCCAGGGTTGAGATTCCTTTGCCCATGACTTCTAAACTTGTTGTTCCTGCAGTAATTGCACAACATAATAAAGGCCAAGAACAACATATTAATGATCAAACACTCCATCACGAAGATGTCAATAATGACCCTATAGTAGATGAGCCACAATTAAGAAGATCTCAAAGGGAAAGAAAATCAGCCATCCCTAATGATTATGTGGTTTATTTGCAAGAGTCAGAAGTTGATTTAGGAATAAATGATGATCCAGGTTCATTTTCTCAAGTTGTTGAATGTGATGATTCTGATAAATGGATCAATGCAATGAAAGATGAGTTGAAATCTATGGATGATAACCAAGTTTGGGATCTTGTCGAATTGCCTAAAGATTGCAAAAAGATTGGGTGTAAATGGGTCTTTAAAACAAAACGAGACTCAAATGGCAATGTCGAAAGATACAAGGCTAGACTTGTTGCAAAAGGTTTCACTCAGAAAGATGGCATTGATTATAAAGAGGCATTTTCACCAGTATCTAAAAAAGACTCACTTAGAATCATTATGGCTTTAGTGGCTCATTATGATTTAGAGTTACATCAAATGGATGTTAAAACTGCCTTTCTTAATGGGAATTTAGAAGAAGAAGTTTATATGGATCAGCCTGAAGGCTTTTCAGTTAAAGGCAAGGAGCACATGGTGTGTAAACTTAAAAGGTCAATATATGGACTTAAACAAGCTTCCCGTCAATGGTATCTTAAGTTCAATGATACCATAACCTCTTTTGGTTTTAAGGAAAATGCCATTGATCGGTGTATATATATGAAGATCAGTGGGAGCAAGTTTATTTTTCTAGTCTTATATGTTGACGATATTTTGCTTGCTACTAATGACCTTGGTTTATTACATGAAACCAAGAAATTTCTCTCTAGAAACTTTGAAATGAAAGATCTAGGAGAGGCAACCTATGTGATTAGAATAGAAATATTTCGTGACAGGTCACAAGGATTGTTAGGGTTGTCTCAGAAAGCCTATATTAATAAAGTTCTAGAAAGATTTAAGATGGACAAATGTTCAGCAGGAATAGTTCCAATTCAGAAGGGGGATAAATTTAGTCTTATGCAATGTCCAAAGAATGAATTGGGACAAGAACAAATGAAAAATATTCCTTATGCATCTATTGTTGGGAGCTTAATGTATGCACAAACTTGTACCAGGCCAGACATCAGTTTTGCTGTCAGTATGCTAGGCAGGTATCAAAGTAATCCTGGATTAGATCACTGGAAGGCTGCAAAGAAAGTTCTCAGATATTTGCAAGGAACAAAAGACTATATGCTCACTTATAGCAAGTCTGATAATCTAGAGATAATTGGGTATTCAGATTCAGATTTTGCCGGATGTGTTGACTCAAGGAAATCCACATTTGGTTATTTGTTCCTTTTTGCTGGAGGGGCAATTTCATGGAAAAGTGCGAAGCAGTCTGTCATTGCTGCATCCACCATGGAGGCTGAGTTCGTGGCATGCTTTGAGGCCACTATTCAGGGATTATGGCTACGGAACTTTATTTCAGGACTTGGGGTTGTCGATAGTATAGCCAAGCCGCTGAAAATTTATTGTGACAACTCCGCAGCAGTCTTCTTCTCTAAAAACGACAAGTATTCTAAGGGTGCTAAGCATATGGAGATCAAATACTTTGCCGTTAAAGAAGAAGTTCAGAAACAAAGAGTGTCAATAGAACATATTAGCACAAACCTTATGGTTGCAGATCCATTAACAAAAGGACTGCCGCCCAAGACATTTTATGAGCATGTTGAGAGAATGGGCATTATTGGACGTCATTGATGATATTGTATTATGATTGTTTTGACTTGTTTGACATTCTGAGCTCAATAATAAAGTTTGTTTCTGATATTTATTTCCTATTTCTAATTAGTATACATTACTGGATTAGAGTAATGACAACAGGAACAATGGTCTTTTAATAAAGACATAAAGTTGGACCATACTCTTCATTATGGGTCATGTTAAGTAAGAAGGTTAGTGTTGTAGTACGTGGAAGGGACTATGTCGAGAAAAATAGTGACATACAACCGCCATGACTCGCATTAATTTTCTACTTAGTCATGATATTATGTTCTAGCCAATATAATGAGGATTTAACATTATCTTAATTTGCGCATTATGTATCTTATTAAACTATAAAGTATTGTTATATGGGACAAGTGGGAGAATGTAAGAATTGTGTCCCATATAATAGTTTAATAATTATTGTATGAATGTTAAATTCATTAATTGGCTTATTGAAGAGGCACCTTTATGAATAGTTATATTGAAGAGTCATCCTTATGAATGGTCATACCTATTCAATGTAAAGACATGACTATTTAATACATAAAAACATGACTATTGGAATCTAAAGGCATGACTATTGGAGGTGTCTGATGGAAGCACCTTTTCATTGTCTATATAAACCAAGGATGTGGTCCTCTCTCATCCATCAATTAGAGCACATTGTCTCCATCACTATTGTGCCATTAAGAAAGAGGTTAAGAGAGAGAAATCATTATCCTCCATATTGTGTTTGCCTAAAGACTATCTTCTTCATTCAAGTCCAATGGAGAACGGTACGCTTCTTTATCTAAATTATGTGAAATGCATGAAGTTCTAGATCTTGGAATTAATGTATTCATGATAATCTATCCATGCATAAATAGATTATCACTTACAGTAGGGTCATCCATCATACTCATATCTTAGGCCTAGTATCTCATATCTTATATTTAATCTCTGACAGCTATCGTTCTAGGATGTCCCTTAGTCAGATCTATGATTACATAGCCCTTGTTCTGTATCGACAGGGCTCCATGCGTCACCTATGACCATGCTTGATAGTCACTCATACCACTATGAGACTTTCCACATGACCATTGAGTCCTTATCCGCTACTCATCAGGGCTCCATGCATCACGAAATCTTTCTTTCTTTCTAATCATTACCGCGAGATTCACTCTGCTGTGGATCCTCCCATGGCTCCCATACCTTTCTTTCGACAACTTTTTTTGGGGTCAAGGCCGTTAGGGATGTGTGCAGGATCACCTAATGTAATTAGTTGACCTAGAGTAAGGAACCGACATGTTCCTAAAGATCCATTGATCCCAAGTTTGCCACACTGGAGATGCAAGACGTATACATTGAGGGAATCACGTGTTCTCCCTTTCCAAGTCCATGCTTTAATATTCTTTCATATACTTATTTGCCATGATACATGAATTCTCAAATACACAATGCATGATCTCAGTGAAAAACTATCATGTTATGCACCACATATATAATATGTCATAGATCTCAACCTCAAACTATAGGAAATGCATAAAATTATAAATAAGTTCATTATGTTTCCAAGAATTAAGCATTGATGACCAAGTCTCATAAATTAGGCCTCTTTTCCTAGCATGAGAACATTCTTAAACATAGTCATATCATCAACACTAAGACCCAACTTTATCATCGCAATCTTGGCCAAGTTTCACACATGGTACATAATATAGATTTAATAATCAAATCAAGCTAATTTCCTTGTTTCAAACCAATCCATCGTCAAACCATAAACCCAGTCAAAACTAAGTATCATAATCATTCTCAAAACATTTTAAAATCATCATATTTAACATGAAAGTCTCATTCTTTGCTCATTCATATCATGGCCAAATGCATGCTCATCAAATAAAGAGAGGATTCTTTATTCGAAGCCACCTAGTGTGCAAGTTTCAAGCATGTTCATGTTGAAACTCCAATCCAAAAACCAATAATCTCTCAAAGGCAATCAAAACACTTAGATTGTCATTATGAGCATCAAAAGTTTTAGATTCCTTGCACATATCTTCTATTGGCCAAATAGAAGCCAAATGTAGCAACAATTAGAATTTCTTAAACTCCAACACTACTAATTTTCAAGATTTAAGCACATTAATGATAAAACCTCACACCAATCCCTAATCCATCTTTAAGGGCAATATAATTACATAATTTCATCATCATTCAAGGCAAATTATATAAATTTCATATTCTAACACCCTCTTGGCCAATTTTACCCAAGCAAATGAGAATCTTGAGTCCAAGTAAGCTTATTCCCAAGTTTTAAGCATATTTATAATCAAACCTCAACCATAATCAGCCTCTAGAGACATTTAAAGAAGATTAACTCATCAATTAATGAGCCAAAAATAATCTACCTTCTTGCATCTATTCCCTATGGCTGAACAGCCCCAAACAAAGTCAAGAAAAGGTTTTTGCACTTACTTCCTCTACTTCTTAAGATTTAAGTCTACTCACTTGTGGTTGTTTCTCAAATCAAAATCAAGCACCCAATATCATTCAAGAACCCATAATTTAACATGGATTGTTTAATAAACTAATAAATAAAAACCCAAAACTAGTCCCCACATGAGTTGTGAGATATCAATTTTGTCCTCAAAAAATTTGTAACATCAATTTGGTCCTCGAAAGATTTGTGACATTAATTTGGTCCCTAAAAGATTGAAATTTATTTTAAGTTAATCGAAACTTCTTTTAATCTTTTGGACTAACTTGAAATGAGTTTTAATCTTTTAAGGACCAACTTGATATCCCACAACTCTTTTGAGGATCAATTTGAGGTTTTGACTCCTAAATTAATGGTTCTAACTCATTTTCTCATGGCAATAAATAGCACTAATCCAAGGCAAGGAAAATCTTTGAAACTATTCATCTTAATTTCAAGATTTAAGCTCAGTCACCAATTCAAAATCAAACATCTAAAGTCAATTTAAACATCAAGAATTCATATGATTCATGAAAAAAATTCTAGTTTTGTTATTCCATACTCATAGCTGAAAATCATGCCATTAAGCACAAAGAAAGGTTTTTCTACCTTTACAAGATCTAAGCTTCAAGAACCAAACCATATGACTTCCAAACATAGGGAAATCAATGATTTTGCAATGTAAACAACATTAAATCAATAGCAATAAACCCAATCTAGCCACCATAGTTATGAAAGAAAAACACAAGTTAAAACAAGTAAATCAAGCATAGGGCCTATAATAGCCATAGGGGTTTTGAGAATGGAGATGAGAAGTAAGAACCCCTACTTGATGATGATAGATTTAAAATGAAGATGAGGTTGAATAGGCTTGATGAGATCCTTGAGCTCCTAGTGAGATCTTGCCTAGAATCACTTAGTGCTTGATTTTCTCTCAAGACTAGTGTCTTCTCTCAAGCTTTCTCTTCTCTTTCATTAATCTCTCTACATAAGATAAAACTCTTTATTAGACACTCTTTTTGTATTATCCCGAAGCACGGTGCATTTGATTAGCACCGATAATTGATTTATTTCATTGCATTGGAGAAATATAATTAATTAGGGTTGAAATATGAACGTTAGGGTTAGGAATAATTAGGTTTGTTAGAAAATTTTTGAAAACTATTAGCAATGTCTTGCTAATTTAAGAAGAATCGGTCTGATTTCGGTAGTGTGTAATGCAAGGACCGAATTGGTAGAAATTTATACTGTGAGATTACATAGAAACCCTAAGTTGAATGGCTAAAATTTAGCCACCCACCCCCCTTTGGTTGGCACAATATTAGCCACAAAAGGGGAAGAATCAACCAAAATTTTACCAAGACAAAAATCCACCAATGAGTGGCTTTGAGTTATCCTTTTTCATTATGACTTAAGACCAACAAAATTCCATTCTCTCCTCATCAAATTTTGGCCTATACCTCAAACCTCTCTCCCTTATTTTCTTCTTTCATTTCATCTCTCCATCCTCACTTCTTTATCCTACTCATTCATCTCCACCCAAGATGTTACGGCCTAACTCAGACTGTGACTAGCACATAGGGGACATATGCCCTAGCAAGCCTAACATACAAATTTTCACAGGGAAATTGACAGAGTTTCCCTTGTATTTGGGTCAATTCTACAAATGCCAAATCTTTTCCTACAAAAGATAGCACGCACATTCAATCATTGGGGATCCTGGCAATCTTTGATTGCACCCCACAACATGCAACATAAAAGTTTAAAACATATTCATGTTTATGAAAACATATATACACGTCTATTCAAGAACCTTAATCCATAATCATCAAGATTCATTTGGTCATAAAAAAAAAAAACATACTCTTACTACAACGATTAAGCCAACACAAGAAGGACACTACCTGTGGGTTCTGGAGCATTACTAAAAATTATATACAATGGTACACAAACAACTATAAATTTCAAAAATGGATAACCTTTGGAAACCACATGAATGACAATGTGGAGTTAGTAGAAACCCAATGACTTCAGCTGGCCGGAGGTGCTTAGGCATATCTTTGTACCTGTCTAAAAACATGGGGAGAGGAGAAGTGAGTCATATAGACTTAGTGAGAGATAATATACCTATAGCAAAAATGGGACAAGTTTAAAAATACATATTCATAAAGCATAAATTTAATATGAAAATAGTACAGTGTTAAAGGTTTGTAACTTGTAAAATTGAATCACAAATCTCATTAGCAATTTCTCTATGATCTTGAAATTCCATGTTCTACTTTTCATAATCTCCTTCAACCATAAATACTCATATACATAGAATTTGTCGTAATAGTTTCCATGTCCATACTTGATATATGATATGCTTCTAAAATACCCATATTTTGTTAAATCCTTCTGAATTCAATTGGGCATAAATTTCCTTACATACATATCCGTAAGAAGAAGAGAGAGAGCTCCAAGAGAGAAAACTCAACTAAGGTGTTGATAATGAGAAATAGATGGATTTGGTGATGGATTTGAGTTAAAATTGGTGAGAAATTAATGGGATTCATGTGGAGGGAGAAAAGGATGGGAGAAAAGGAAGAGTAAGAGAGAGATTAGGGAAGAGTGAAGAAGAGGATTGGAGAACTTGTAACGTCCAGAAATTTTGAAACGCTTGATTTACATTATTAATCAAATTATTCGATTAATTTGTATGAACACAGTTAATTAGATGCCAATTAAAGGTTAACTAGGAAGTAATTAGATGTTAATTAGAGGAATTAGAATTAAGAAGTATTAGAGTAGACATTAGAAAACCTTAGCAAAAATAGATAGAAAACGAGTTGTCAGTTTACGGAAAACTAGTAGAATTTCGGTATTTTCAACTGTCAAAACCAAACCAACCAAATTTAACTTACTAAACCCTACTTCAAGTTATTAGAATTTAGCCACCTCCTTTATTAAAGTGGCACCACCTAAGCCACAAAGTTGGCTCACTTGTGAGCCACTTAACCCCTCCACCAACAAGATTCCAAGTACTCAACCACCACCATCATTAACCCAAGATTCTTCTTCTCTTGCCCCTCCATTTTCGCCCAAAAACATCAATTGCCACTCCTTCATCTTTTCTTCTTTCAACTCACCTCATCTCATCTTGTTCTTGAGCTCTAACCATCCTACTTCCTTAAGAGTTCCTTTCTCAATAGCTACTCCACTAGATTAAGGTAGGATTCCTTAGTTATTATTATATTTCTTGAATTAGTGCTTGATATCAACTCTTCCTTTGTTTATGAAACTGCTGTAATATGTTGTGTATGGGGTGATTTATGATGGATTTAATAGGGTTTTGATGGGTTTAACTCAAAGCTTAGGATGGAAACCACTAAAATTCCCAAAATAGAATCAGAAATCTTAGGAAAACCCTAAGCTGTCTTTACTATCATGATGTATGAATCATCATCCAGCCATAAAACTTAATGAAACTAATTTTAGACAAAACTAGATTTCTAGGGCTTTCCATACATATAAATTATAGGCCATTGGATTAGTATTGAGGGAGATATGAATTTTTTGAAGTTTACCTAGGAATCTCGTGTTCTATTCTAGGTAGTACGGATTAAGAAAGGTATAACTCACACTATACAACTTGAAATTGAGTGCAACCAATTTTTTTAGAAAGCTTACACATAGGGAAATATCCCATAGAAATTTCAGCATTAAATTTTGTCCTATTGCTCCCAGATAATTCGTGAAGTTGCCACTTGTTCTAGTGGAATAGAGACAAGGCAGTCCAATCTCATCAAATTCGTGAGCTCACAACTTGAGTTCTCCTTAGGCAAATGAAGTGGAACTTGTTGCATATGAAAATTGATTCAATAAGCTTTTAAATGACAAAGGTTTTGTAGAAATCCAAGTAGATTTTGATTTTTGGTGGATTTTTACTTTTTGGTGTGCAATTCTTATAGCAGGCCAAAATAAAACTCAATAACTTGAGCTACACTTATCAAAATTAAATGGGATGAAAAAGGTTAGAAAATAGACACATAAATCTCCAACATATCAAACGTTCAAGTTCAACGGAATTACATAGAAATTATGGTGAATTTCCAATACCTGGCAGAATTGAGGTACATAGGCAGGAACTTGAATTCAAGTGCAAGTATTATACCTATGAGAATGATATTGATATATGAATGCACTGTGTAACACCCTAATAAACCCATACTATGCTTAAGTCATATTACGGCGTTTTATTAGTCGTTACTTATGCTCGTGGAAAACTAAACTTCACTTGAAATTAAATTACGCGGAAAATACGGTAAAATTTTTTTTTTGAAATACGCCGTCACTTTTGGAAAGTAAAGCCTTGCATGAGAAGATAGAAATAAACGAGCGTATCGCAAAGAATTCAGTATAAATTGAAGGAACAAGGGATAAATCAAAATACCATGCATTCAAATTACTACAACAACCACATAAATATAATTAGTCTCATAATATCCAACAAATACATAAAAAGGGAACTCATGGTCATGCCATGGCCCCAAAATCAAAGGTACACAAGTCTGACAAGGTCTAATACAAAATAAAATACAACAGATAAGGAGCAATAATGGAATAGGCCCACGTAGACATAAGCTGGCTTCTCTATCCTTTCCACGCCCTTCAATCGGATGGACTCAGGTTCTCGAGTAACCGGTCCCTAAGCTTCTCAGCCTCGGGGGAACACAAGGAGTGCGGATGATGCAAGGGTGCCTACTGATCACCTCGACGCGACAGATGCGGCGGCCAGGAGTATAGCTAGCGACCGAAGAACGGGCCTCGGAGGGATCCTCCTCAGACGCGGCAGGGTGATAATTGGGGAGCGGCGGCGAAGCGGCCCTAGGAGTGGCCGTCGAACTCACATCTATCACAGGGACCTCTGGCGGTGGCACGGGCTCGGCGGCAGGTAGACCCGGAGACATTGGCTCTATCTCGATCTCTGGTAATGGCTCAGGCGGAAAATCCTAAGGACCTAGCTGTGATCCAAGGTGAGCCGAGGAAACGTCTACTGGGGCTGGCGGAACTTCTGGCTCCTCTTGCTCAAAAATTTGACCCAGATAAAAATATGTACGGACTATTGTGGTGGTCATGGCCACAATAGCGTGAGAATCCCCATCGTATGCCCACTCATGGTGGGGAGGGTCCATGCTCCACTCCACGGGGTGAGCCATGAGTATCTGGTGACGAGATGGAAAAGAAACAACTAGGGTGAGAAATAAGATTTCTCAGTAGGACTCGACCCTGACACATGAATGTCATCGTCATCGTCCCAGCCACTTCGGTTTTATAAATGAAAACAGTGAGCATGCATAAGGTTCAATTCTTAGATTTTTCGAAAACATGAATATCCGAAGTGGATTCCATTTTTAACATACCTTCTAATCATTTGTATCATAATAAACATAATCACAAGTGTAATCACATAAAACATGCATGTTCAAGCTATAAGATTCTCTTAACTTCTTCCCCTTTTAGGGTTTTGGACCGAAGTCCTTTTTTCTTTTCTTAACTTGACTTAATCTTTTCACCCACTAAACATAAGTGGTAATGAGCTCATACCGTGGCCGTCGCCACCATAGAATTTTGGTACTTACACTAGCTGGGTCAAGCCATGCCTCATATAAGCCCTATCCCCTATACTCACATTAGCTGGGTCATGCCATGCCTCATGTGAGTCGTGGGTGAGGGGAGCTTAAATTAGGTTACCTTCCCTTTTGAAGGATCACTTACTTGAATTAAATTTCTTCTTATTAAAGCTTATGGTGCAAAATATTTCTAAGTCCATAATTTTTACAAAATTTCGCAAAGATAACTGGCTAGACCGAAGCTTCCCAAAATTTTGCCAAACAGAGAAACCAATATCATATAACATTAAGCATCATGTCATCGACATATCATGTTCATATCGTCATCATATCATTATCATAATCATCATCATCATATCATATCATCATAGCATCATGCTTGCACATAAACATAGGCATATTCTCAAGCAACATTTTATGAGCTTAGCTTAATAAATTTGGTGCAAGCTTTTAATTGAGATTGTCTCTTGTGTAAACTTCTTTTATTAGGCATAGGGCCAATTTCATCTATCATCCTTTTTGACACTTTTAAGTTGAATTATAAAGGTTTTTCCAATGCTTAATATAGGAGTATTTATGTTTTAGAGCTTATTTCTCATTTACTCTTTAACTTTTACCATAACCAGTTTTTACTTTTACAGTGGGGCAGTAACTTTGAAAATTCACCATAATTTCGTCTTTTACTCTTTTATTTTGAATTTTTGTGTGGATGTACTTCTCTGAGTCTATTTTTAAAAAAAATAAACCCCACTGAAAAATTCATTTTGTAGCTTGAGTTATGCACATTTTATTCTGACTGTTCAGGATTGAAGTCAGTGGCTTGTCCACTTCACTGGGAGTTCCTCACATGGAATCTGACAAAACTGTTTTATGGGAGTGTTCTTATATGTCTTATCTTTCTAAAAAACTTGGTCCCACTCAAAAATGTTATGTATAACTTGAGTTATGCACGTTTTATTACCCACTGCACGGATAGAAACCCATCCAGGAACAGCAAATTTTGAAAATTCATATCTCTCTCGTTTTAAGGCCAAATCTCACATATTTTATATGTATGAAAAGCTCTTTGAGTCTGTTTTCACAGAAAATTAGTTTCATTGCATTTTGAGTTTTGTGGAGTGAGTTATACCGCACGCTTTACAGACTGCCAGAATTCCAGCTTAGCTAGTTTTTAAGTTTTACGTATCAATCTTGTGGAAATGTTGCTATACCACTTCAAATCACCATTTTTATGTTTTATCTCATCATCATACTCAAAGTTTTAGTCACCAAATCAGTATTTTAAAACAAAATAAAGCAAGATACATAAAAAACCATCATACCACAAAATTTCATTTCAAAACAACATTTTCATCAAGGCAAGAAAACTCATAGAATGAGATATGGTCATGAGACCTTGAAGCAAGCTTCAAAACCACCTAGCTATGAAGAGCTTAGGGGTTTCTAGAGCTTGAAAAATACATGGAGAAGAAGGGTAAGAGCCACTATCAATTGGATTTCTTGAAAGCTTGAAGAGAAAGAAAGATGTTGGAGATGGCCTCCTTTTCCTTGAGCTTGATAGTGAGGCTTGTGTATGAGTGGCTTTGTTTCTCCAAGGACCAAAAATGGTAGTCCTTGAAGGGATAGTGATGGTGGTGATGGAAATGGGGTGAGGAGTAGTAGAGAGATTGGAGGAAGAACAAGGAAGATTGAAAGAAGAAGAGAGTGGGTATGAGACTTGGAGAGAGGAGAGAGCTTTGTGTGTGTCTAAGTGAGAGGAATGAAAAAATGAAATGAGGGAGAGAGAAAGGGCTAATGGTGGCGCAAAAATGGGGGAGAAGAATGATGTGATTTTGCTTCTTACAACAAGCAAGAGAGTGGAAAATCCTTGGGGCAAAAGAGGGAGTTGTGTTTCCTTTGAGTCTTGGCACTTGGGTAAAGACTTGTAGTGTTTCTTTTCAAGTGGTTAAAAGCATGTTCTATCCTAGGATTGGCATTGGATGATTGTGATCACTCCAACTGTCACAATCTTGATGGAGGAGAGTAGATCTTTTGTCATGACTCAAGGAATCTACTAACATGGACTCTTGATCTTGTGGTGTATGATGGGAAAGCAAATGGATGGTTGGATATGGCTCTTGCTTTGACCAAACTTTCAAACCATAATTAAAGGGAAGTTTCTACATCTTTATAATTGTTACAATTATCTAAATGCTAATTAATTCAATTGGTTTAAATTACATATTAGCACATTTTAATCCAGGAGGACTTTTTCTCATTAATTATGTAAGAAGATGTGAGGGTTAATGTGATTAAGATGTGATACTTATATACTCTTAGTTAATTAGATTAGACCACCTTGATTTTATGTTCTAAATCATGGATTAATGAGAATTGGGCAATTAGGCTTTTAATTGTAACTTTTAAAGTATTATGTCTCAATTGTTGACTTGCCTTAATTTTACTAAGCTCTTGCTCTCGAGATTAATCGATTAATTCTCAATTAATCGTTAACCCCTCTAATTAGCCGGGAACATCGAGCTAATTAACTTAGATAAAAATGGGGATGTTACACACTGCTGTGATTTTTCTAAATAATTGATGATTTGAATACTGGCACTATTCATGGGAAAGAGGACACAATCTATCATGCTGCCAAAATTCGGCAGAAATTATGCATAAATTATGAGATACATATTGATACATGTGCTACTTGCATGAAGCTTATAAGAGTTATGTTATGAGAAAAGTTCCATAATACTTGGGCCAGCCTATGTTGAGGGAAATAGATTGGTGGAAAGGTCAGGAAAAGTAAACCCGACATTCCTGTATAGGAACGAGCTCTGTGTTGAGAAATAGATTATTACCTAGGAGTTATATGGCCAAAGACTCCCAGGAGACCAAGTATGGATAAGTATAAAAACAAGTACCCTAGGGATAGTGATATGTAATGCCTAGCTGTGCCAAGAAAAAAAAGTTAAAAAGAAACGGAAACATCTACATCAAGAATTCTTGTCGCATTCATAGTAGAATATTATTTATTTATTCTTTAGATTGCTATAATTATGCTTCAATTCCTTTCTCTGCTTGTCAGGAGCCTAATTGCTTCCATATGTATGCATATGTTATTTAGTTTGCTACACTTATATCTGGATTTCTACTTTGTTTTAGAAGTGAATAAATAATTCCAATGTATTGATATGAACTAAAACTTGTACATCTGCACACATCTCTATCTGCTAGCTAGTTCTTATTATTATTGACTTTACCTATTACCGTTTCATAATTACTCCTTCTTTGTTTAATTAGTGTGTGAATAAAATAAACTCTGCTTCGGACAATATGTTTTTGAACTATTAAATTGGGTAGACTACATAGCATGTTCACCTTTCTCTTAGTAAACCAAAGCAGTTGGAGATAATAACAATGACATGGTATATGGTGAGCAAGGAATCCTACTAAGAATTTTCAATTCTCACTCCTATTTCTGTGTTATCTCTAGTTAGTTCAAAGAATATTGAAGACAGCTAGAGGTAGCTGTCAAACAAGGTCCTGTCTGTGCAATGTAAACAACTTCCGAGTGTAGTACTATGACTTAAGCATAGTACCGTATGAGTGAGGATGTTACAGAACTCTTCCTTATTCTTGCCTAGCGGGCACTTGGGCACTACGACTTGGCCACTTGAAAGGCACATCATCTTGCAGTATAGCCATCGACTAGGTGCTGGCATTGGGGGCCTAGGTGCCTAGTCCTCTTTTTTTTTCCCCATCTACACCTCTCAAATATCATAAAGTTAATGTCCTCATTTATTTTACTCTCCATTAACTTTAAAACATAAATGTAAATAAAGGAATACCTCCATTTAAATCCAATAAAAATATTGGAAAAATCAAACTCTTTAAGAATCAAAATCTAACTTTTGGATTTTAGTACAAATTTCTGGAAACTCGCATTTCCTTAAACATTTAGGCTAAAAATTAAAGGGTTAATGACTTCCTAAAATTCATTAAAAATCACTTTTAAATTCTTTGATATCTAAGAAACAATTACCAGGACTTTTAATACCATGAAAATATCCTAATTATATGGCTCTGCAAGGAGGTATAGGGTCCAGACTTAGAGCTTTTGCGGAGTCCGATAGGACAAAATATCACAACTCATGCACTCTTGACTTGGTTGTTACACAAGACTTGCTTCCTTACTAGCTCAAACTTGAAATTGAGATAGGATTCTTGTGCTTTATTTGATATTAAGATTTATGTGGCTGGTTAGGGCTTTCTTATTCCTTCTTAATCTGATGTCATATGTTGATTATATGACTTGTTGTAACATCCACCAGAATTTTTATCATTTTTTGCCCAATTGTTTGATTTTTATCGAATAACTGAGATTAATTAAAATTCGACTAAATAATTATTTAGGATCAATTAATTAGCAATTAATTGAGTTTGGATATAAGTAATTAGGTTAGAAGCATAGAAGATTTCATAGAAATTTTCTTAAAATCGATTTCCCGATTCAAAGGAAATCGGTAAGATTACGGTATTTTAAATTGTCGGAATCGGACCAATAGGATTTTTCACTCAATAACCCTACATCAAGGGCTGATTACTCAGCCACTTAATCCATGAAAGTGGTGCAAGGAAGGCCACAAGGATGAAGGGAGTTGGCTGAAATTTGGCCACAAAGTTCCATCTAATCAAAACTCTCCATTCCAACTACCACCTCAAAGCTTTAATAACATATTCCTTCCTTTTCCCTTCAGCCAAGTTGTGCCCCCTTCTCCCCTTGCTTCAGCCTTCTTCTTCTCTTCTCCACTCACCCAACTCCATCAAACCTTCAAGCTCAGTAAGGTTTTATCAATTCAAACTCCAAAATCTAGCCAACCTACATACAAAGAGGTAGAGGTTTAATTTTTGTTCTTGCTATTCTGGTTGTGGGTGGCTAATGGTGGCTCTATTTTCTCAATTATTGATGTGATGATTGAATGAATATGATGATATTTGGCTGCTTTGTTGGCTGTTGTTGATGTTAAAATCGATTAGGAAGTAAGAAAGAGTGAAAGTAAGAAGATGTGAGAAGCTAGAAACCTAAAACCCCTCGATAGTCTTTACGACGGAGTGTACGGCTCCACCTACCGCTGTTTAAATTTGATGAAACCATTTTTATATGAAACTAGACATTCAGGGCTTTCCATACATATATCATATAAGGATTGGATTAGTATTGAGAGAAATATGAATTTAGGAAGTTCGACCTAGATTTTTGAGTTTGATTCTAGGCAGACTAGGTTGTTCAGGGAAAAACTTGCCTTATACTACTTGGAATTGAATGAAACTAACTTTTTTAGAAAGCTTACACATAGGAGAATATCTCATAAAAATTTCAGAGTTAGATAAGGTCTCGTTTGCTCCCAGTAGTTAGAGAAAATTGCCCTATGTCCAAATCGGGCCAAAACAGGGCAGTTCAAGAAGGTTAGATTTCGGGGCTTATAACTCGAGCCCTACTAAGGCAAATAGAGTGGAACTTTTTGCAAATAAAAGATTGTCCTGTTAGATTTAATATGAGACCAATTTCATATGATTTGAACTAGTTTTCAATTTTTAGTGGATTTTTACTTTAAAGTGTGTAATTTTGGCCAACTACAAGGCACGCCAGGATAAAACTTAAATAACTTGAGCCATGTTTATCAAAATTAGGTGGGACTAAAGAGATTAGAAAATAGACACATAACACTTTGACATATCCAAAATTCAGGTCCAGATGAGTTAAATAGAAATTTTGGCTAGATTTACAAAAATCGGGTTGAATGGATGTATTGAGGCAGTAACCCTATCTTAATTGTAACTAATGCTCCTATGAATTTGATGTTTGAAATATGAATGAAATGTTATGACTTTTATGAGAAATTGGTGTTCTGAGTACTGGCACTATTCATGGGGAAGTAGACACGTTCCGTTATGCCGCCGAAATTTCGGTAAAGTCTATGCATGAGTTATAATATACATTAGATACATGTGCATTTTTCAAGAAAGTTATAAAGGTTATGTTATGATGAACCTAAAGATTATATTATGATGAAAGTTCCATGATACTTGAGCTAGCCTCGGATTAAGGTTAAGGGGAATAGATCGGTAGGGAGGTCGGGGAAAGTAAACCCGACATTCCTGTATAGGAGCGAGCTCGATCCTGAAAAGCAGACTATTACCCAGGAGTCTAAATGGCCAAGAACTCCCAAGGGACCAAGTAGTGGAAAAGTTTATGAAGATAAGTTCAAGAATGAGTTTTACATGATCTCATTGAATAGTCATTACAAGTTGCTTACCTGTTATGTTTACTTACTGTTGTATGTTCATTTATTCTGCTTATTATTCTGTGTATCATTATTAGTAGTTTATTACATTTCTTATCTTTGTCTTAAGTAAAATTGAACCTTGCCTCGGACCAGATGTTTTCCTAAACTTATTATATGGATAGTTCAGTTTGATCCCATGTTTTTATAACTAAATAAAAACCGAGACAACTGAGAATGAATGTGACGCCAGTTAAATACCATACGCGAACCCTACTGAGAATTTCCTTAAATTCTCACCTCGCTTTGTATTTCCGCATCATTCTCAGACGCTGGTGATGGACTCGATGGCCACTCTTTTTATTGAGATTCCAGACCTGCAGCTCTACCATGATCCCATAGTGAACTCACTGTACATAGCTGGTTCCTACCATTTCCGTCTTTACCTTTTTAGTAATAGGAATTTTGCTGTTCCTTTATTTCACCTCGCTTTTGACTCTACTACTCCATACTTTGCAGTCCCATTGCACGTGGCACACCCACCTCCAGCACCCGCAGCACCTGCAGCTCCTACTAATCCTGTGCTAGAGTCACCCCCGCAGGTGGTTCTAGACATACCGCTCAGCTTTGAGAGCGACCCTTTTAAGGCCACCAGCTCATCATCCTCCTCGGGACCTACTGCAGACTACTCTCTGACCGGGCCTGGTATGGCCAACGGCTATCTAACTGAGTAAGTTCCAATCGCGGATGATATTGTACAGCATGGCCCTCTTTTGGCAGTGTGCAGCATTGGGTCATAGACTTAGGCGCATGTATATCGGTTAGTTTGAAATGTCCTCTAAGGGCTCCATAGGATCGTTTTGACATGACACGGGCCTTATGTATTTTTGGTACGCCGGCCCAACTTATGTATCCTGTTTTGAATATGTACATAAACTGAAGCATTGGCTTCTGATCTAAATATGCACGTATACAGTTGATGTTATATTACTCATTCTTATCTTTTGTGGTGTTTTGTTAAACTTTGTCATGTTCATTATATGCAGCGCGCCGATTCTTTTGTTCAAAAAATAAATAAATAAAGATGTGTTATGATAAATGAAAAGTAAGCAGAGTATCAATACGGTAACATAATCTACTTAATTTTGTGCTATGACTTAAGCATAATATTAAATTGGTAGGGTGTTACACTTGTTACAAATGATTTAACCTAGAAATTCTTGGTTTGGGTTAGGAAATTGGTCAAAAACTCAAGAAAGGATTCAAATAGAATTGTTGAAATTCAAAATCCTAAGATGTGTCTATACTGCGTATAGTCTATTTTGACTTACAAAGGTAAAAAATTTATGAAACCATTTTTAGATGAAACTAGACTTTCAAAGTTTTCCAACCATATAAACTATAAGCTTATTGGACTTGAAATGAGAAAGTTATAAATTTTTGAAGTAAACTCTTAAATCTTGTCCCTTATTCTAACCAATATGGGTTTTGAAGGGCATAACTCGCCTTATACAAATTCAAATTAAGTGAAACTAATTTTTTTAGAAATACACATAGATATTCATGCCATAAAAATCTTAGATTCATATATTAAATATATTGCTCCTAGAAATTCTTCAAAGTTTCCTAATTCCTATCTATGTGGAAATAGGGAAGACCCTTATAGCCCAATATTAGAGCTCATAACTTGGGCTCTACTTACCCATTCGAAATGAAACTTAGGAGAAATGAAAGATGATTCAATTAGCTTCACTTAGATACAAATTTCAGATAAAACTAATGAAAATTATATTTTCCGAGAATTTTTACATTTACGTGCTCCATTTTATCCAATAGCAGGGCAACCCTGAATAAAATTTCAATAACTTAATTTATGTTCATCAAAACTTAGTGGGACTAAGGAGAATTAAAAATAGACAAATAATGCCACAACATATAAAATTTTCAAACTTAAATGAGTTAAAATAAAATTATAGCCCAATTTTTAAAACAGGAAAGATTTAGGAGATTGATGTAACACCCTCCCAAGTACAGTACTATGCTTAAGTCATAGTACCACACCCTGGAGTTGTTACTGTTACTTGAGCGGACCTTATCTGACAATAACTTCAAATTGCCTTCTTGAACTCTTGAACTATCTAGAGATAATGCGGAAATAGGAGTAAGAATTTTAAATTCTCAGTAGGATTCCTTAACTATCATACATAATGTCATCGTTGTCATCTCCAGTTGCTTCGGTTTATTATGAAAAAGGTGATCATGTTATACAAGCTGTTCAATTTTATAGTTCGAAAATATATTATCCGAAGCAAAGTTTATTTTACTCATACACTTGACATTTGGGAGAGCACATACAAGGTCAATTCATGAATTATATTATGAATAATAACTAAAACATAATAAAATACAATAGCATCAATATACTGGAGACATAACATCTGTATATGCTTTTACTTGTATTTGAATTTATGCAGATACATAAAATTTACTTTTCTTTCTTTATCTTCTGCTTAACATGCCATATTCCAGAGTATGATCGCCATGTCACATTCCTTAGGAATATGTTCTTCTTGCCACGTCCCATAGTATGATCGCCATGTCATACTCCATCAGAATGTGATCGCCATGTCACATTCCTTAGGGTGTGGGATCATTATGCTATATTCCAGAGTATGATCGCCATGTCATATCCTATCAGAGCATGATCGCCATGTCACGATCTTTAGGAATATGGGACCTTCATTCGGTACTTACACTAGCTGGGTCATGCCACGCCTCATGTAAGTCCTATCCCCTATACTCACACTAGCTGGGTCGATGCCATGCCTCATGTGAGAAGGGTGCTTGGATATGTTTTAATCTTTAGTCTTTAGTCTTTAGCCTTTACCGCCTCTTGGTGGCACGATGCGGGAGTGAGCTCGTTAGCTCAACTCGTGACCGTCATCACACAGACTAACCTACAGAGGGACCCACTGCCTCTAGGTCGAAGGGACTCAGTTGGCCATCTGCCTCCAATATAGAGGGACCCAAGTTTTAGCTGCCTTCACAAGGAGGGATTCAATGTACAACTGCCTCCAGGTGAAGGGACCCACATCTTTATCGTTTAACTGCCTTCATAGGGAGGGATTTAATGCGCAACTGTCTCCGAGTGAAGAGACCCACATCTTTATCGTTTAACTGCCTTCACAGGGAGGAATTCAATGTGCAACTGCCTCCGAGTGAAGGGATTCACATTTCATCTTATTTAACTGCCTTCACAAGGAGGGATTCAAAGTGCAACTGCCTCCAAGTGAAGGGATTCACATTTAATATATTTATGTCTTTTCATTCTCATGCATAATCAAGCATAGACATGCTGAATACACTTATACATGTGCTTCATCATTTATTTTTATATACCTCATATCATACTTATATCATTTTTGCATATAGAACTTCCACAGACATATTCATAATCATATAGCTGTTCATATCATAAACTTCTTGTAATATAAACATTCATAGTTCACAAACTTCTGCCGTAAATTCGACAGCATAACGGATCAGATCCGTTTCCCCATTAATAGTACCAGCTCTCATGGACAAATCAGTCATAGCAGTATAATCAATCTAACATATCTATCAAGGTAAAACTTACAACCGTCAACTCAAGCCTCATATGTTCACTAACACTTGCGAAACCATCAATGTGGTCATTTCTGCCAATTCTATTCAATTCTGCCCGAATTTTGTCTAATCCACTTTTACTTCTATTCAACTCATTTAAACTTGAATTTTGGATATGTCGTAGCTCTATGTGTCTAGTTTTCAACCCTTTTAGTCCCATCTCATTTCGATATGTGTAGCTCTAGATATTTAAATTTTGCTTCAGCCTATTCGGTCACTAGTCTGAATTATAATCTTGGAAGTAAAAATTCACTAAAAATCGAAACCAAGGTAAAATCATACGAAATTGGTCTCGTATTAAAGCTAATAGGACAAAATTTCATTTTCAATAAGTTTCATTTCATTTGCTTTAGTATAGATCTAGTTATAAGTCCTGAAATTCAACCTTCCTGAACTACCCTATTTTGGCTTGGTTTGGATGTAGGGCAACTTCCTCGAACCACTAGGAACAAATGGGATCATAAAAAACTTGAAAACTTATTGTAGATGTTCCCCTATGTGTAATATTTCTAACAAAGTTAGTTTCACTCAATTTGGAGTTGCGTAGGGTGAGTTACACCTTTCTCAAGTCACACTGCCCGGATGAAAGTCTTGATTCCTAGGTTAACCTTCAAAAATTCATATCTCTCTCAATACTAATCCAATAACCTTATATTATATATGTATGGAAAACCCTGAACGTCTAATTTCATCTAAAAATATTTTCATGGGATTTAACTAGCTGTAGGTAGAGCCATATACTCCGCCATCCGGACTACCGTGGGGCTCCTCACTTAGGCAGCATCTCAATCCTCCACTTCTCCTAGTTTTCTTCTTCTAACTCTAATTCCAACTCAAGATTTCATATTAATCCAATCATAATCCATCATATACATTCAACATATCATCAAATACATGAAGCGGAGTAAAATTTCATGAAGCCATAGTGCAAAGAATTCAAGAATAGAAATGGAATCCTACCTCCTTTAGGTGTGATCTTGCTGAATTTGAGTTTGGATTGATGGAACCTTGACAAAGCTTGGAGATTTGATGGAGTAGGTTGAGAAGGGAAGAGAAGAAGAGGGCTAGAGCAAGAAGGAGAGGGGGCGCAAGTCAGTCAGAAATGAGAAGGAGAGTCTGACTTAAATATATGAGGGTAGTTGGAATTGTGAGTGTTGATTGGTTGAAATTTTGTGATTGGAATTCAGCCATGTCTCCCTATTTTGAGGCTAAATTATCCTCCACGTCGTCCCAGAAGTGGAGCTTGTTCTCATTCTACCTGAAATCGGAACTTGTCTCGATTCTGCTTAAAGTTAGAACTCATGCCATTTATTTGACACTCGGAGATGAAATCGGATATCAGAAATCATGTCTGGTTTATTTGAAACTTAGAAGCAAACTCGGATGTCGGAAATCATATAATCACATAATCTCGGAACTCCTAATTCAAACTCGGGAACACCAATAGAAATGGAAAGCCCCTGGGATAAACTCGGACATCGGAACTCATGTACAACTTGGAAATCAACTCAAAGATTTGAACTCGTGTCCGTTATAGTTGAGTTCAACTCTAAGGTTGGATCTCGTAACATTCAACCCGGAGGTCGGTACTTGTGACCATCACTATCAACTCGGAGGGCGGAAACCATGTACAGCTTATTTTGAAACTTTGAGCCGTAAGTCAGAAATGAGGAATACTATGGTTGAGGTCGGAACTCAGGAATTCAGAATCATTCATAACTTGGAGGGCCAATATGGATTAATGTCGGAAATCGGAATCACAAGCACATAAAACGTTTTGAAATCGAAAGTCATTGACAAGAATATCAAACCTAAAATACTTAAACCCGGAAGTCGAAAATTATGTACAATATACTTTAACTCGAAGTCGGAGATTAGAGCTTAGAAGCCACTCCATTTAACTCGAAACTGGAACATGAAGTCGGAAATCAGGAATAATCGAAATTGAAGATGAAGTCGGAAATCATGGAACTTTGAAGGTGAAGTCGGAACTCGTGGTGGATGTTACAATTGAAGTACAATTGCAGATTTTAACTAGTTGAGCACTCTTAGACCATGAAAGGCCAAGGGTTGAAATTTTTTTATACAATTCTCTATTTTATTACTGGAATGTTAGTATCTATTATGTTGAATATGGTTTCTTGATTAGTTAGCTAAAAATGTCTCTGTTACATTTTTAGGGAAGCGTATTTTACGCTTTTATGCCACTGAATTTATGGTAAATTACATTTGAATGTTGCATTATTCCCCTCAAGTTATTTAGTCATAAGCACATGTATTATGAGCAACATAAGGATTCTATATCACTTGGGCCAACCTCGAAACGAAATTAAGGGGAATAGATCAGTAGAAAAGTCGGAGAAAGCAAACTTGGCTATCTTGTATAGGAACAAACTCGATCCTGAGAAGTAAACTATTAGCTAGGAGTTATATGGCCTAAAACTCCTAGGGGACCATGAAAATTTATGAAGTACAAGTTAAGAAAGGTTAAGAGTTAAATGTGTAACATCCCAATTTTCTTAAAAATAGTATAATAGGAACTTTGAATTATTTTTTCTAGGTAGTGTGAGAATTTCTCAAGCATTGCTATGCCTTGATGATTCTCACACTTAGAACTATAGGATAGCATAACACTGCCGTTGAAAATATGGCGCTGACATATGTTAAAAATTAGGAAATGACAAAAGTACCCTTGTAAACTTTTGTTATTTGCAATGTTTCCTAAAACTTTTAGAAATTTCACTTTAACCCCAAATGACTATTTCCACAATGCCCTCATAACTTTTCAAGAAATGGCATTTAGGTTCCCAAATCCGTAGAATTAGGAAAATCGAGTTTTAAAAGGAGCAGAATCAAGTGGTAGAACACAAAAGCTTAAAGCTCGGCCAATTGAGCCACGGAGGTCTCCAGGTGTAGGAAGACGTGGGATGGCCTAGACTTGCCCAAAATTATGCAAATGCTAGTAGCTATGGAAAATAGAAAAGGGAATGGCCCTGAATTTGTAAAAAATGTTTAATTTATGCTATTAATCAATTTATTCAATTTTAAATAACTATGTAAGAGTAATTAGAGGTTAATTAAAGAGGTTAGGATTGGAAATATTTAGATTAGTCATGTAGAAAATCTAACAAGTTTATTAGTAATGTTTTGCAAATTTATAGGGAATCAGTTAGATTTTGGTACTTTATACTGCAAGAATCGAATTAACAGAATTTTATACTATGAAAACTCTAAATTTGGTGACTCAAATTCAGTCATACCTAACCCTCATGTTGCGCCACCATCAGCCATAATTAGAGGAATGAACCAAATTCACCCACACTACAACTCCATCAACCACACATTTCATGCACTTTCTTTTTATTATAATACAAATACACAAGTCTCTCATTTTCTCTTACTTGAGTTCGGCCAAAAAGAGGGGTTGACCACCTTTTTCTATTTCTCTTCAAACTCTCATCTCAACACTTTCTTTTCTTCATCCTTACCAACCTCCTTCACCAAAAAACTTGATTTTGGCTTGCTTACTCACCAAAATAAGGTAGGATTCATTCTCTCTTTTGGAATTCTTGTGAATTGGTGGCTGCTGGAAATTCATCTATACTGATGTATTTGATGTTATATTGAGGTTATGCATGTGTTTATGGCTGGATTATTAGGCATATATTGAGTCTTGATTGATTAATTAGTGAAAGAATAAAAAAAGGAAGCAACTAGAGTGAATTTAACTAGGGAAGGCATCCGTACTTGCAAGTGTACGGACTCATCTATAGGCATCAAAATGAGATGAAACCAATTTTAATGAAACTAGACATTTAGAACTTTCCAACCATATAAATTATAAGGTCATTGAATTAGTATTGAGTGAGATATAATTTTTTGAAGTTTACCCTAAATTTCTGCCTCTGGATCTGACTAGAGTAGCTTGTGTAGGGCATAACTCACCCTATACAACTTGTAACATCCTCAACTTCATGTCATGCTAAATTACCTTAGTAATCCTGAGTAATTAGGCACTTAATGAGAAACTATGGGATTAAAGCTTAATTAAGGGGTTAACAAAGAGTTTATGAGTCAATTCGGGTGAGATAAGTCAAGAGAATGTTTAATAGAGATTAGATAATCTCTAATTAAGTGAGTCAGAGCCTTAATAGCCTAATTAAGCACTAATCACCTTTGATTAGCTTAATTGAGTTTAATTAAGGTTAATTAAGCTTAATTGCAAGATTAATTTTTGTTAATCATATTCTTGTGTATTAATCACTAATCCTTACTTAATCATCTTAATTAAGTTGCAAGAGCACTTAATCACATGATTAAATTCAAATTTAGTCAACTAAACGATAAAATAAAGAGTGATGTCACTAAAGAATAAAGCATTAGACAAGAGTGCTTTATGTAAGAGTTAGTACTTGATTTGTTCCCCCATCATCCAATTTGTCTCCCTAAACCTTAATTAACACAAAATAACACAAAAATATCTCCCCCCACCCACTTGAAACCTACGGCCACTATTCACTCATGCACACACTTCCACTTTTCATTTTCACACTTTTATTCTCTCTCTAAGTTTCCTACTCCCTCCTCCTTGCAAAACTGCCGCCATCATCATCAAGAGGAGCCATCATCATCTTCGTCCTCTTCTCTTGTTGTAGTGCCATTTTGAGTAGAGGTAGTGATTTTCATCTTTTTATTTTGTTTACTCAAGAAATCTTGAAGCTTGGCTCTTCTTATGACCAAGATCTTTAAGTGAAAACTTGAGAAAATCTTTCATGCTCTTCATGAGCAAAAGTTTTTACTTTTGGAAAAATATGTTCTTGTTCTTCTTCAAGTGTTCTTGGTGTTTCTACTTTTGGTAAAATATGTTCTTGTTCTTCTTCAAGTGTTCTTGATGTTTTCACTTTTGGAAAAATATGTTCATGTTCTTATTCTTGAGTGTCCTTGATGTTCTTGGTGGTATTTTGCTTAAAGTTGTTCCTTTTTCTTATGATGAGTTTATGATTAGAAAAGTTTCATCTTTACATGCTTTTCATGATTTGATAAGACTATGAACATCCTAAAAGCTTAAATCTTTAAAAAGTTTGCTTCTTGATGCTTAAAACGTGGCACAAGTTTTAGTGTCTCCATAAAGCCTTACTTTATTTTGTCTTGAAGACAAGAATACATGTAAAAGTCTAAACTTTTTGGAATAATAAGCCTTTTTGAGTTAGAAAAATCATGTCTTGTCATTTTATGTTTCAAAGATTGATCCTTGGAAGCAAATCCTTTCATAAAGTATGAAACTTGAAATCAAAAAAAGGTCACTTTTGGATCATAGAAATGCTAACTTTTATAAAGATCAAAACTTTATAACTTTAAAGCTAATGTTTTATATCACGAGTTCATAAAGTAGGAATCTTTTAGACCTTAAGACAACTTTAAATCATAAAGTTGAGACCTTGATGGTCTTAGAGTAAATAAAATTGTCAAATTTCATAAAGAATAAAACTTTATGACTACTTTATAAAGAATGATAACTTTTATAATACTTAAGGTAAGATCTTATTATGTTAGTGACAAAAGCTTGAAACTTTGTAACTTGGTTAAGTTAAAAATCACCCTTGATGTTTAGTGAACATGGTGTTGTTGGGTTTATGAAACAGAAGTATGATTAGGGCCTTTGAGCATACCATGAACCTAGGAATCACTAAGTGCACTATCTCAAGGAAAGGAAACAATCACTTAACTTAATTAATTTGAACAAGTGTTCCATAATACATGAACTCAAGTAAAGAATAATTTCATATGCGAATTAAGCAACTAAAAGACCACGTACATATATCTTAACTATGTGATTCTCTCATGGGTAACCATGGGAAATCATGTGATGATTCATAAGATTCTTCACAAAGAATAACACAACTATAAACCCCTTTAGGGTATGAATGTATGATGCCATTCGGCATGATGAATGACAAGTTTGATTGAGCTTTGTCTCATGGTTGAATGATAAGTATGATGATATGATGTAGATATGATGAACTGTTGGTTGAAAATTTATGATTGGCATTTTGGGGAAGCTCTGGTCTAGCTGTTATGCTACCGGATTTCCGTCAAAATTATGGACTTAGTCATATCATTGCATGTGTCTAGTCAAAGAAGTATTATGCATGTAAAGTATAATGATAAGAAAAGAATTAATAGGACATGACCCTTCAATCAATTCGATAAGGGAAGTGAGAGACAGTGATCCACAAAGACTCAAGGAACCTCTATAAGGGAGGTAAAGGTGACATGGAGGACCCTCCAACTTAGGGGTAATCAATATCGGCTTAGTCTGATTTGGTTTAGTACTGCATGATGGTCACAAAATGAGCTCGTGTCCAAAAGTAGTCTATTTCAAAGGAAAAGTAAAGAATATTAAGCACGTACTAAAAATAAAAGTAAAGTCAAGTATAACTATGGTTAAGTCTATGAGGTTGCATGTCTTTGCATGTATTTATATTGTCCATTTGCATTATGAATGTTCATTCTATGCTTTAGTATGCATGTTTAGTTATGATGATATAGTTGTCATGTTAAGTTTAAAAGCAACCCGCTTCAGGGTTTAAGTTTTCAAAATCATTAAAATTGAACTTATATTTATCCACTGTTTTTATAATTAAACCCGAAGTGGCTGAGACGATGACGATAACATAGTATTTGTCTAGCTGCAATGCTATTGACAAATTTAGTATTTCTCACTCCTACGTTTCAGTGTCATCTTTAGAGGATGCTGGCGTCGGGCACGGTGGTGATTTTTGTTGAGTTCCTAGTGATGCATTGGTACTTCGACCCGGTGCTGAATGCATCTGTGCTGATTGATCAGGCAGCAATGTGGGTCTACATGTTCCATAGTCGCCAGTTCCGTGCACCTTGATGAGTCTGTTTTTCCGCCCTCACGAGCCGTTTGAGGACATTACCATGGATGACATCTGCTCGCCTTTTCATTCTCCAAGGTACCCGACGGATGAGGATTCCGACTCCAACACTCGGTTGATGCTGATTGCTTCCATAGAGACGGATCCTTCTGAGTCATCATACCCGACTTATTCTGTGGGATCCTACCGTTTGGAGCCGTCTTAACCTTCAGTGATTCTCCTATCTTCCGATTCTTCTACTTCATCTGCTGGCCTAGCTCCACCCCTGATCTGCGGTTGTCGGTTCATCCGTACCCATGCTGTGCATCATGGGCGTGGACATGCCTGAGGAGGAGGATGTGGTGATGTTGCTCCTGATGGATTCAAGAACGGTTTCCTCCCACCAGGTAAGTGATGAGGTGTTTGCATGCAAAGCTAAGCATGAGGATAGGCCCTTTTGGTTGTAGTTAGGGTTATCATTTTCTTTTGGCATGTATGGGTGGATGTGATTTCCTATATATTTCCTTTACTGATGTATTTGTTAGGTTTCTTTTGTAGGGCTGACAATAGATATTGGACCCCACATATCACTATGTATGACCCTTAGTATTATTATATCAAATATGAATGGCTATGGAATGAATGTTATGTTTATCTAAGCTATTGTTACTCTTGTCGCTTCTGTTTTTTTTATTCGCGCTATATGTATGAGATAATGATGTTTATATTATGCGCCCACGATATGTCCATGGCTCTAGGCTTTCAAAACAGTTTATTGTTATTGTTCAAAAAAAAAAAATTACCCTTATTTTCGTATAAAAGTATTTTCCAATGGTAATGTTAGTTCCGCAAGCAAAAGTAACAATTAGTAATTCCATAATACGACTTAAGCATAGTATGGGACTATTAGGGAGTTACACAACTTCAAATTGAGTACAATCAATTTTGTTAGAAAGCTTACACATAGGGCAACATCCCATAAAAATTCCAGAGTCAAATTTAGTCTTTGTTGCTCCCAGTAATTCAGCCAAGTTGCGCCATATCCGGACTATATAAAGACAAGACAGGCCAATTCCACCCACTTTGTGAGCTTATAACTTCAGCTTTGATTATGAAACTTATTGGAAATGAAAACTACTTTAGTTCTCTTTAATATGATATAGTTTTCATATAAATCCAAGTTGATTCCTATTTGTGACAAATCTTTACTTTTTAGTGTGTAAATCTACCTGGCTCCAGTACAAACCTAGATAAATCTACAATTTTTCTTGAGTTGTACTTATCAAAATCTTATGGGACCATAGAGGTTGAAAACTAGACACATAATACTTTAACATATTCAAATTTCATATTTAAATGAGTTAAGCAAAAATTATGGCATAATTTACAAAACCAGGCAAAATTGTAGTTAGTGGTTCCCAATCTAAAGAATTTTACACCCTAGAACATACATGGACTTAACTCAAGTTTAAATATTGTAGAATTTGTATCAATGTTTGAAAGATTGACACATTATATTTGTTATATTGCTGTGACTGATTTTCTGGTTGAATGGCACTATTCATGAGGAAACGGACTTGATCTGTTATACTATTGAAATTCCAGTAGAACATATGGGATATGCGTATAAATTTCTATGTTACTCAAGTTGAATTGATCATGGTTATATAATCTATAAGGACTATGTGAACTCCATTTACTCATGAAAACCATGATAGTATCATTTATGTCATGTATATATGGAAACCATGCATGCAAGAAATGGGTTTAACATGATGTGAAGTATATGAGTAAATGAAATGCATATAGCATATGCATGCATGAGCATGTCGAAAGAAAAGAATGAAATTTATAAGAACTTGTAAGAGAGACGTATTGAGCCTCCAACTCACAGTGGGCTAAGGCAGTATTGTCTAAGGCTTGGACCAGCCCCCAACCAGATTTAAGGGGAATAGACTAGTGTGAGGGTCGTGGAAAGCAAATTAGTCACTCATGTATAGGTACGAGCTTAAACCTAAGAAGCAGGCTATTATCCAGGGGTGAGAGAGGCCATTCATCTCTAAGGGATCAAGTATATAAGAGCAAGATCAAGTTATAAGTTAAAAAAAGAGATAAATAGAGACAAGTGCACTTGCATAAAGTCAATTATGAGCATTTGCATATGCATATGCATATCTAAGTATCTCATGATGCTATAGCATTATTATGATCATGATTGACATGTTATAATGTTATTGTTATTGTACTTATCATGATCTATGCCAAATGACTTCTAAAAGCAATCCCACATCAAGAAATATGTTTTCAAACTTAAAATTGAACCAGTGCCTATGTGTATGTGTTCAAGCTTTCATAATAAACTAAAGCGACTGGAATGTTTGTGATGACACCATGTGTGATAGTGGATCACGTTTACCTACTGAGAACCCTAGATTCTCATTACCTATCTCTATGTTTTCCATAAGCATTCCAGTACTTAGACTAAATTGCAAGCATGAGGCGGAGTCTTGGAACATTTTTTCATGCAAGATACGGACTTGAGCCTAGTCTGGGAGACTATTGTGAGCGGCTAATGCACAGGGAAAATGACGACTGCAATTCTGAACCAAGTTCTGCATGTGACATTAGTGACAATCTCCTTTAAATTGTAAATATTCTATTTTATGCACAACAGAGATTTTGAAACTTGTGTACCATGATTTAGAAATAAAGTATACAGCTTAAAAGGCCATATATTTTATTTTTCTCATTTTAAATAGCAAGTAGCACCGTAGCAGCCTCTCCACATAAGTCCGTGACTCAAGCATGGCTTATATGATGGACGGCGTTACATTTATGGTATTGGAGCAGTTCATCTTATATAGGCCCATGGATGGACTGACATAGAGAATTGTGCATGGTAGCCTTGCTATAAGTGTTGTGAACTATATGATGCACTAGATTGAATGTTGAGCCTGATCACCTCAATATAAGGTTTTGTGTAGATAGAAGCCTATAACACCCTGTGGGCTTATCAAGATCCTTCTAAACATAGTTATTATGAGTGAAACTCCCAGGAAATAGCGATTACAAAAAGGTCAAACGATTGATTAGTTAAAGGGTGCAAAGAATTGGGGATTTGATTAAAGGAATGGTGTTGGATGGTTTGCTATGGACATAATAAACTGGGTTATAGCAACGAAGGTTTGTTTATCAAGTGCTGCCGGATAGCCAAGATTTCACGTTGTTAAGGGCAGGGCCTTAGTTAGAGATGAGTTGAGTAAGAAACTTCTTTACCCTCATGAGGCTTATTTTAAGCTTCATTTGTGACTATCCGATTCAGGCTATCTCTCTAGACTGAAACTAGAGAATTCTTCTGCCTAGTTTTGTAGATTTAATGGATATTTGATAGGGGTAGGGTAATTATCTGCTAATAAGGTTACGTCGTGTGGCATGAATAGTACCTATATTTTTCTTCACAGGTAAGATTACTTTGAAAGTACTCCATTGTCGAATTCTGACAATGGTTTTTATTCTGGGTTGTAGTAATGTCACGTTGTAAAGGTCCGATCCTTCGTTAAGAAGTTTGGAGCGTGAGCGGATAAGGTAGAGATTTAGTGAAAGAAGTTAAGAGCAGAAGCTTTAGTTAGGTATAAGGAAGACTTTTCTAAGTCTTCATTCAGAGGATAGAGCAGCTTTCTCCTCAAGAGTACTAGGAACTTGTAACATTCTCAATTTCTTGTCGTGCTAAATTACCTCAGTAACCTTGAGCAATTAGGCACTTAATGAGAAATTATGAGATTAAGGCTTAACTAAGGGGTTAACGAAGTTTATGAGTTAACTCTAATGAGAAAAGTTAAGAAGATGCTTAATCGAGATTAGATAATCTCTAATTAAGCAAGTCAGACCCTTAATAGCTTAATTAAGCACTAATTACCCTTAATTAGCTTAATCGAGTTTAATTAAGGATAATTAAGCTTAATCGCAAGATTAATTTTTCTTAATCATATTCTTGTGTGTTAATCACTAATCCTTGCTTAATCATGTTAATTAAGTTGCAAGAGCACTTAATCACTTGATTAATTCAAATTTAGTCAACTAGACAATAAAGCAAAGGTGATGTCACTAAAGCACAAAAGCATAAGACAAGGTTGCTTTTTGTAAGAGATTGTATATGCTTTGTCCCCTATCATCCAATTTGTCTCTCTAAACCTTAATTGACACAAAATAACATAAAAAAATCTCTCCCCACCCCTCTATACCTTACGGCCACTCTCTCTCTCTCTCTCACACCCATCCATTTTCATTTTCACACTTCCCATTCTTTCTCTAAGACTCTCATCCTCTCATTTCTCTCTTCATCCTTCTTTTTCTTCCTTTCTCCAACACCACCATAACCAAAACTCTCACTTAGCTCTTCAAAGACCACATCTTTTGGTCTTTGGAGACAAGATCTAAACACTATAAGCTTCATTTTCAAGAGAACTCGAGAGTTCTCTCTTTGTTCATACAAAATCGCCACCATCATCATCAAGGAGGAACCTTTATCTTCTTTTTCTCTTCTTGCAAAAGATGCCATCTTCACCCCTAGGTAGTGATCATCACTCTTTTATTTTGTTTACTCAATAAAGCTTGAAGCTTGGTTCTTCTCATGACCAAGATCTTCAAGTGAAAACTTGAGAAGATCTTTCATGCTCTTCATGAGCAAAAGTTTCTATTTTTAGTAAAATATGTTCATGTTCTTGTTCATGAGTGTTCTTGAGTTCTTGAAAAGTTCCTTTCTTTAAGTGCTTCAAAGTTTCTATTTTTCTTTCTTGATGCATGAGATCTTGATGTTTCTTGTGAGTTGCTTGAAAAAGAATTATGTTCTTGGTGGTATTTTGTTTAAAGTTTGTTCCTTTTCTTATGATGAGCTTATGATTAGAAAAGCTTCATCTTTACATGTTTTTCATAGTTTGATAAGACTATGAACATCATAAAAGCTTAAAACTTAAAAAAATTTGCTTCTTGATGCTTAAAAAGTGGCGCTATTTTTATGGGTTTCACAAGGTTTTATTTTGTTCTTCTTGAAGACAAGAATGTATGAAAAAGTCTAAACTTTTTGGAATATGAAGCCTAATTATGTTATAGAAATAATATCTTGTCACTTTATGTTTTAAAGATTGACTCTTGGATACAAATCCTTTCATAAAGTTTTAAACTTTAATCAAGAAGGTAACTTTAAGTCATAAAGTTATAAGCTTGTACTTTAGTCTTGTAAAGGTTAAACCTTGAGATGAATTTATTAAAAAAGTTCTAAGCTTTAAGCAAGAATGTCACTTTTGAGTCATAAAAGTGTTAACTATATAGATCAAGACTTTATAACTTTAAAGTTAATGTTTTATATCCCTAGTTCATAAAGTAGGAATTTTTTTGACTTTAAGACAACTTTAAATCATAAAGCTGAGACCTTGATAGTCTTGGAATAAATAAAAGTGTCAACTTTCATAAAGAACAAGACTTTTTAGTTCAAAGGCTAGTATCTTGTATCATTATTTCATAAAGATTTAATCTTTAAGTCAAGAGTATAATTTTAGAGGCACTTACTTTCATAAAGAATAAAATGTGAATGTTATGTTGTAGATTTTGATGATGCCAAAAAGCAAATGCCAAAATGTGGAAGCAAAATAGCATGGGAGTTTCTTGAAGATGAACAAGCAAAGATGATCAAGTCAAATGGTTAGAATAATTAGGACTTAGATCAATTTGTTAAAAGGTTTTTATTTAGTAAGTTTATTTGGCCATTTTTAAGTTAATCAAGTTTTTAATCTAAAGAAAATTTGGATTGAAAAAATTTAATTGTTCTTAGTAAAGAATTTGTTTTGATTTATGACAATATAAGCATGATTTGAAAGGGAATGCTTAAATGATGTTTAAAAATGTTTTTAGAATGAAAGAATAACTTAAAACGTGTTAACACTTTAATTTCTTCAATTTCTGGAATTGATGTAATCGATTACCATATCCAATAATCGATTACCATGCTGTTCATGGGCCCAGAATTCGAAATTTCACACTTGTAATTGATTACACACAGAATGTAATCGATTACAAGCAAGTTGACCGTTGCTAGTTTTCAAATTTTGAATTGTGTAATCAATTACCAGTCCATGTAATCAATTACCAAGCCCAGAAATGTGCAAATGGGTGTGTTTTGAATAGACACATCTTTTGGGATTAAACCCCAATGGTCTACACGAATTTTTGTCTATAAAAACCCATCATTTAACATTTTTGATAAGAAGAAAAACATATTCGCAAAGATCAATTTAACAATCATTCTCATTCATCAATCATTTGCTCAATACTTGGCCAAATTCACTTATTCTTGAGAAACCTTCTAGTGCATCAACTTGTAATATTTCCTCTAGTTAGAGAGTGAATTCTTGTATTCTACTTTTATTGAGATTGTGTAAAGGGTGAGGCATCCCTTGTTAGAACAAGAGTGTGGTATCTCTTGGTTCTTGAGAGACTCAAACACAAGGGTGAGGGATCCCAAGGTGTAAGAGTATTCTTCGGTTGTAAAGATGAAAGAGTTAGTGGAACTCTCAAGTGGGTTGCTTGGGAGAATTGGATGTAGGCCACAAGAGGTGACCGAACTAGTATAAACCGAGTTTGCATTCTCTCTTCCCTTATCTCTCTAAGTTTTTTGCAAGTTTACTTTTCAATATCTTGTTCATATATATAATTAGATCCTTATATCTCTTGCATTCTCATCTATTAAATTAAGTTTTTGAGTTAATTTCTTAAATCTTATTGAAAATGAAATTAGAGTGTGAATTTAAGAAAAAGTTTGTAAACTCAATTCACCCCCCTCTTGAGTTCATTGAGGCCACTTGAATAACAAGTGGTACCAGAGCTAGATTCTTGTATAAGGCTTAAACACTTCAAGAATAGTAAAGGCCTCATCAAACTCTTTCTTTCCTAAAGGAAACTTTATTAATAGGCCTCCTATATTCAATGGTGATGGTTACCATTATTGCAAAACTCGCATGCAAAACTTTATAGAAGCCATAGATTTAGATGTTTGGGATACAGAGAAAATGGTCCTTTCATCCCTACAAAAATAGCAGGAGATAAGAAAATTGAAAAACTTAGAAATGAGTGGAGTAATGAAGATAAAAAGAAAGTTCAATATAACTTGAAAGCCAAGAACATAATCACTTCCACTTTAGGGATTGATGAGTACTTTAGAATGTCAAATTGTAAAAATGCAAAAGAAATGTGGGACAACTTAGAAGTCACTCATAAAGGCACTAGTGAAGTTAAGAGATCTAGAATAAACACTCTTACACACAAATATGAACTCTTTAGAATGAATCAAAATGAAAACATTCAAGACATGCAAAAGAGATTTACTCATATTGTTAATCATCTTGCCTTATTGGGAAAAACATTTCCAAATGAGGATCTTATTAACAAAGTGTTGAGATGCTTGAACAGGTAATGGCAACCAAAAGTGACAACTATTGTAGAATCAAAGGATTTGCCCACCATGTCTCTTGCCACTCTCTTTGGAAAACTTCAAGAACATAAGTTGGAACTTACAAGACTCAATCAATATGAAGAGATTGACAAAAAGAAGAAAGGAATTGCACTTAAAATCTCATCTTCCACACATGAAGAAAGTAATGATGAAGACAATGATGAACAAGAAGGTATGAATGAAAATCTTGAAAGTTTTAGTCTTTTTGTAAAAAGATTTGGCAGGTTTCTAAAGACAAAGAGGAATCAAAGAAAATCAAATTTCATCCCTAAGAAGAATTTCAAAAAGGGTGAAGAATCCTTCCCAATTGCAAGATGCTATGAATGTGATCAACCGGGACACATGAAAATGGAATGCCCTATCTACAAAAAGAAAATGGAAAAGCTTGGCAAGAAATCCTTCAAAGCTAAGAAAGCAAAGAAGGCATACATAACATGGGAGGAAAATGATGTGGACTCATCAAGTGCCTACAAAAATGAAGTTGCAAATCTAAGTCTCATGGCGAAAGATTGTGAAAGTGATGAAGAGGTAATGTCCTCTAACTATGAATTATCTCCTTCATTTGGTGAACTTCAAGAAGGATTTAATGATTTGCATAAAGAATCTATTAAGCTTGTAAAGTTGGTTTCATCGTCTGAGAAAGTCATTTCAAACTTAGAAAAAGAAATTTCAAAATTAAACAAAGAATTAGAGGAACTCAAACTTGAAAATGAAACTCTAGGATTAATTGATGCACACTCATCTTGTACTAAATGCTTAGTGTATGAGAATGCTATTAAATCTTACTCATGCTCATCATGTAATAAGTTTGAGAAAGAGATAAATGATTTGAAAAATACTCTTGCAAAGTTTACCTTTGGTAAAAATAACTTAGATATATTATTAGGTAAACAAAGATGTGTTTTTGATAAGGCTGGATTAGGATACAATCCAAAGGGCCAACAAAAGTTTTATAAAAACTTCTTTGCATCATCTAAAATGACTAGCTCTCTATTCCTACCATGTTTCCATTGTGGTAAGAAAGGTCATAGTGTATCAACATGTTATTAGAAAGAATCGAAATATAGTAAGAACAATGATGCGGGTTCCAAAGGGCACATTGCCCAACTCTAACACTCAAGGACTCAAGAAAATTTGGGTACCTAAATCAAAATTATGAAATTGTGATGTAGGAACATTTGAAGCAAAGTTGGTATATTGATAGTGGTTGTTCCAAGCACATGACGGGAGATTCATCAAAGTTTACATATATTACTCCCAAGAAAAGAGGACATGTAACATATGGAGATAACGACAAAAGAAAAACCCTTGGAGTTGGTATAGTTGGTAAAGATCCCTCAACCTCTATAGAAAATGTTTTACTTGTTGATGGTCTTAAACATAGTTTATTAAGTGTTAGTCAATTATGTGATAAAGGATATTGGGTATTATTTGATTCACCTTATTGCTTTATTGAAAATAAAAAGGATAGACAAGTAAAGTTCATAGGACATAGAATAAATAATGTGTATATGATAAATCTAGAAAATATTCCTTCAAATCATGCATAATGTCTCATGAGTAATGAAGATGATTCATGGATATGGCATAGAAGAATTGCAAACATTCACATAGATCACTTAAATAAATTAGTTTCCAAAGATCTAGTAATTGGTTTACCAAAAATCAAATTTGAAAAAGATAAACTTTGTGATGCATGTCAGAAGGGAAAACAAGTAAGGGTCTCTTTTAAATCTAAAAATGTTATCTCAACAACTAGACCTTTACAACTTTTGCACAAGGATCTTGTTGGTCCATCTAGAACTATGAGTTTTGGAGGCAATTACTATGCTCAAGTGATTGTGGATGATTATTCTAGATATACATGGACTTTGTTTCATGCTCATAAGAGTAATGCATTCCATGCATTTAGAAAACTTGCAAAAGTTATTCAAAATGAGAAAAATCTTAACATTGCATTTATAAGAAGTGATCATGGTGGAGAATTTGAAAATGTATCCTTTGAAAATTTTTGTGATGATCATGGAATTGAGTATAATTTTTCTGCCCCAAGAACTCCACAACAAAATGGAGTTGTTGAAAGAAAAAATGGGTCTTTAGAAGAAATGGCAAGAACTATGCGCGATGACTCAAATCTCCCTAAATATTTCTGGGCGGATGTAGTAAATACTACTTGTTATGTTGTGAATTGAGCCTTGATAAGGTCAATTTTAAAGAAAACCCCCTATGAAATATACAAAGGGAGAAAACCCAATATTTCTCACTTTCATATCTTTGGATGTAAATGTTTTGCTTTTAATAATGGTAAGGACAACTTGGGCAAATTTGATGCTAAGTCCGATGAAGGAATATTTCTTAGTTACTCATTACATAGTAAAGCATTTAGAGTTTATAATAAAAGAATTATGACTATAGGAGAGTCTATTCATGTTGCTTTTGATGAGACTAACTTCCTTAGGCCGAGAAAGGAAATTATTGATGATCTTGTAGATGCTTTGGAAAACACTCATATTCATGGAAAAGAGTTAGAGTCTAAGGAAGAGGAAATCAAGAAGGAAACTCCACTTGAAGAGAAACGCACAAGTGATCTTCCAATGGAGTGGAGAGTTTCAAAGAATCATCCACTTGACAACATTATAGTTAATATATGAAAAGGGGTAACAACTCGAAACTCTCTTAAAGATGCATGTAATCATATGGCATTTGTTTCTCAAATTGAACCTAAGAACATTAATGAAGCTATTATTGATGAACATTGGATTATTGCTATGCAAGATGAATTAAATCAATTTGAAAGAAATCAAGTTTGGGAATTAGTTCCTAAACCTAATGATCATCAAATTATAGGTACTAAATGGGTTTTTAGGAACAAATAAGATGAGAATGGTGTCATAGTAAGAAACAAAGCAAGATTAGTGGCTAAAAGATATAACCAAGAAGAAGGAATTAGTTATGAAGAAACATATGCTTCTATAGCTAAATTAGAAGCAATTAGAATGCTACTTGCTTTTGCATCTATTATGGACTTTAAACTTTACCAAATGGATGTCAAAAGTGCATATCTAAATGGTTTTATTCAAGAGGAAGTGTATGTTGATCAACCTCTGGGTTTTGAAAGTTTTGATTTACCCAACCATGTTTTCAAATTGAAAAAGGCTTTATATGGTTTAAAGCAAGCCCATAGGGCTTGGTATGAAAGGTTGAGTAAATTTCTTTTAGAAAAGGATTTTTCTAGAGGAAAAGTTGTCACTACACTCTTCATTAAAAAGAAAGGAGCATGATATGCTCTTGGTACAAATATATATGGATGATATTATTTTTGGTGCCACTAATGAATCTTTGTGCAAGGAATTCTCTAAAATCATGCAAAGTGAGTTCGAGATGTCAATGATGGGTGAATTAAATTTCTTTCTTGGACTCCAAATCAAGCAAACGACAAATGGCATATTCATCAATCAATCAAAATATTACAAGGAGTTGCTCAAAAGGTTTGGAATGGACAATGCAAAGGAAATTGCTACCCCCATGAGTATTGCTTGTTGCTTGGATAAAGATGAAGAAGGCAAGTCAATTGATATAAAAAAATATAGAGATATGATTGGATCCCTCCTTTATTTATCTGCTAGTAGGCCTGATATAATGTTCAATGTTTGTCTATGTGCTAGATATCAGGCTAATCCTAAAGAATCACATCTTAGTGCTGTTAAAAGAATTATGAGATATTTAATTGGCACTATAAATATAGGTTTATGGTATCCTAAGGGCATCTTATGTAGTTTAACTAGATATTCTGATTCTGATTTTGCTGGGTGCAAAATTGATAGGACAAGTACTAGTGGAACATGTCATTTGATTGGATCTACATTAGTTTCTTGGCATAGTAAGAAACAAAACAGTGTGGCATTATCCACTACTGAAGTAGAATATGTTGCTGCTGGAAGTTATTATGCTCAAATCCTTTGGATGAAATAACAACTTTCAGAATATGGCTTAGTACTTGACCATATTCCTATAAGATGTGATAACACAAGTGCAATTACCTTATCTAAAAATCCTATTTTGCACTCTAGAACTAAACATATTGAAATTAGACATCATTTCTTAAGAGATCATGTGCAAAAGGTGATTGTGTTTTAGAATTTGTGGAAACAAATAAGCAACTAGCAGATATATTCACAAAACCCTTTTCCAAGGAAAGCTTTTTCTATATAAGAAAAGAACTAGGAATAATTGACCTTTCAAGTATATAATTAGTCATTATTCCTGGTATTTGAGTGCTTGTTTGATGATATGTTTATATAATATATATATTTTAATTACTTAATATCATGTGATGTTGTTTGCTAAATATTAACTTTGTTTTAAAATGTAAGCTTATATTATTTAATTAAGTTATATCATGTATTGAATTTTAAATTTGGTTGATATAATTAAGTTTGTCATGTTGTTTGAATATATTTGATTTTTTGTTTAATTAAAAAAAAGGGGGGGCTTGTAATCGATTACGGTGGTGTCTGTAATTGATTACCAGGGAGTGTGCACCATTAAGACCCTTTCTGGGCTCAATGTAATCGATTACAAATGTGTGTAATCGATTACCATGGGGCATTTTAAGTGAACTAACCTCCTTTCTCTCCATCATTCAAAGAACACCTCTCTCTCTCTCTCTCTCTCCTTTCAATGTCACATTCCTCAAATATCTTCTCTTCAATTTCTCATCCATTCCTCAACCAACTTCACTCAAACCACTTCCAAATCTTTCATCTCTTCATTCTCTACAAATCTAGCCAAATTTTTTTTAACAAAAAATCATTCCAAATGGCTGAATCATCAAGGGCAAAGAACGAAGAGGAAGAAGCTCAGAATCCACCGTTGTTGCCGCACTCCGCCGATCGCGAGACCACCACCGCCTCTATTCCTCGCCATTCAACCTCAGGCCACCGTTTCCTAGCCACCATCGCCTCCAATGCCCTTTGTCAAGCCGCGGCCCCAAATTCCTCTTTCTTCTCTTCAAGGATTTCATCATATTTCTCTAATTTGGCTCAACAAGAGAGGTATTTTGAATCCTTTCAATCTAGAGATATCATAGATCCTAAATATTTAGATGAGGAGTTCTTTGAGTCTAAGAATTTTGACTGCTATCAAGTTTTCAAAAACTATGATTTGTTGGAGTTCATGACTATCAGAAAGTGTCACTTTTCGGATTTGGTTCGTTAATTGTAATTTGGAAATTCGTGATGGGTGCATTTATTCTGAGGTCAAGAAGGTTCCCATTGTTATTGATCAGGGTCTGATCTACATTATAACTAAGTTAAGTTCTAATGGTGAACCATTTGAGGGTTGTATAGTTGATGATTGGAAAATGGATTACTCTAATCTTGATGCACGCAAAATGATTTGTGTTGAAGGGGCTAATATGTTTGGTCGTTTACTTGCAGGGTCCATTAAATTTGAATGTCATGTCATGCATTATATTATATCCTGCATTTTGCATCCTAGGCTTACCAATCTTACACAGCCAACTGAGGAGGATATCATTTTAATGTGGGCTTTGCTAACTGGCTATCAAATTAATTGGGCTCATCTTATGCACTTTTGTATGCAAAAAGCCCTCAGGCAAATGCGCCGCTTCCATATGCTCACTTGATTACGATGTTTATGGAGTACTTTGATGTTCCATTATCTGATGAGCACTTTGTCATAGTTCAACGTTCTTATGCTATTGGTTCTGGTGCAATTTCTTCTTTTGGTTATAAAAAGACCCATCTTGATCAATGGGTTCGCAAGAAGGATTTTCAGACTGAAGATCAAGTGGAACGCACTCCATCCCCTTCGCTGTAATGCCCAGGTCAAGAGTCACATGAATTGTGACACTTTGTTCTGTCGGACCCTGTGAAAGCTCTAAGTTTGGACCCTATGCCCCCTTGAAGGGCTATAGGATTAGGACATTTTCATGGGATCAAAAGTCCCGGTAATTGTTCCTTAGATATCAAAACTTTAGATATTTTAAGCTTGAAAGATTTGAATTATGCCTTTAACCAATGGTTAATAGCACAGTTAAATTTCACATAAATTGATATAAAGAAGAATCTTAATGACAAGAACTTAGAAAAGATGAAGTTTCATATTTTTTTAGAAATTGTGATGTTTTAAAACTAGTTTAAAGCTAGAAATGTTTGAAAGGAAGAAAATGTGTTTCAAAGGAGTTTTAACCAAGGGCTCACATAAGGCATGGCGAAGACCCAGCAAGTGTGAGTGCCTTTTTGAGGGGAGGAAACTGTAACAGAACTGTTTGCTAATGGCAGCAGCATTAGCCTTGGTGCACCTCGAATAACCCAGCTAGCAGGGTGATTGCTAGCCCGGCATGTCGGCCAACATGTCGAGAATATATGACATACAGGGCATGAAGTTATCTTTTCTTTCTGGAGTTAGGCCATGTGGCCACCCAGTCGACTGACTATTTCTAAAATAGGATCCTCCCTTAAGCTTTATGATGATTTTGAAACAAGTATTTACTTTTCATGTTATGAGAAAGTATTTCTATCTTTAAGCCCAGTTCTTATATCCTTCTTATGTATATGATTTATTACATCTAGTTGTAAAAGCGTTATGTTTATATATATGTTTGTAAGAAGTTTTTAACCAATGGATGTTTTAAGGATAGATTATACTTCAGGTATGTTTTGCCAAAAAGTTTATAGTATGTTAACATATAGCCAAAGCCTTTCCTTAAGAGATGATGTATAAGTTTTTGAAGCAGTGTATAAGTTATACTTTTGCTAAAAGTTGATGTTAAAACTTGTTCTATTGTTGTTATAGATATATTATACCTTACTGAGTCTATATGACTCACTCTTTTCTCTCCCTCTATATTTTTAGATAGGTGCAGGATCGTGCTCAAGCTTCCGCAATTAATTAGAAGATTCAGCATTTAGGCTTAATTGTATAATCTCTAGAAGTGCTCCATTTATCCACAGGCAGGGTCCTCCCTGTATCAGTTTTAATTTGTAATAAAAAGCATGTTGTTTTTAGTTAAGTCAAGTTGCTTTTAATGATTATGGGTTAATGTTCATGATGGATACGTATGTATATATCTTCATAAGTATGATTACGTTTTAAATTCCTATATTATGTGCTGTAGGGTGCATTCGGAGAATGCCTGGATCCCCAATGATTTTATGTGTTTGGATTGTTGTGCAGGTAGAGGATCCGTATTTGGGAATAGTCCTAAATACAAGGGAGACTCTGCCCAATTTTTTGAAAAGGTCTAGTATAGGCTTGCTAGGGGATGTGTCCTCTATGCACCGGTCACGTCCTTAGTAGGGTCGTGACAAAGATGGTATCAGAGCATTAGGTTTCCCTATGGTTAATGGAGCAAGTGTCCTTTAGTAGGTTCACAACTATGTAAATGGAAGCGCGCCTATTTTCATAGATTGTGATGCTACAAAAGGCCTATAGGAATGATGTTCTTGTCCTTTGTCTCTTAGTTGTTCTTGATATTCCCTTATATCATGTATGTTGTTCATGTGCAGAATATGATTTGTAGCTTGTAATCAGATGTTAGAAAAGAGGAAATGTTTTCTATGACCGAAGATGCAGTTTGGTGAGTTAAATGAGTAGCTCTATTTTTGTTCTCTTTGAGGTTGCAGTAGAACCTATCAAGGTTGAATGATTTTGCTTGACCTTCAAGTGTTGCTTATAAATTTCATATAGGTAGTGAGCCATATGTTTGAATGTGTAAGACTTGAGTTTTAATATCCAAAGGTGCAAATCATTTGATTTCTTGTAAATGTGTAAGTTGGTCTTAAGTAAAAGATTGGCATAGTGGGACATAAGTATAATACAAGGTATTTGGGTATGATCGGAAGAATACTAATGATAGATAGGATTTATTTTTTTTCAAGAAGTGAATAGATAAGGTCTAAGGTGGGTTAAGCATGAGATATATGGATAATATGCTTAAAGGTGTTAAGGTTTGAGTCCTAATACCTAAGGATGTGAAATTATTTTGATTGCTTGCAAACATGTTAGATTGTCTAAAGTAAGAGTTTAGCATGGTGGGATTTAAGTTTACCCTGAAGTGTTTCAGCATGATCCGAAGAATGACTATGATAGCCAGGACTTATATTTTAGGAAGTGAATAAGTAGGCTTGAGGATGAGGTGATTATATGATTTTTGTAATGAAATTATAACCGTGAGAAGTTCATGGAAGTTATGATTACCTAGAAAGTTCTAAATTAAAGGTGTTGATTCTAAAAGGGATTTCTTATGATGCTAAGCAATGTTTGTTGATGCTAAGCAACGTTTGTTGATGCTAAGTGCTAAGTTGATGGTGTAGTAATACCCCTAAGTGATGTTTGTGAATATGTGGAGCCTCCTGCTATGAGTAGAGTTGAGATAGAGATAGATATTAAGGTAATGGTAAGTTGGCAAAGTAAAGAAGGTTCCCTACGGGGAATATTATCACCTTGAGCATGCGGTTTTCATGTCATGCCAAGTGGTGTTAAGGGACGCATGAAGAAAAAGGGGATTCTTGAAGGATCTATGGACCCTTGCATGTGATTTCCTCATTAAAGAAGGAAGCACATATATAGAATGACTAAAGCTTAAGTATTGATGTCGGAATAAAAAAAAAACCTGTGGTTAGGATCTTCTATATGGAATGTTTCCCCTAGGTGTTATGAACTATTTCTCATAATGAAGTTGGGCGATCAAGACTTTTCAATAGCAATATTGAGAAGTAGAGAGCATGCAAGAACCATACAAGAAGTTTGTTTACACTTGTAATATCAGGAGTTAGTGTAAGTTCTTATCACCAATATGGATATAGTTGGTTCTGGTCCTTGCATAGAAAATATGGTAGAGAGAATAAATAAGTTGGATGTATTTGACCTATTCTTTGGGGTAAAATGGCACTAGTAAGGTTCAAGAAGGAAGAAGGTGTAATTATGGTGTGGATTAAGATGATGTTATGGTAAGGCAAGGGAGTAACACTAGGTTTATTGGCTAAGTTGGACTATTCTTGGGGGCTTAGCAATGGTTCCTCCAAGGTTAAGCTAATGAGTGATGTTAAGAAAAACAAGGGAAGTGAGTTCAAGGGGATAAGCCTACAAGTGACTGAAATCATTAAGGAAGCAACTCCTGGGATCTAATCCTAGGAATTTATAGGATAATAAAGTTTAGTACAAGGAGAAAAGGTGATAGATACTGATAAAGGACCTGAAGGTTAGAAACCTTAGAAGTATGAGTAGTAAGATATTACTTGAAAAATCCTGTTAAGGTGACTGGTGATTCAATTTTATGGATAAGGAATGTAGAACATATATTACAATAAACAAGGCCTAGTGAAATCAGATTGGCAAGATATGGGACCACAAGCAGTGATGGATTATAGATTTTGTTGATAAGGAATCTTGAACTAGTTAGAATTAACTTTGAAGGAAGTGGAGATATCTAAAGAGTTTAAAAGAGGAAAGAATGTCACAATTAGTAATGGATGTTTGATACAGAGGAAAGTTCTGCTGATTTAGTAATCAGCAGTAGCTTGCCTGATATGTGTATCAAAGGGGTGCCATAATCCTTTCTATGATAGTTCAAATGAGTCATGTCCTCCAAAGATAACTCAGAAAGAACAGATCATGGAAATAAAAAACAAATTCAAGTCTTAAGGGCTATCGATTGTAAAGTAAAGTAAAGAATATGATACGAGGGGCATAGCCAAAGCATTTCAAGGAATCCTTAACTAATAGAGTAGCTTTAAGAAGAATAACCTTGATGAGGGAATTCATCGTCCTATTGAAGTTAGTATAATGTGAGGTTCTGCATATCGTAATCTTGTAAAGACGTGCCCTAGTAAAGGAGTGTTTAAGGCATTAATTAGCGGAAGAAGAAGATGAAGAAGGATGTTAAAATCTTTTGTTTGAAATTCAGGGACCGAATTTCTTAAGGGGGGAAGAATGTAATGCCCAGGTCAAGAGTCACATGAATTGTGACACTTTGTTCTGTCGGACCCTGTGAAAGCTCTAAGTTTGGACCCTATGCCCCCTTGAAGGGTTTTTATTTAGTAAGTTTATTTGGCCATTTTTAAGTTAATTAAGTTTTTAATCTAAAGAAAATTTGGATTGAAAGAATTTAATTGTTCTTAATAAAGAATTTGTTTTGATTTTTGACAATATAAGCATGATTTGAAAGGGAATGCTTAAATGATGTTTAAAAATGTTTCTAGAATGAAAGAATAACTTAAAGTGTGTTAAAACTTTAATTTCTTCAATTTCTGGAATTGACGTAATCGATTATCATATCCGGTAATTGACTACCATCTTTATTCATGGGACCGAGTGAAATTTCACACTTGTACTCGATTACACACAGAATGTAATCGATTACAAGCAAGTTGGCCATTGCTAGTTTTCAAAATTTGAACTGTGTAATTGATTACCAGTCCATGTAATCGATTACCAAGCCCAGAAATGTGCAAATGGGTGTGTTTTGAAGAGACACATCTTTTGGGATTAAACCCCAACGGTCTACACGAATTTTTGTCTATAAAATCCCATCATTTAACACTTTTGATAAGAAGAAAAACATATTCACAAAGATCAATTTAACAATCATTCTCATTCATCAATCATTTGTTCAATACTTGGCCAAACTCACTTATTCTTAAGAAACCTTCTAGTGCTTCAACTTGTAATATTTCCTCTAGTCAGAGAGTGAATTCTTGTATTCTTCTTTTATTGAGATTGTGTAAAGGGTGAGGCATCCCTTGTTAGAATAAGAGTGTGGTATCTCTTGGTTCTTGAGAGACTAAAACACAAGGGTGAGGGATCCTAAGGTGTAAGAGTGCTCTTCGGTTGTAAAGATTAAAGAGTTAGTGGAACTCTCAAGTGGGTTGCTTGGGAGAACTGGATGTAGGCCACAAGAGGAGACCGAACTAGTATAAATCGAGTTTGTATTCTCTCTTCCCTTATCTCTCTAAGTTTATTGCAAGTTTACTTTTCAATATCTTGTTCATATATATAATTAGATTCTTATATCTCTTGCATTCTGATCGATTAAATTGAGTTTTTGAGTCAATTTCTTAAATCTTATTGAAAAAGAAATTAGAGTGTGAATTTAAGAAAAAGTTTGTAAACTCAGTTAACCCCCCTCTTGAGTTCATTGAGGCCACTTGAATAACATAAAACTTTATGACTACTTTGTAAAGAATGATAACTTTTCTACTATTTAAGGTAAGATCTTGTTATGTTAGTGATAAAAACTTGAAACTTTGTAACCTGGTTAAGTTAAAAATCACCTTTGGTGATTAGTGACCATGGTGTTATTGGGTTCATGAGACTGGTTATACATTGTCATGACCCAAGGATTAGAGGGATCTCGAACTCCTTGGGAACAGAAGTATGATTAAGGCATCTGAGCATATCATGAACTTAAGAATCACAAAGTGTGCTATCCCAAGGAAAGAAAACAATTATTTAACTTAATTAATTTAAACAAGTGTTCCATAAGACATGTACTCAAGTAAAGAGTAATTTCATATGAGAACTAAGTAAATAAAAGACCACATACATATATTTTAACTATGTGATTCTCTCATAGATAACCATAGGAAATCATATGATGACTCATAAGATTCTTCACAAAGAATAATACAATTATAAACCCCTTTAGGGTATAAATATGTGATGCCATTCGGCATGATGAATGACAAGTTTTGTCACGACCCACCCTTAAGTCGTGACCGGCGCTTGGAGGTGAAAGACCTCCAGCAAGCCTAAGATGCCAATTTTTCATGACAAACGGACAAAGTCTACCCTATTTTTCCAGCTTCCCCGTAATAGCCAAACCTGTACCAAACAGTCAACCAGCATATATCCAAATTTGAGACTCTCAAAGCACTCTCAATAGTTTACATGTATATATTTACACACATGCTTTCACTCTCATATATTTACTATACATATGCATATACGTACATATCCATTACCCTACATATAAGGAAACATAATTTTCAATATAGAAAGACTTATACACAAATATTTCATTCAAAAGAATATCAAGTAACAGGATCTTGTTTGCGGATTGTGGAGCAACTCTAAGGCGGCAGCTATATCCAAAGATTAAGATAAGAATTTATAGAAGACTTTTATGTATAGAGAGACTATCAAAAGCCATCTGCATGCTACGAGTTTGGAGAAACTATGGCAGATGCAACCCTAGGATCTGAAACAGGAAAGGAAAGTGGGTGAGTCCAATCGACTCAGTGAAGGCAATGAAACTATAACATACGAGGACAAACTCTAGAAATGAAGCAAAGTATAATTAAATAAGGAATTAATATCATAAATCAAGTTTAAATGAAAAATCATTTAAATAAGAAATTATCCTTTTAAATAATATTTACATCAAGAATCAAAATTAAATACTATGTATACATATAAAGAAGTAACATTATTTCATAACATTAAAACACAATTCTCAAATGTAAATCCAAGAGAGGGAGGCGTCCAATTCTGAGAAATTTCCAATTAAGGGTTAGACCATTCAGATTTGACTAAGTCAACGGTGTGCATAGGCCTGACACATACACACACACACCGAACTAGCAACACCTTTACTAGCTGGGTTCGAACCAAGGTGCACCAAGGCTAGCGTCAGCGACCGCTAGCTACCGATTAACTGAGAATTCTCCCACAAAGTATATAGAAACTACGGTAATAGATATAAATAAAAAGTTAAAGTAACCAACATCAAATCAAATTTCTGGAGAGCAAAAGTATTCATCAAAGTTCGAATATCCCAAAATATGACTTACTCAACATATCGCTTTAGCAATCCAAACAAAAGATCAGAGCTTGTCCCTTCGTTTATAAAATCCATAATTGTTTTCAGAATTCTTTTAGATCTTCAACAGGTTCATACCGATTTATTTTCAAAATCAAATTTATTCATAATTGGTTGAGCATACCAAACTATGTAACAGATATACTAACTAAGTAAAGTATTCGAAATTGAACAAATATATAGAGAAGATAAGCTTTCAATATATATATATGAAACTAAACCAAAACTGAAGGCATAAATCACATATGCCATAGAAACACTGTCCACTCACAGAATAAGAAAGGACTTTAATCTGCATCCTAGAAGCCGCTAAACTCGGAGGTTCATCACTTGAAGAATCTGTAATCAACACCGGATCAATTATTTTCAGTTTAAACATAACTCTATGGTTAGAATCTAATCCCAACCCTCTTTCTACAACTTTACCAATTAAAATGTAAGTTCCTCATTATCTATTATATATTTTTTAGTTCTTTTGAAGACTAATAATTTTATAATTTTATCCCTATACCTATAAATAAGAGTAAGGATTAAGATAGAACATATTACATGGCACTCAATTTTTTTTTTCAAATTTTTTTTTCTAAACATCTATACTAACAGTAGCTCCAATAAATTTTAGAGTTCATCAATTACAAAGTTTCACTGTAAATAAAATTATCATAACAATTAAAGTTGTTCATAATAAATCTATATACAAGACCCAAAATTAACTAATCTAACTCGTTATTTATCAAAGTATAGAACTTTAGCAACTAAAACAACTCAATATTGTGATTTAATCCAAGGTAAAACTAAAATTTAGAACTAACATAAAATCAGAGCATCAGAACCCACCACACCTAAACAATTACAAGATATGCTTACTTTCATTAACCCATTTCAAGTATAGGTAACACTCACCAAGAAGCTATGGGTTGATTTGGGAAGGAGCAAAACAGAGGTCCCTCAAGCCTAGAAAGAGAACACTTGATAGAGAGAAAGACCCGAAGAGAGTGCAGTGGAAGGAGAGTGGTGGCGGAGAGAGAGAAAGAGACCACAGAGAAGGAGAGGCAGGCCAAGGAGAGATCCGTGGGGGTGGTGGTCCAACAAAGAGGAAGAGGCTGGCGGTAGTAAGGGAGGGAGAAGGAGAAAACGAGAAGGAGAGAGAGAGAAAGAGAGAGAGAGAATTGAGATAGATGTGTAAGGCAGTGAAGATTCACCGTAAAGGAGAAAGGAGAAGAAAAGGGGGCCTAAGGTAAACCACCTCACTTAAGGTGTTGGTGGTCCTCCCTTTCTCTTGTTCTCTTTTTTTTTTTTTTTTTTCTACATACACTTTCATATTTAAAATTTTATCCTTCTTAATTTACTTCGATTTCTCTATTCGCATAAAGCTTAATGAGAAATTTTAAAATTTTTCGTTATCTAAGTTTTAATTCAAATAGGGTATTACATTCTCCCCCCTTAAAGAATTCGATCCCCGAATTTCAAGAACAATACTAGACGGAGCTTCTAGATAAAAATTAACTTTGCAAAAGATTAATCAAAACTAACTCCTTCACTATTTTCTAATATTTAAACTCGCATGAGGCTTCCCTTCGGTACATTGATTTGACTGTAGAAACAGAAGTTTGGTCACTAACAAAATTGAACTATAAGGAAGAAAACATGGCATCTTATCCTACCCAAATCAAATCTAGAAGCATATTTGAAATATTTCTCAACAATGTACTTACTGGCAAATGAATATCATAACACCTTAACAAGAACGTAGTCATCCTAATAAAATTACAAATCAATATTTATAGTTGCTATCTAACCATTCAGATTTAAAAATTATGACATATAAGAAGTTTTGCACACCAATTCACCTTAGTTTACTCACTTTGCAAATTTGAGAATTCATAACAAATTCTAGGAAAATAATTTGCAGTTGAAACTTTTCAAGTATGAAACTATCACGGGTAAGCTTTCTAGGAAAATTTGTTTAACTTAAATCTAAATCCTATAGCTCGGTTTATGTGGTCTCTCAAATTTACTGCTACATATAGTGTTTTTATGCAAAACATGCAAATTCAAAAATCCATAACTTAAGCTCTTATGCTTGGATTGACCTGGAACTTTGCAAGAAGGTTCATTTTATCATATATCCAAGCTAAGTAAAATTTTCTTATGCAGTCTTGTATAACACCCTCCCAAGTACAGTACTATGCTTAAGTCATAGTACTATACCCTAGAGTTATTCTTGCATTGCACAGCGGACCTTGTCGGACAAAGAACTTCAACCCCGTCTTCGGAAACTTAAAACTATCTGGAACAACGGAAATAGGAGTGAGAATTATAAATTCTCGGTAGGATTCTCTAATAATCATACATAATGTCATATTTGTCACCTCAGTTTGTTTGATTTATTTTGAAAAAGGTGAACATGCTGTACAAACTGTTTAATTTTATAGTTCGAAAATATAATGTCTAAAGCAAAGCTTATTTTAATCATACACTTGGCATTTGGGAGAACCCAAAAATCAATTCAAATATGATATCATGAATAATAACTGCAGCATATTAAAACACACATAGCATCAATATGCTGGGAACCTAACATCTGCATATAACTTTACTCGTACTTAAATTTATGCATATACATAAAACTTACTTTCCTTTCTTCATCTTTCTTTTTCATCATAAAATCTTTACGTGCCATATTCCAGAGTATGATCGCCATGTCATACCTTACCAGAGCGTGATTGCCATGTCACGTTCCTTAGGAATATGAGATCTTCATTCGGTACTTACATTAGTTGGGTCATGCCATGCCTCATGTAAGTCCTATCCCCTATACTCACACTAGCTGGGTCAATGCCATGCCTCATGTGAGTGGGGTGCTTGCATATGCTTTAATCTTTAGTCTTTAGTCTTTAGTCTTTTATCTTTAATCTTTAGCTTTTACTTGGCACACCTAGGCGTTACGTATCGTCGTCCCTAGGGTACTATTACTGCCCTTGGGTAGCCTGGCCTTGGAGGGAGCTCGTCAGCTCAGCTTGTAACCGTCGTCACACCGACTCACCCACAAGGGGATTCACATGCCTCTAGTCTTGGAGGGATCTCATTCTGGCCACGTGCCTTTAATCGAAGGGATCTCTTCTGGTCACGTGCCTCAAAATTGAGGGATCTCATTTGACCACATGCCTTCAATATAGAGGGATCTCATCTGACCACGTGCCTTCAATATAGAGGGATCTCATTTGACCATGTACCTCCAAGGTAGAGGGTAGGTGCCTTCACAGGAAGGGATTCAAAGTGCAATTGCCTCCAAGTGAAGGGATTCATATCTTTATCTTTTAACTGCCTTCACCGGGAGGGATTCAATGTGCAATTGCCTCCAGGTGAAGGGATTCACATATTTATCATTTAACTACCTTCCGCAGGGGAGGGATCTCAATTAACTGCCTCCGAGTAAAGGGATTTACATTCATTATACTCATGCTTTGTCATTCTCATACATGGTCATGCATAGGTATGCTAAATGTACTCATACATATGCTTCATCCTTTGTTTTCATATACGTCATAACTCGTATCATACTTAAATTTACCCTTGCATATAAACATTCCTAATTCCATAGACTTCTGCCGTAAATCCGGTAGCATAACGGATTAGTTCCATTTCCCCATGAATAGTGCTAGTTCTCACGGACAAATCAGTCATAGGAATATAATCCGTCTAACATATATATATCAATGTAAGCTGGCAATCATAAACTCAAACCTTATATGTTTCACTAATACTTGTGAAATCATCAATTGGGTCACTTCCGTCAATTCTATTCATTTCTGCCCGAATCTTGTATGATCCACCTTTATTTCTATTCAACTCATTTAAACCTGAATTTTGGATATGTCATAGTTCTATATGTCTACTTTCTAACCTCTTTAGTCCCATTATCATTTTGATTTATATAACTCAAGATATTCAAATTTTGCCTCAGCTTGTTCAGTCACTGGCCCGAATTACACTCTTGGAAGTATAAATTCACTAAAAATTGAAACTAAACTCAAACCATACGAAATTAGTCTCATATTGAAGCTAACAGGACAACCTTTCATTTGCCAGAAGTTTCATTCCATTTGCTTGAGTATAGCTCGACTTATAAGTCCGGAAATTCCACCTTTCTAAACTACTCTGTCTTGGCTCGGTTTGGATATAGGGTAAATTTCTCGAATCACTGGGATCAATTGGGGTCATAACAAGCTCGAAATTTCATATTGAGATGTTCCCCTATGTGTAAGCTTTCTAACAAAATTGGTTTCACTCAATTTGGAGTTGTATAGGGTGAGTTATACCCTCCTCAAGTCACCACCCGCCTGCATGAAAGTCCTAATTTCTAGGTCAAAATTCAAAAATTCATATCTCTCTCAATACTAATCCAATGACTTCATGTGATACATGTATGGAAAGCCCTGAATGTCTACTTTCATTATAAATAGTTTCATCGGATTTAACCGGTTGTAGTCAGCGCCGTACACTCCGCTGTAAGGACTGCCGTGAAATTCCTCACTAAGACAACATCCTAATCCTCCATTTCTCCTAGTTTTCTTCTTCTAACTCTAGTTTCAACTCAAGATTTCATATTAATCCTATCATAATCCATCATAATACAGCTAATAATTCATCAAATACATAAAGAAGAATACAATTTCATGCAATCATATTGCAAGTAATTCAAGCAGTAAATAGAATCCTACCTCTTTGGGGTGTGATATTTGAGTTTGGATTGATGGAACCTTGACAAAGCTTGGAGATTTGATAGAGTAGATTGAGAGGGAGAAAGGAAGAAGAAGGTTGGAGCAAGAGGGAAAGAAAGTGGCATAAATCAGCTAGAAATGAGGAGAGGAGTCTGACTTAAATACATGAGAGTTGTGGTGTTGATTGGTTGGAGTTTTGTGGTTGAAGTTCGGCCATGTCTCTCACTTTTGTGGCCAATTTGCTCTCCACGTCGTCCCACAAGCTGCTCTCCACGTCGTCCCAAAAGTGGGATACGCTTTCGTTCTACCTGAAATCGGAACTCGTCTCCATTATGCTTTAAGTCGGAACTCGTCCCATTTTGTTTGTGATGAGGAAATCTTGTCTGGTTTATTTGAAACTTGGAAGCAAGGTCGGACGTCTAAGTCATACATTCAAATCATATAATCTCGGAACTCCCATTTGAACCCAGGAATATCAATGCTGAGAATAAACTCGGAGATAGGAACTCATGTATGGCTTGGAAATCAACCCAAAGATATGAACTCCTGTCCATTTTAATTGAGTTCAACTCTAAGGCCGGAACTCGTTACATTAAACTCGGAGTTCGGAACTTGTACCATTGTGTTAAACTATAACTTCTGAGGATTTGAAACATGATGTCTGAGATCGGAACTCGGGTACCTCGGCTGAAACTCGAGGCTACATTATGAGACCGGAGATCGGTACATTTTCTTTGAAACATGAAGTTGGATATTGATAATTAAGTCCATGTTGTTTGTACTTGAAGGTTCAGTCGGAAGTCGGGAGATGCTGGTTAAGGTCGGAAGTTGGAAATTATGCTGAAAGTTGAAGACGAAGCAACTCATTAATAATCCTCATTGGAGACCTGGACGTCAATTTGGAGATTGGAAATCATGTCCGTTTTTATGTGAAGCTCCAGAATAAAGTATGAGGTCAGAACCCGTATAAATTTTGGTCGAACTTAGAGACCAACTCAGAGATCCGATCTTGCATCTATTTACTTGTGGGTCGGGAATCGTGTCTTATTCTGGTTGAACCATCATCGTGAAGTCGAACT